>CAJQZJ010037474.1:1396254-1460183 GCA_907164525.1 Lophiomys imhausi
ACACACACACACACACACACACACACACACACACACACACACACACAAACACGTTTTCATATATAGTCAGAGGTTGACCTGGTACTGGCTACAATCCTCCTGCCTCAACCTCCTAAGTGTTAGAATTTATGACATTTTAAAAGATGGATTCTGGTGGAAGAACTAGGGAAAGACTTTATGGTGAGATTGTTGCTCACCTGACTGTGGGCCTCAAAAGCATGAGAGAGAAACTTGCCCCAGAGGAATGGTAATGACCACATGTGGGCCCATCTCAAAAACACAACCTGAGAGAAGATACATGGCCCTAAAGGTTATGCAGAACATAAACACCAGAATCTGTCATGTAAGAGCACAGAAGATGGAAAACTGAACAGAAAAAGTGAACAAAAGGTAGAATGGTCAGCTGAGATGGTGATCCAAAGCCAGGGCAAGGTGACACAGGTCTGTAATGCCAAGCCCAGGTCTCTCCTGAGCACACTTCCCTACTGCTTCATGACCTACAGTCATGTTCCTTGTGTCTGGTTTCCTTGAGTTAGGGAGTAGCCAGCAGGGGGTGCTAGCAGAAAAAGGAAGAGCCCTGTGTTCAGAGGGCAGCTACGGTGGGGTGGAAGGACAGAGGGCAGGAAGAAGCCTTCACTTCTGTCCCAAGGAGGTTTTTTCAGGATTGGGAGAGTTCACAAGTATGACAGCCCAGCTGCACGGCCAACAGACTACAAGTTGCTGTGCGTCACCTTCAATTGCTGGCTCTGCTTCTGCGACCAGGAAACGTGGGGGAAGATCCAGTGCTTAGCTGTGGAATGGGGAAAACAGATGGGTGCTCCCCCACATTCCAGGTACAAGTGGTAGGAGGGACATGGGGGCAGGGAGCGTTCACAAGGAAGCCTAGGTCCAACTCCTGTGGTGCCAAGTTCCATGCTTGGAGAATGTGACTACAGAGTATGCGGTTCCCAGATGGAACGGGACACTGACTGAGCAGTCGACAGACCTGGGTCATGTTGATTCTGAATATGGATCAGTCTTGTGCAGAGTATGGTGTTTTATACAAATGGGCTGCCTGTCCAGGACCCGGAAGAGCTCACCTGCACATGGCTGTCTACTTCTCCCGAGCAGCTGGAGCACACAGCCTGTTCCAGTGATTCTGTGGCAAGCTTCACAGAGTTCTGGATCCGCTCCAGCATCTGCCTCTTGTCAGGATCTGTTGTCTCACTTAACTTGACTGAAAACGGCTACAACCATAAGAACACATCAACCATGTCAGGCATGGGACAGAACCCTGCATTGTAAAGCTGACTCAAGGCAATGGAATGGGGTTCCCCACTCTCCAGACTTTAGCTCCCAACCCAGGCAGATCGACTGCCTTTCTTCACATGTGGTTAGGCAGGATGCTTAACCTTATTGGGAAAATTGCCCCCATGCAAAATGGGTATAACAAAGTATACACCCAGCAAACCCCAACAACTGAGGACCACCTCTATGTCAAAGATGCTCCTGCTCCCCCAGTTCCCATTCCTGTCAGCTCAAAGATAGCTATGCTCTAGCTTCAGACCTAATTTCCTCCCAGGGACAATACCATCAGCATCCTGGCAGTTGTTACTGTAGTTGCTAAGGGTGCTGCGTGACAGGAATCAGAATGATCCATTCTCACCATAACCATGACAGTTTAAAAGAGAAATGTCTCCCACAGACTCTGGTATTTGAACATTTGGTCCCAAGGTGGTGGTGCTGTTTGGAGTTTAGAGAATGCAGCCTTGCTGGAGAAAATATGTCACTTGGGGCAGGCTCTGAGATCTTAAAGCCATCTCCTACTATTTCCAGTTTGCTCTCTGCTTTGTGCTTGTGTTTGAGGATGTGAGTTCTCAGCTTCCTGCTCTTGCCACTGTGTCTGCCAATTGCTGCCATGCATCCCTGTCATGATGGGCTCATCACTCTGGAGCCATAAGCCAAAATAAACTTCTGTAAGTTGCCTCAGTCACAGCACTTTATCCCAGTGCTGGAAAATAACTTAGACCCCGTACTCTACATTAAAAGGAGGCTCGCTCAGAGCAAAGGTGTGAAACTGGAAGAATGTATGTTCCCAGTGCAGGTCACAGCACCATGAACTCATGAGGACTTACAGATCAGGGGTCTGCCTTGTGGTCAGAATTGGGCAGCAAATTGCTTGTGACCTTGACACTGAGGACCAGACAGCAGTTCTCTGTCTCGTATGCCTGGGGGGTAGGGGGTGTCACCTGCTGTGGTTTTGGTGCCTCAATGAAGCTGGCTTGAGTACTGCCTTAGAAATGACTGCCAGGTCAAAACCACCTTAGACAGGAACCTACACAGGGTCTAAGAGACACTAGGAGGAGGCGAGGGTGGTCTCCATGGCCTCTACCTTCAGGGCAGTATGGACATCCTTCAGGAGCTGAGAAGCTGGGGGCTTCTGTTCCTGGTATTGCTCAAACAGGTAGTTCTGCCGCGCCCGCCTGATGATCTGTAGAGGTGGGAGACTGGTTATGATAAGAGTCCACTCCCTCCCATGTGCAGAACACTGCTCTTACACTGCAACTCTGGGTGAGGGTAAAGAGGCATGGGGACAGTCACAGGTCCCAAACACTGTGGCACTGTGGGACACCATAACCACCCTCCATCTATATCTGCAAAGTGGGGCTAAGGTCTACTGTGAACATCTGGGTGTCTGAGGACAGGACACTGAGGCCCCAGCTTCCTCAGCTAGTGAGATACAGAGTGGAGCTTCTCCACAAAGAACAGGAGCTATGAACACTCAGCCAACACCCCGAATGTGCATGTCTCTAGCAGCTACACCTCTATGCACCTGTGCAAATAACACTACATCAGCATAAACCGTGGGATCAGTTCATAGCAGGGACCCAGTGTTTATTAGGTCACACCTGAGCCTGCCTGCCCTCCAATCCATCTGTCCATCCATGTAACCCAAGCAGTCTTGCAACTCCCTATGCAGTCCAGACTGGCCTCGAACTCACAATCTTCAAGACTCAGCCCTCCTAAGCGATGTTCGGCAGCTGGATTTTCTTATCTGAAAGTCCTGCTTCCTCTCAAGTCACTTTATTCAGGTCTGAATATTAACACAGTGCTCCCTTTACCTTATCATCAATGTCTGTGATGTTCATGCAGTAAAAGACATCATACTGGAAGTAATCCCTCAGCACCCTCCTCAGGATGTCGAAAGAGATGTAAGACCTAAAGCAGTGGAAAGCATGTTTCCCCAACTGGCACATACTACCCCTGAGTTGGACATTGCAAGAAGAACATGCACAGGCTGACCACCCTAAAACCAGAAACATCCCCAAATCCCAAGTTTTCTGTGCACCCCCATGATGCTACAAATAGAAACTTCCACACTATGGAATAATGTTTCATGAACAAAAATTTTAAGAACTGAAATTACCTTTAGGCTATGTACATAAGATGTACATGAAATAAATTCTCTGTTTTAGTATGGGTCCCATCCCCAGCAGCTGGGCCAAAGAAATTCAGCTTGTTAGGGGCACAACCTACAGCCTTTACCCCATCAGTCATCTGCTCTGAAAAGCCACACCCATGACTTTGTGTGTCTGTGTGTGGCAGGAAAGGGTTCACACAGCTCACTACACCTAAGATCTACATGTCACGGACGTATCACATGTCCACTGGGGTAGAGATTCCAGGATGGCAACCACAGGTTTTGTGCACTTCCCCTTTCTGCTGTCTTTAGTCCTCCAACAATGCAGATCCCCCAGGCATCATGCCTACCTGGCGTGTCCCATGTGAGATGCGTCATAGACAGTCGGCCCACAGCAGTACCACGTCACCTTCTTCCCATCTTGAGGTACAAATACATCCTTGTTAAAAACAAGGAAAGCCATCACCAGAGACTCAAGAAACTCCAGAGCACAGCAAGGGGAGCCACAAACAGGACACTGATTGTCCAGGGCTATTTATTTGTGAGCCAGGGTCTGGCTGTGAATTCTCAGTCCTCCTACCTCCCACAGCACACTGATTGTCCAGGGCTATTTATTTGTGAGCCAGGATCTGGCTGTGAATTCTCAGTCCTCCTACCTCCCACATACTTGGATGATAGGCTTCAGCCACAACTGGTAAGACCCTCCCGTCTCCTCTTTCACTGATAAAGTTGTACCATTCAGTAAGCTGTAAGTGGGGGGCGTCCTTACCCTCTCCTCCCTCAGTCGGGGAAGGGAACTAAATTGCTGTTGTGACAATGCAGGCTTACCAAAAATTGCAGATAACAAACACCACCCTGAACCCTAACTGCTCCAGACAGCCACCTTGGGAGGCTTGGCCCTCCTTCTCCAGATAAAGAACACAAGGCTGAGAGCAGCTAGCCAGGGTCTGCCCCTCCCAGAGGAGCCTAGATATTAGGGTGTTCTTAGATGATAGATTATAGGGCTTCAGTTATAGGGTTTAGGTGTTTTATAGGTGATTGATAAGTATTAATAAACATAAGTGTTGATAAATAAAAATATTGTTACATAGGACAATGTATGATAGCCATGGGTCCTCCTGAAAGCTGCCAGCACTTGGCTCGGCTGTGATCACCTTGAGTACTCAGGCCTGGCAATGCTGGGAGTCCAGCAGGCAGGTTTCCCCAAAGCACTGTGTACAGATATCTGTGCCCTAGTTTCAGAGCACAGTTCTGTCTGGGTTGCAGATGTCACAGCCCAAGAGTAACAGAAGGGCCCTGAGCCTGGACCTGAACTGAGAGAAGACGGAAGCCATATGGCTAACAGGCTATATAGTTTGCTCTGCAAGGGCCAAGGGCATCCCACCTTTCTTACCTTGTTCCGGGTGAGGCTATTGTACAGGCGGAGCTTGCAGGGCTCAGTCCCTGCTGGAGGGGACCACTGAGGCTGCACTCTCCGGCCTTTACCTGGAGGCAAATGAGCGGACAGGTCACACAGCTGCACCCTGTAGTACAAGTGGGTCACCTCTAGCTCTCAACACCTAGGTTCAACAATGACACTTGTGCTTTTGAGACGGGTTCTCACTTTGCAGCCCTGGCTCTTCTGGAATGTCCCATGTAATTCAGACTGGCCTCAAACTATGAATCCTCCAGCCTCTGCCTCCCCAATGCTGGGATTAAAGGCGTGTGGTTTGTGATTTTGCATAGTGCTGGGTCCCAATAAACAAGACTTCCAGTGAGACTCAAGAACACCCACATGAGCCGGGCGGTGGTGGCGCACGCCTTTAATCCCAGCACTTGGGAGGCAGAGGCAGGCGGATCTTTGTGAGTTCGAGGCCAGCCTGGTTTACAAAGCGAGTCCAGGACAGCCAGAGATATTCAGAGAAACCCTGTCTCGAAAAACCAAAAAAAAAAAAAGTCTCCTCCAAAGAAAACATAGGGCTGGAGAGGTGGCTCAGAGGTTAAGAGCACTGGCTGTTCTTCCAGAGGTCCTGAGTTCAATTCCCAGCAACCACATGGTGGCTCACAGCCATCTACATTGAGATCTGCTGCCCGGGCATATATGTAGAGCAAATACTGTATATATACATAATAAATAAATAAATGTTAAAAAATGTTAAAAAAAATAAAAAAACATGAAATTAAAAAAAAAAAAAAAAAGAACACCCACATGGCATGCCACACACATCCCACCAGCTCTTGGTCATGTACCCATCAGGTCACGCACAATGCTGCCCATGTCTGTGGGTCCCCATAGATTCTGACTATGACATGGCAGTGGCATTGCAGCCCTGGTTGCCCCCAGCTCTCAGGATCCTTCATCCTGGCAAGGTAAGAGTCTGTGGATTCTTAGTGACACACAGGCCACTTCCAAGTCACCAGGTGCAACAAAGGTCAGAGTTAATTAAGAATGGCCTCCACCCCCTCCTTATCTCTGTCCTTGGCATCAAATCCGGCTTGCCCCCTAACTGACCCTAACCTACAAGGCTATTGTACCTCCACCCTGGCCCAGGCTGATTCTCTTTCTCTCAACCAGTGCCTGCTCTCTGGACATTATAAGGCACAGTCTCTCCCCAGAATGTGTCTGAGGCCTGAAGGTGATTCCCCAAAAGACAGACCTGATTCTAGCCCTGAGAAAGGCTGTCCCTAATCTACATGCCTGGGAACTCTTGACATGCCACAAGGGTGATGCTTCAAGCCCCACAATTTCAGACCAAGGAAAGCTGACCGAAGCCTACCAGGAAACCAAGTGATCACCCATCATGCCTTCCTGCCCCTGTGCTCTATGGGGCATACCTGCCTTCTTCTTTAGCCCTGCTGACAGCCAGGCCCTGTGCTGTTCCCCTACCCAGGTCTACTGCATGGCTCTTCACTGGGCCACCTGTGGCAGACCATACCGTACCTTGGCAACGTGCCCAATCCACCAGCCCCCCTCACATCTGCTGAGCACAAGTGGAGGGACTTGAGCTAACCTGGCCCCGGACTTCTCTCAGCATGGACACTTCTCTTGCCTCCAGGCACCTCTGCCTCTTATCCAAAATTGCCTATAAGTGACAAACCTGATCATGTCCACCTGTTGATTCTACTTTAGGAGTCACAGAGAAATTTGTTATGGGCACGGGCCATTTCCTTGCCTAGATCACACTAGATAGAATAGAGGACACTGGTAATTAAAAGGCTATGAATAAAATGGAGGACTGAAAGACCCTAGCTGAAGCTTTCAGCTACTCAACACTGGCCAAGACGGAATGGGAAAAAGCCTCGTTTTGAAGCCTTTGGCCAGTGCCTAGTGAAGGGGCATGGCTTTTTCTTCTTCTTCTTTTTTTTTTTTTTTTTTTTGGTTTTTCAAGACAGGGTCTCTTTCTCTGGGTATCCTTGGCTGTCCTGGACTCACTTTGTAGACCAGGTTTGGCCTTGAACTCACAGAGATCCATCGGTCTCTCTTTGAGGGAGCTGCAGAAAGCGCTGGTGGAAGGTCATGGCCAAAGGCTTCGAGAAACCTGGAGAGGCCAAGGAACTGCCAAAAACCAAGGGAGAGCTATCGAGACTTCAAAAAACCATGAGACCACGCCCTATTTAAGCCAGCGAGCTCCATGTGAAGGACCACCCCACCTCATGTGAGAAGAGAGAGAGATGGAGTCAGTCTTCGAGAGAGACTGCAGAGCCAGAGAAGGGACATAGGTGTGAAGACATACGCCAGCTGCTTGCACTGAGGTCCTGCTGACAGAAAAAGGCTCTGGTCAGGAGCCAGCCCAGGAAGGCCAGGAAAAACTGCTAAGATGGACATCAGCCGCTGGAGCAGAGTGGCCTAAGGTAAGCTAGCAAATGAGTGAAGCACGAGGCCCACACAGGCTGAGGAGACCATAGAAATAACAGTAATGGCAGCCTAAGAAAAGCTGGGACTGGCTCACGCCACAGCGGTAAGAGCAAAGCAACTGGACAGCACCGGCCTGAGGTGCAAGGCACATACACACTCTGAGGACAGGCAGGAGTCCCAAGAGACTGTGGCAAGGCTTTGAAGTAAGACTAGGCCAGACTAGGCCATGCGCAGCACATCATCTGTGCCTTGTATGACTGAAGCCAGCCCCAAGCAAACAAGTGAGGTGAGCTGGTCACACCAACCAGTGACCAGTAGCGACCCTAGGCGCCCCTAGGCCCGGAGGAAGCTGAGCCAAGATGAACATAAGACTGCCATGACTGTGCCAGAGCCAGTCTGCTGACTGCTGCTTGAGGTATGTCAACAGATAGAAGGCTGACCAAGTTGCCCAAAAAAGGACCCATGGCCTGGTATCCTTTCAAAAGAGTTAGGGTAGGGTTGTTTAGGTGTTCTTAGGTATTAGGTGTTTGTAGGTATTATAAGTTATAGGTTATTAGGTATTAATAAATTTAGGTAATAAAAATTTCCATTTACAGAGGACTGCCTCTGTGTGGCAGCAGTCAGCAGCAAGGAGGCTCTCCCTCTTCCTGGTGAGTTCAGGATCCCATCACAGGTGGCCACACACTGGGAAGGAGGGAAACCCCAAACCTTTCATCAGACACCAAGTTCAGTCTCAGCTTACTCTGAGCACACTGGCACCCTTGTGTGGAAATGATGGGAAAATCTTTCTCTGTGATTTGATGGAGGATTCTGAGACTTTCCTTCCTCGTAAGACCCAGAGGTGACACCAAAAAATGGAGGTACTGCTGCCTACTCACGGGAAAAGAGACACTACCAAGGGCTGCCACACAGAAGGCTGCCACAGCCCCCACAGCTGGTGATAGGCTTCAAGGCCATCTGGCAGAGACACATTCTGGTTTGAAAAAGGATGCAACAGAGTAAGATACACAATAGGTTGCCTTGCACAGGTTCTCTGGGTCAACAGGACAAACACAGGTGAGGTTCTTAGGCTCTCTCTGAAACCTCACAACCCAACAGCCTATATCAGCCTCCTGGGTGTTACCAGCCTGTTTAGGTTTCTTCTGAAACAGTGTCACTCCACACAAACACATGGAAACAGTCCCACTCTAGGCCAGGCATCGAGGTGGAATGTTAACTGTCTTGAAAGTGTCAGTGACCTAACAAGCAGCTTTGTAGCACAGACAGTGGCACTTTGAATGTGGGGTGCAAGTGGCTGGAGGTCCAAAGATGGAGAAGCTGAGGGGAAGCAACACGCAACACCAGGAGTGAGGCAATCTAGGCAGCTTGAGCTCCAGGTAGTGGAGACCTGCCTGGAAGGGAGAACTCAGAACTTGAACCTTTCTAAATACTTCCCCTTGGCTTCCAGCAGACTCTCTACTAGGTGACAGTATGCCTGTCGCTGCCAGAAAAGCTGGGAGAAGTGAGGGGACAAATGTGCTGAGCCCCAGTTCCAGCTGAAAGCTCCCAAGCAAGCCCAAAACCTTGGGACAGAGTGAACCTCCATGCTCAACCATAGAGGCTGACATGGTGACAAGAAGGGAAGGGGGGGCTGTCAGGAAGGGGACCACGAAGGCTAAGGACATAAAATTTCCATGTTTGAGAGGATACTTTGCTGCTGAGGCCTCAGCCTTGAGTAGGGGCATGTTTTATGTATAGAGCAGCAAGCAATAGGTGGGCTGTGCTGGGGAGGAGAGTTTGAGTGGGAAGGTGTTCTCATTTCGAGACATTCTTTAGAAGACACTCAGGACAGGGAGAACTCTAATCCTTACAGACAGCTCTACTCTCAATCCAGTGGCATGGTGCAGACACTGGACTATGGAGCCTGGACATGCCAAAAGCCAGAAAACGGTTACAAGCACCGCAGCTCCAGCCCGCCTTCCCCTCCAGCTAGGCTTTTGTACATTTTGCTTAAGGGATGTGACCTAACACATCTTCACAAGCTTACATGGTCCTGATGCCCTCATGGGCAGCTATGGTGCTGCAGGAAGCAGGACAATCCTGTTAGTGCTGTCCTTGGTCCATCCTCCAATCAACAGCATCCCTCACAGAAGCCTCATTAGATAGTGGCTGATGGTAAGGGTCCTTCTCTTCAGGGGTCATGAGGCCCCTGAGAAGCAATGCTCTAGTGTGTCCATTGGCACGGATAGTGGTGTGTCTGTGTGGTTCTTCCCATAAAGGAAGGCTAGACAGGTGCTGTTGAGGCCGCCTGGTCCCTGATCTCCTTCCTAAGTAATGACTTGGAGTTGGGGCATAGTGTTCAGACAATCTGACTCCCCGAGACATCTAAGAAGACATCTGATACTGCATATGACACCTGGGACATAGGGACAGCAGACGTCCAGGGAAGACTACCTATGCAGCCACACCTACCACCTAGGATGGAGCAGGGTTTTACTTGGGATAATCCAGAAAAATCAAGACACCTTCTGACCCTAGGAGACCCTTCAACATCCTCCAGGTTTCCCATCCCAAGTCTACAAAGCCCCAAGGAGGCTGCCAGCAGGGACAATGATAAGTGAACATTCAGCCCTCTCCCCACATAAAGGAGAAGTATGTTATAGCCATGGAAAACTGAGGCTCAAGGGTCTCAGGCAACTTCAGAAGGGAGCATTTCCCACATGGCCAGATCAAGGTGATGAACCATCTGGGGCCAAGACAGAGCCTTTCCAGTAGCACCTCCCCATCCTAACAGCTGTGCCCACGGACACAGCAGCACCTACAGGCATGCTGACTACATCTCAAAGCACAGACAGACTACAATATCAATGAACACGGCTCTAATATTTAGTGACATTGCACCGGAAGAGAAACAATATAACCTATAGGACTAAAGACAAGAACCAAGAGCCACTACCAGCAAAGCATTAGTTGAACCCCAAGACAGGCCTGTAGCAGCATGCAATGTGGCCCCAAAGTGGTCCCTGGTCATGGTGGCTCTGAGCCCTGACACTCTGGGTACATGACTTCACCCTTCCAGATCCAGCAGGTATGATTTCTGCCCCACAAGAACACTTGATTGAAATACAGAAATGACTCTCCAGCAGGTTATCCACTGCCCTGTAGCACCTCAAGTCCTTGACCTTGGAGCAGAGGTTTACTGCTGTTACTCACTTGCTTGGAGCCTGCAGGGCTCGACTCTGCCTTGGGGGCCACCCAGGAGCGCTTCTATGTGCCAGAACCACCGAGCCACGTGGAAGAACCTTGAGTCATCAGGAGGGGCCGAGAGCTGCCTGAACACGTCCACATCTGCCTGGGATAGGGAGTACCCCTGGACATAGCTACGCGTGCTGAGGTGTTGGTCCAGGGCCTGCACCCTGGCTGCCTCATCACTAATGCTCAGAATGGACCTGTAGTCGGCAGCTGGAAAGACAGAGGGCACAGGACGTCAGGCCAGAGGGCAGGCAACCCATGACATCAGGCAGGCAGGCAGGCAACCAAGCAGGCAGAGGAGAGCATGATGTCTGTCAGGCAAGTGAGGTAGAGGAGATGCAATATCAAGTGGGCAGGCAAGAGAGCATGGGATAGAAAAAGAGGTCTCAGGATGCCAGGCATGTGCACAGAGAGCTGCTCAGGAACAAGAGCCAGACAGCTGTGCATCAAAGCTCTTTCCTGAATATCAGACAACTAGAAGAGGAAGGACCACAGAATGGGCATGCAGAGCAGTGGCTGGCAGGAGAAAGGCAGGGTGACAGTAGAGCAGGCCAGGTTTCCTCCTGGAACCTTATGGAAAGGTTTCAGATGTATATTGAGGCAGTCTGCAATGCCGTGAGTGATCTAAATGCCAGGGATTGTGTGCTTTACAATGGCTAACTTGGGTCGTGCATTGTAATGTACAACTTTAATCCCAGAGGCAAAGGTAGGTGGATCTCTATGTAGCTTAGTGGTAGAGCATTCACCTAACAAGTATAAGGCTCTGGGTTTGATGCCCAGCACCCCAAAATAAACAAACTAATTAATGAAATGGCTACTTATATGCTATGGAGAGGGTGGCAGCTGAAGAGTCCTCAGCATATGACATTGCCATGAATAAACCTATAGACAGTGGAAGATGGCTTCCAGAAGCAAGATAAGATACTGTTGTCCAAATCTATTTGAGAGTGCTCAGGGCTGCCACAAGGAACTGCTCTGAGGACACCTGACCCTTCACTGGGGCACCTGCTATAAACGGTGTAACAGCTACATCACTGACAACCCTGAGAGTGTACAGTCTCCAGGGTTCTACATGAGCCACCAGGAAGTCAGAACACTACTAACATGGCTGGACATTTATACCGTGCCCTGGCTAGTTTTATGTCAACTTGGTGTAAACTAGTTATTTGAGAAAAGGGAATTTCAGTTGGGAACGTTCCACCACCAGAACAGCCTTTGAGCAAGTCTGTGGCAGTTTCTGAAATAGTTATTGAGAGCTAGTCCATTGTGGTGGTGCCACCCTTGGGTAAGTGGTCCTGGGATGGGTAAGAAAGCAGGCTGAGCAAGCCATGAGGAGCAAGCAAGCCAGTAAACAGCACACCTCCACTGACTCTATGTCAACAACTGCCTTCAGGTTCCCGCCCTGTTTTGAGTTCCTACCCTACTTCTCCCAGCAATATAGAATGTAGCCTGAGAGCTAGAAGCTGAAATAAACCCTTTCTTCCCTCAAGTGCTTTTTGGTCATGGTATTTTATCACAACAATAGAAACCCTGCCACACATTGCAAACCCTGCATCTTTTCCCACCTGAGCCACTAGTCCTCATTTTCCCTATAAATAACAAACACCCTCTGCTAGATAGGACCAGAATGGTGCTCTCAGATCCTGCCTGTGGTGGCAGTCGGTGAGGAAGATATTTCGCCGCTTTACCAGATGTGTGTATCTCTCTGTATGGAGAAGTTAGGGTCAGCACTGCCCTAGACTCAGCCCCCCTATGCTGGGGCAGATCTGCATGGAGAAGTTAGGGTCAGCACTGCCCTAGACTCAGCCTCCCTATGCTGGGGCAGATCTGCATGGAGAAGTTAGGGTCAGCACTGCCCTAGACTCAGCCCCCCTATGCTGGGGCAGATCTGCATGGAGAAATTAGGGTTAGGCACTGCCCTAGACTCAGCCTCCCTATGCTGGGGCAGATCTGCATGGAGAAGTTAGGGTCAGCACTGCCCTAGACTCAGCCTCCCTATGCTGGGGCAGATCTGCATGGAGAAGTTAGGGTCAGCAATGCCTTAGACCAGCCTCCCTATTCTGGGGCAGATCTGCATGGAGAAGTTAGGGTCAGCACTGCCCTAGACTCAGCCTCCCTATGCTGGGGCAGATCTGCATGGAGAAGTTAGGGTCGGCACTGCCCTAGACTCAGCCTCCCTATGCTGGGGCAGATCTGCATGGAGAAATTAGAGTCGGCACTGCCCTAGACTCAGCCTCCCTATGCTGGAGCACAGCAAACAGGTAGCACCGCATGGTGCCTGGCCCCAGCCCATGAACATGAGCAGCAACCAGACCTGACTTTCTCAAGGATTTCATTTGCTGAGAGAATTGTAGGAAACGTCCTAGGCTTGCTCACCCCTCAGATACCCTTCCTACTCTGACAGATGGTTCAGGTGGGCCAGTACATGCTGATGACCTCTCACTCTGCCACACACAGCACAGCCGCCAAACCCCAGAAAGTTACCTGGGTCAGTTACTGCCAGGAGATGACAACTCAGGAGCAATCCTACCTGCTCTCAGAGCCTGTGCCACCCTCCTCTAGCCTATCCTTCCCCTCCTAAACCTGGCCCAGACCAAGCCCACTGCTCTGGTACAGAGAGCAGAGTGCAAGCAAGGAGATGTTTCTTCCCAGCAAGTGACTGGAGCTTTGTGGAGCAGTGAGGTCCAGAGAATGAAACATGAAGCCACAGCAGTGTGGACATCCCAGGTCCAGGACTGAAGCCTCTGGACTCTGCCTCCCCACTGTCAAGGTAAACACTGCCAAACACAGGCTCTCCAGACATTCCTGATAGTGACCTGGCAAAGTACTGATGGGTCCCCAACTGCCTTGCTTTCCTCAAGAAGCCACCCTTCCGGGAACTCAAAAATAGCCAAGGTTCTATTTGGCCAAATGAGCCCAAAGCTCTATAGTTCCCTTCAGAGCATCCTACCTAGCCAGCACCTGGACCCAGACCGCTCACCCCACTTCTCGGTGCAGCACTGTGGGCCCAGCTCCCCTCTCACCTGAAGGTCCCCCTCACAGATCAGACCTGCAGTCCAACATGGCCTTCCCCGCTGAGAAAGAGTCTATCTCTGTCTCCCATAAACCTTGCCTTACCAGGATCACACGCCAGACCTCACACTGGCCCCAGGGATTTGCACATGAGCTCCCTTGGGAGGTATATGCACCCTGGGCACAGCCAAGCCCCTCACCCCCTTCCCCGGCTCCGTGCTGCCAGGGCATTTCAGCCTTTCTCCTGGGCACAGCCTCCTCTCATCGCCTGCTGCTCCCCAGCCACATGGTGTGCTTTGCTCACTGCTCTATCCTCAGCATCCAGAACTCAGTCTGGACTTTTTCAGACCTTTGACAAAGCTATGAGGGCATGACTGGCAGAGGGCTGGCACTTCAGCTATGGCTTTGGGGCTCACTGTGCCTTTCGCAGGAAGGACCACAACACAGAGCCAGCATTGGTGATGGCTTGGTTGAAGACTACTACTACCCAAAGACACAGGGATCCAAGAACAAGGAAGGCATCTTTGACTCAGACCTGCCAACTGCCAAGCAATGCCAAGCAACAGACAGACCCTGTCCCTGCAAAGGTGTCAGGGGGAGCTGGGGACTCCCAAGGGCCAATTCTTCCAGCTCCCACCCCGTGTCAGTTTCCCTTCTTCTTCAAGCACGTGGCTCTCAACAGCTCTTTGTTCCAGGCCCTCAGCCACAGGTGAAGGAGCTAGATCTGTGCCCACCGTTCCACAGGGAGGGCCCTCCAAGTGCCCTCTGGACTCTGCCTCTAGGCCACTTGGGTGAAATTAATAGGACATCTCTCCCCAGATGAAGAGGCTACCCAGGGAGGAAGACAGTCCCTGCCTAGCAGTCCTTGAGCACCACTGAGCCATGCCCAGGAAAACCCCAAACATTTACTCCCTCCTTGTCTTCATCGATCCTGTTTTCTACTCTAGGCACCCACCGGGTCCCCTAATGATAAAAGCACCCTCACCGCCCTGACAACTGCCATGCTAGTGTGGAGAAATAACATGGGGGAACAGGCTGCAGGGAACTCTGGGAGGTGGGCCTAGTCCACACACTAAGCACCCGCCCTCTTCAGAAGGAACCACACTTCACAACAGCAGCCTTGTAAAGCCTCAGAGCAATCAGTGCAATTACACTTACAGAAAGCTTTACAAGCCTCTGGCAGAAAGCCAGCACCCCGCTTGCTGCTGTCATTACTGTAATTGCCCCTGCATTACATGACTGTAATCACTGAAGTACTCCATAGACTCCATGGAGAAATGTGCCAGACCACAGGATCCCAAAAGCTCTGGGTAGAGCAGCTCAGACCACTGTGAGGGAACACAGCCTGGCTGGCCAGGTAAGCAGGGTTAACTGAGCATGTGTAAAGCGGTCCAACGGTAACTATGAATTCCTGGAGGAAATGCTGGAACAGGCCAGCTTTCTCAGGGGAGTTGGTTGAGCCATTCTCCAGCTGTTCAGTAGACGAATTTCTCCCAGGCCCATTCTTGCAAACTTGATGTCACCAGGTCCCTTCACACAGCATGCCCAAACTACTCTGTCTCCACAGAAGGGCAGGTCACTGCCAGGCAGATCTGCAGCTCATCCAATGAACATACAAAGAGCAGAGCCCTCTGATGGTGGGACTGCCCCAAAGGTGGACAGTAACTGACACAACTTATGAAGTCTTTGCCAAACAGCCACTGAGACTGCACGGGTGCTAGCATTTGGCACAGTGGAGAAGGAGACTCACTTCAAATGACCCATAGTCCTAATATGTGGAAGGACAGCCATGCAGCATCCCATTTGGCTCTTTCTCCATCAGCATTCACACCTGCTCTCAGCACCAGTCCCCAATCCCTTTTGGGTACATTGGAAGAAAGCATTCTTGGAGCAGTTCCCTAAGCTCTCAGGGGGTAGACCTCAACTTGACAGGGCCACTACACCGTTACTTGCTCTTGACCCCCGCCCCCCCCCGCCGCCTGCTACTGTCACTATTGCTAAGGGCCCCTCAATGCCCTCACCTTGCAGATGTCCCATCAATAACCATACTCGCAGACTGTTCCCTCCCAGCAAAGGTGCCCGTCAGCCTCCTCTAGCTGCTCCTGCTTCTCCTATCCCATAGGTTCCCTATGGGGATCCCACCCACTACTGCCACCAGGAGTTGCTGCTCAAGACCCCAGAAAACACCCATATTCACCAGAAGCTACTGTCATAAACAACATCCTAGGGACACAGGGACACAGATGAGCAAATATCTGTATCTTTCAGAAAGGTTCATCTTGTTCTGCTCTTCTATACTTCCCTGTTCTTGGCAACTGGAGCCAACCTGGTCACCCTAAGAGAATCCACAAAAGGAAAAGCAGCTGCACCAAGGGATACCTGGCTCTGCCTCTGGCTGTGGTACCAGCAGACTCAATCACTTCACTTCTCTGGTCCTTGGGGTGCACTCGAAGGGTCACGAGGAACACAGGCGCCATCACAGCTGCACCAGGACTTGTGCTGAGACAGGCTACATGTTAGGTATGACTATGAAGACTGTCTGATTAAACTATGGGAAAGATTAGGTGTCTGAGGTGAGCTCCACCTACCAGAGGTCCTAAACTAAGCCTGCCCCATTCTGCTCCATGTCACACAGAGCTTGGGCTCTGAGGAAACAGTAAGGAAAAAGCAGTCACCCAAATGCCCTCAAGTCGCAGCTAAAGACCATCTCTGTACTGCAGGTTTCCAGTTTCTGAGTGGTTTTATGTTGTCTGGAGACAGGATCTCATGTAGTCCAGGCTGGTCTCAAACTGGCAATCCTCCTGCCTCATCCCCCAGAGTGTGAGAATTCCTGGTGTCCAAACACACACAGCTTGGTTGGATTTGTTGAAAGTGGCCACCTTCCCTGAATTTCTTTTTTCTTTATTTCTTTGTTTGTTTGAGACAAAGTTTCATCATATATCTATGACTGGCCTAGAACTTGTTATGTAGACTAGTCTGGTTTTGAATTCCCAGGGATCCCTTTATCTCTAACTCTTGAGCACTAGAGTTATGAAATGACGGGCGCCACCACTCCCACCATCGCCTATTCCTGGCCTTTCATGGAGACTTTGACTCTTAGGTTATCTTCTCTAGGGATTTGTGCATCACCCTTGTGACCTATGTGGAAATCCTCATTTCTAGTCTTATTTCTTATTTGGGGCTCATAGTTCCAGAGGGCTAGATTCCATAACCATCATGGTGGAGAACATGGCAACATGGCAGAAGAGCAGTAGCTGAGAGCTCCCATCTTGAGACATCAATCAGCAAGAGGCAGAGATGGCTAACTGGGAATGGCAAGGCTTTCTGAAACTTCAAACCCACCCCCAGTGACACACTTCCTCTAACAAGGCTACCTCTTTTTTGTTTTTTTTTTTTTTGGTTTTTTGAGACAGGGTTTCTCTGTGTAGCCCTGGCTGTCCTGGACTCACTTTGTAGACCAGGCTGGCCTCGAACTCGCAAAGATCCGCCTGCCTCTGCCTCCCAAGTGCTGGGATTAAAGGCGTGCGCCACCACTGCCCGGCTACAAGGCTACCTCTTAACTCTTCTCCAACAATTCTGTCAACTACAGACCAAGCATTCAAATATATGAGCCTTATGGGGGTCATTCTCATTCAAACCACACCATAAATAAATTTTTATTTAAAAACCAAAGAGGAGCCAGCCGGGAGATGGTGGTGCACGCCTTTAATCCCAGCACTTGGGAGGCAGAGGCAGGCGGATCTTTGTGAGTTCGAGGCCAGCCTGGTCTACAAAGCGAGTCCAGGACAGCCAGAGATATTCAGAGAAACCCTGTCTCGAAAAACCAAAAAAAAAAACAAAAAAAAAACAAAGAGGAAGCTGGAGCTGGGCATGGTGGTACAAGCATTTAATCTCAGCACTCAGGACGCAGAGGCAGTCAGATCTCTGTGAGTTCAAGGCTGGCCTGGTCTACAAAGTGAGTCCAGGATAGTCAAGGATACACAGAAAAAACCTGTCTCAAAAAAGAAAAAAAAAAAACAAAACAACAACAACAACAACAAAACGAAGAGGAAGCTGGACATGTTGTCACAATACTTGACATCCCTGCACTTGAGGAAGCAGGAGGATCAGGAATTCAAGATCATTTATCAAGATGAAGGCCAGCCTGGGCTATATGAAACCCTATCTCAAACAAAAAACAAACAAGTAAATGAAGGAATGAATGAGAAAGGAGTCTCATTCTTGACAGACCTGGTTCTTACACATCAGCCACCAATCCAAGACCTTCCTATGAGCTCATTCAATGCCTACACACACTCAGAGGCAGCAACCATTTCCTGTGTTGTGAGTATGGGCACAGTTATGATCCCAGACCTGTTGGGCAGCTCAGGGTGGAGCTGCTGGCCATGCTGTGTTACAGGAGTCTAGGTGGACTTCTAAAAGCTGCTCTGGGTGGTGAAAACAGACAGAATCCAGGCATGCCAGTTGAGTGGAATGCTGGAATACAAAGGTAAGTACCATGAAACCAGGCACAGGCTGAGCAGCCATGTCATCTGGGGGGACCCCATCACCAGGTAGTCTGGTGGTCAGAACCACCTACCTAGAACCCAGCAAGGCCACAGGAACAACAGAGCACCACAGAATGCCAGAGAGGCAGGCAGCTGATAGGTCAGAACTCACACCTAATTTCTGCCTGTATCACGGAGACTAAAACCTACACCAAGCACTCTGCCTTTGAAGACTTGCTTATGACCTTTCAGGATCTGGGCCAAGGCCTCTGCTCTTTCTAGAACCTGCTTGCTGAAAAGACAATGTGAAAAGACACTGCTCTTCAGAGATCTGCCAAATTGTGCAGTCTACCCCTGGGTAACTAACACAAGTGACTTGCCTCCTGAGGAAGCCTCCCAATTGGTCATAAAGTGGACTGTGATGCTCTGACTGGACAGGTCCCTGTGACTGCTGGCCATAATGGAGATTAAAGCCTCCATAAAACCCCAAGCTCTTTCATGTATGTGTACATGGAGCCCTTGCTTCCTCTGCCCTACTTCCCTAAATATTAACCTCAAGTGCCCTTCCACCCACCTGCTTGGGCAAAAGACCAAAACAACCTTTGGGACTTTTCCTCAACCCCAAAGCCCATGGGGGTGGGGGTTAGTGGGAGAGGCAGTGAAGTCTCATCCAGGCACTAGATGGAGACAGGCTATTTGATACAGGACCATCTCTCCAACAGCTGAGTATACAAGGAAACTTTAGCCTTAACCTAATCAAGAAACTAAAGCTGAGGAAGGGATAGGCTTATAAAACATGAGTCAGGTCCCCAACCAGAAGGTACCCCAGCTTCAGGGAGTCTTGGCAGTCACCCCCATTCCTTCCCTACTACTGTCCACTGAGATGCTGGCCCTCCCCCTGGCTTTGGTCTGGCACTGCCCACTGGGCCATGGCTGTCCCCAGTTTTATCCAAGGACTTGTCAACCCAGAGCCCTGGTCTGGCCATTATCCATATGAGGACCCATCACCCCTAGACAACCCCAGATCCCTGGCTTACCATTGCCCACTCCAGCCCATGCCAAATCTAGGTCCCTAGCCTGTCACTGCTCTCTTAGGATTTCACTGTTTCCAGAGCCCTGGGCTAGCCACTGCCCAACCAAGAACCCTCCACCCTAGAGCCCTAGCCAGTCACTTCCCGCCCAGAGATCCTCTGCCTAATAGCGTGGGCCTACCACTGCCTATTTGGGTCATTGTTATCCTCAAATCCCTGGTCTGGGCCCTGCCCACTTGGGCTATTACTGTCCCCACAGCCTCACCTGGCACTGCCCACTCTAGCCATTGCTGTCGTCCCCCCCCCCGGCCTGGGCAATACCTCCTGGGCCGTGTGCTGTTCTCACAATCCTGGCATGGCATTGCCCAGTCGGGCCACTGCTGTCCCCACAGCCCCGGTCTGGACACTGCTCCTTGGACCATGCTGCTTGCTGCCCCCAGCCTCGCTTGGCATCGCGCCACAGCTGTCCCACAGCACCGGCCTGGGCACTGCCTCCTTGAACCATGCTGCCCCACAGCCCCAGCCTGGTACTGCCTACTCGGGCCATGCTGTACCCAAGGCCCCGCAGTTATCCTACAAAAACTCACCCTGATCCGCGGAGGAACCTGCCATTACTGGGAATCCCGACCCCCGGCTACAGCCACAAATGCTTTCCAGAATCTGATGCAACAACGGCGCCGGAAGTCCCGCCCCGCCGGCTGTCTTCCGGGTATGTCTCGTAGCTAGGCAACCGCGACTCTGACGCCGGCCTGGGGCATGATGGGAGAATACTCTGGTTTAGGCGGGAGCGGTACCTATGCTCACTGTGAGGTCGCTGACTCTGGTCACTGCAGGAAGAGGGTCGAAAAGGGCGGAACGAGGGGGTGGAACGAAGCGAGGAAATGGGAGGGCGAGGAGGGGGGCGGGGTGAAACGACGAGAAGGGAAGGAGCTGGCAAGGGATTCAGTGAGTGGAGGGCGGGGCGAGGAAGATGTCATTCTCTAAAGACAGACTCCCCATAAGGCTAGGAAACAGGCCTCTCCCTGTTATACAATCTCCTAAACCCATTCTTTCTGGTTAGTATAATGTTACCTTCTAAGACACACCACCAGAGGGAGGTTTATGAGAAGAGAGGTGGCATTATTATTATTTTTTTTTTTTTGGTTTTTCAAGACAGGGTTTCTCTGTGTAATCCTGGCTGTCCTGGACTCCCTTTGTAGACCAGGTTGGCCTTGAACTCACAGAGATCGGCTTGCCTCTGCCTCCCGAGTGCTGGGATTAAAGACATGTGCCACCACGCTGGGCCAGAGGTATTATTTTTAATACATAGCCAGGTACATAATGAGACCTGTCTCAAGATAAAATATTTTTATAAAAAGCTTTTTTGAAATTGGAGAGATAGTTCGGTGGTTAAGAACACTCTCACAACTCCTCACAACCGGTTGTAACTCCAGTTCCAGGGGATCCTAACCCTCTTTTGGGCTTCATGGGCTTTGCATGCATGTGGTGCAAAAAACATACCTTCAGTCAAAAAACAAAACAACCAAATAAAATGAAAATAAGTTAGTCTAAAAAAAAATCGCCGGATGTGGTGGCGCACGCCTTTAATCCCAGCACTCGGGAGGTAGAGGCAAGCAGATCTCTGTGAGTTCAAGGCCAGCCTGGTCTACAAAGTGAGTCCAGGACAACCAGAGACAGAGAAACCCTGTCTCAAAAAACCAAAAAATAAAAAATAAAAATAAATCATGTGTCTGGCAACCATGCCCTTAATCCCAGAAACTCAGGAGGGAGAAGCAGGCAGTTCTCAGTGAGTTCCAGGCCAGCCATAGTTACATAATAAGACCTTGTGTCAATATAAATAAATAAATAAAACAACTGTTATATGGTAATATAAGTATATATATATATTAAATTGATCAGAACATACAAGTTTCTCAAAAAAAAATCATACCTTTAGTACCAGTACTTCATTTTCTTTTGGAAAACTTTTTTAGATTTTATTTTTTTTGTTGTTGTTTTTATGTGTGTAGATGCTTTGCTGGCACATATGTTTATGCAGTGCCTGAGGAGAACAGAAGAGGGCAACAGACCCTCCACAACTGGAACCAGTACTTTAAAAAGTATAGCTCAGAGTGTAATAGAGCCCTGGATCTTAGCACAACTGACCCCGTGATGGAAGTATCATTCAGGTTGTAAAACTCAGCACACAGACAATACCAACTGCCAAAACTATAACAAAGACCTAATCCATCAAAGTCCATACGTAGTTCTGGGAAAGTCTCTATGTACCAACCTTGCTTTTTGGGTTCTATAGTTCTGCTTCTGTCTAAATTGTTCTCGTAAACTGTAGTATATCAACTCAGAACATGGTTTTTGTACTTACAAGCTCACCCTGAGAAAGGCTCAGTGTTACACTGGGATCTGGAACACCCAGTGTCGTTATGGCCAGCTAATAAAGATTTTCTATTAAACCCATGTCTGAACAGACTCCTCTGGTGAGTACTACACAACACAGAGCAGGATGGTGGCATGTGCTTGCAATCCTAGCACTGAGGAAGGATGGTTGCCACAAATTTGAGGGCAATCTGGGCCACATAGTTCTAGGCTAGCATAGGTTAAGAGTGGGACCTTGGTTGGGCATGGTGGCGCATGCCTTTAATGCCAGCACTTGGGATCTCTGTGAGTTCAAGGCTAGCCTGGTCTACAGAGTGAGTCTAGGATAGCCAGGCTACACAGATAAACCCTGTCTCAAGAAATCAAAAAAAAAAAAGCCAAAAACTAAAATTTTGTTTAGGACAAAGAATTCCAATCTTTATCTCCCCGACCTTGTAAAAACACATTTATGCAAATGTTTTAATCCTACACACACACACACACACACACACACACACACACACACACACACACACACACACAGAGAGAGAGAGAGAGAGAGAGAGAGAGAGAGAGAGAGTCCAGTTCCGTTCTTGGGATTTAAGTGAATTAAGTGACTAATTCCTTACCAATTTCCTTTATTTCCTTAGCACCTCTTCCCCACCCCCAAGACAAAGTTTCTCAGTGTAATAGCACTGGTTGTCCTGGACTCAATTTGTAGACCAGGCTGGCCTCAAAAGAACAGAGATCCACCTGCCTCCCATGTGCAGGTATTAAAGGCATGCACTACCCACACCCGGCTCGTTAGCACTTTAAAAAAAATTTTTTTAGATTTATTTTATGTGTATGAGCATTTTGCCTGGATGTATGTATGTATGCATACCATATGTATGCCTGGTACCACAAGATCAGAAGAGGGCATCAGATCCCCTGGTGCTGGGAATTGAACCTAGGTCCTCTGCAAGAGCAACAAGTGCTCTCAACCTCTCAACCAGTGAGCCAGCTCTATAGCCCCACCTTTGCACTTTAATAAACCTTTACACAAGCCGGGTGTGGTGGCACACGCCTTTAATCCCAGCACTTGGGAGGCAGAGGCAAGTGGAACATTGTGAATTCGAGGCCAGCCTGGTCTACAAAGCGAGTCCAGGACAGCCAGAGCTGTTACACAGAGAAACCCTGTCTGGAATAACCAAAAAAAAAAAAAAAAAAAAAACCCTTACACAATGGGAAAAAGACACAGTCACCACCTGTGAACCGAGTCAACTTCCTGTCCTGTGTGCTTGCTGTTCTGCCTTTTTGTGCCTGATGATCAGAAATAAAGTTTTGCCTTGCCAAGACACTTTTGTTGGAGTGGTAGTCTCTTTTCAACCCTGAACTTATTTCCAACAGTATCAATAATTTTAAAAGCTTAAGGCATGGAGCTATGGGTGGTGTCCCATACCTGCAATCCCAGCTCTTTGGAGGCTAAGGTAGGAGGATGACTTGCTATATGGATAACCTGTAAAGCTGTCTTTTTGCTTTCATCAAGGGCAAATCCAAATTCAAGAGCAACCTGTGTTTCATTTAATCTTCCTTGGTGTTCACAAGTCTCTTCTGAATGAAGAAGGGTAGCCTGATATCCAAAAGGAAATGCCCTTACTGTGCCTTTTGGGGGAAGTATGTTCACAGGAAGCTCTGATCCCTTCTGACCTCTAAGGCTCTAGGTAAGGCCCAATACTCCCAGTAACCCCACTCAGCCCTTTAGTATACCAAACTGTAAAATAAAGTTCTCTTTTCCACGTATAAGGAACCCAGAGAGTTCATGTGTGTCTCTACAGGTATCCGTGCTCTTTGTGGAACTCCAAGTTTTAGCTTCTGTTGTGCTGGCTTTCACAGATGACTGTATTTGAGGCTTGAACAGCACAGATAGCCACCCTGGGCTAAGAGTGAGGTCCTGTGTGAAAAACCGACACCAGGGGCTGGAACGATGGCTCAGCGATTAAGAGCATACGCTTACTGCTTTTTCAATGTGGGGACACAGGAAATGGAGGCTTTTGAGAAATGCCTCATGGCTGGGAAAATGAAAGTAACTTGTGGGAGATATCTAAGATGGCGCTGGCTGGAAGATGCTGGGGAGGAGTTGAAGTCCAATCATGGATATAGCTGACTGGGTGAGCAAGACTTCCCTACTGGTGACCAATGCATGATTATCATGTTACCAGGCTTATGTTATGTGATGTAATAGGATGACCTTTAACGTGATTGGCCCATGTAATCTCATGCAGAAACACCCATTTGGTTCTGTATATAAGCTAGGGGACAAAACATTAAAAACGGATAATGCTTAGACATTACCCCTGTTGCATCTGTTTGTCTTCGGAGTGAAGGCCAGAGAGTTGGGTGGGCAGTGCACTCAACTTTTCCCTGAGACCCCCTTATGTGGTGATCGCCCTATAAAAGCCCCATGGCATTTCAGAGGACCAGAGTTCAGTTCCTAGCTCACAACTGCCTTTTAACTCCAGTTTACAGAGGATTCAACTCCTCTGCCCTCCAAGGGCACTTGCACTCATGTTTATATGCCCGCAGGGACACACACACGAGTATAATAAAGATAGTGTTAAAACAACAGCCAAGGGTAGTGGTGCACATTATTAATAGCAGCACTTGTCTAGAGTCCAGCCAGGGTTAGAGTGGAATCCTGTCTCAACAACAGAGGGAGAGAAGCACCTGCCAGTGGAGGCACATGCCTTTAATCCCAACATTCAGGAGGCAGGGGCAGGTGAATCCCCAAGTTTGAGGCCAGCCTGCTCCACAGAATGAGGTCCAGGACAGCCAGGGATATACAGAGAAACCTTGTCTCAAAAAACAAAAACAAAACTGTTGGGAGTGATGCTGTACATTTTAATCCCAGCAGGAAGCAGGGGAAGGCAAGATCTCTGTGAGTTCCAGGCCAGACAGGGCTACAGAGTAAGATCAGTCTCAGAGAAAGAGAGAGAGAGAGAGAGAATATATACCTGACAAAAGCAACTTAAGGAAATGTATGTTTTGGCTCTTGGTTCATTCACACCTTAATTGCTAGATCTACAAGTTTCCTCAGAGGTGTGCCTGTAGTCACCTCCTGGGTGACTCTGGGATTCATGTTGTCTGAAAACCAGAATTAACTATCATGGGGCTAGAGAGACAATTCCGTGGAACCTGAGTTCAATTACTGGTATCCATGTAGCTTATAACCAGATATAATTCCAGTTCTAGGGGTTCCAAGGCCTTCTTATGGCTTCCTCGGGCACCAGGTATGAATGTGGCACACAACATACATGCAGGGCAAAAATCCCTTATCTTGAACGGTTTTTTGTCAACTTGACAAAAGCTAGGATTATTTGAAAAGAGGAAACCACAATTGAATGCCTCCATAAGATTGGCCTATAGGCAAGCCTGTGCGGGTATTTTCTTTTTTGATACAGGGTCTCTCTATGTAACCTTGTCTGTCTTGGAATTTACATGTAGACCAGAATGGCTGGAACTCATAAAAATCTGTCTGCTTCTGCTTTCCACATGAGGATTAAAGGTGTGTCACCATGCATTTTGTTGGAAAATGACTGATGTGGGAAGGCCCTGGCCACTGTGGGCGGTGTCATCCCTAGGCAAGTGGTTCTGGGGTATAAAAGAAGGCAAGCTTAGCAAGTCATAAGGAGCAAGCCAGTAAGCAACCTTCCTCCATGGCCTCTGCTTCAGCTCCTGACTCCTGGTTTCCTGTTTGGAGTTCCTGCCCTGACCTTACTTCATGGTGGACTACAGGGTGTAAGATGAAACAAAAACTCTTTCTCCCCCAAGCTTCTTTGTGTCTTGGTGTCTATCTATCATAGCAATAGAAACCTAACTAAAACACATCTAATATATCAAGTAAAATATTTTTTTTTAATTTAAAGAATTAACAGTCACATTATGTAAATAAAAATGAAATGATCAAAGCACATACTGTCACATTGTACAACTTCAGACAGAAGTACTATGTTAGTAGCATCAATATTTCAAAAAGTTCAAAGCACATAAGGAGGTCTTGGTGACTGTTACCATCCTTAGTCCTGGGTGGATGGAGAAACACAGCTCTCAAAGGGAATGAGAAATAGTTTATTCTAGAGCCAAGTTTGAGTGACTGTGGCCCCAGAAACATCATTGTAGGTACCCCAATTCCATGGTCCATGGAGTTTTGTAGACCAGAACACAAAGTTATAAATCAAGGTCTTCTTCAGACACATTAGTTTAACCAAAGTTTTTAATTATTATTTAACACTTATTTATTATATTCACTTATAACAAATAACAATTATTTCTTAACTATTAATCCTACACATTCTTATAACCCCTTTAACCTATCCACTAAACCTATTGATAATTATTTTCTTAACCTTTTAGAATGATACATTCTCTGGGGCAGGTCCTCAGTCGTCAGGAACACAGTCTTTGTTGTAGATTCTTTTTTTTTTTTTTTTTTGGTTTTTCGAGACAGGGTTTCTCTGTATAACAGCTCTGGCTGTCCTGGACTTGCTTTGTAGACCAGGCTGGCCTTGAACTCACAGAGATCCGCCTGCCTCTGCCTCCCAAGTGCTGGGATTAAAGGCGTGTGCCACCACCGCCCGGCTTTGTTGTAGATTCTTTAACGCACTTAGCAGTCCTTTTTCTGGATCTCTCAGATGTAGATTCGTCAGGGTAAGTTGGTTATTTCAGTCTCACCTTAAATAAGGCTTGATGCTTTTTTTCTCTCTGGGAGACCCCAGCCCCTTTGCATCAGCAATTCTGCCACTCTACCTCAGAGTCCTTAAAGCCAGGCAGAGTTTCCTTTAGGCCACTGTTCGGACAGATCAAACCCCTCTAGGCAAAAGCTGAGCCACAGGGTTTAGTCCTTGGCCTTTTGGTGTCTTTCTCAGGCTTTCTTTGCTCTCCACCTTCTTTCTGCCTCTGGGAGATCTGGCCATCAAATGATGGCCAGCATTTTTTTCAGCAGGACTCTGGGAGCTCTCTAGCATCAGGGGCCTCTTCTCCTCTACTGGGGCTCCATGCACTGTCCTTAAATAGGAGGAACTCTGTTTCATCTTAATTTGGGCTCTGCCCACTTAGCAGCTGAAAACAATGTCAGGCCAGATATTTTGTTTCTTTAAGTCCATTAAGTCTTTCCTGGTTTTCTGACAACCTTGTTTTGTCAGTCAATTAAGTCTTTCCTACTTTTCTGACTTCAATCTTGTTTTTCAGTCCATTAAGCCTTTCCTGTTTTTCCTGACTTCAACCTTGTTTTTCAGTCCATTAAGTCTCCTGTTTGTTTCCTGTTTTTAGTCCACACGCTGACAATGATCTTCATGCCCCAACTTAAGAGACAATATCAGAAACCCCTATATATTTTCTAAATCTAATTTAATTTATCTAACTCCCTACACATTAGTGGAAGAGTTAAGTGTCAGCGCACAGTAACGATCTCAGCTATGGCTTTGGTGTACATTGCATTCATAGTCCTTGGGTTGATGCAGAATAGAGTTCTATCAGGTGAATAAAACTATATCATAGTTTTATTTTTATCTGTTGTCAGGATTCTGGGGGGGGGGTCCTCTGCAAATACCAGGGCTGACAATGTAACAATCCACTTGAGGCAAGAAGGAAATCCGTTTCAACACAACTTAGCCTGTGTTGGTTCAAACTCCTAGAGTCTGATCCCAGCAGTTTATTTAGTCATATTTAAGCACAGCACAATTTTGGGAAAAATTTTTTTGATGATTAACTCAATCCCAGGGTTAGAGAGATGGCTCAGTAGTTAAGATCACTGGCTGCTCTTCCAAAGAGCTCAGGTTCAAATCCCAGCATCCACACGGCAGTTCACAGCTGTCTGTAATTGTCGGGCGTCATAGCACATGCTTTTAATCCCAGCACTTGAGAGGCAGAGGCAGGTGGATCCCTGTGAATTTGAGGCCAGACTGGTCTGCAAACCAAGTCCGGGACAGCCAGGGCCGCTACACAGAGAAACCCTGTCTTAAAAAAACAAAAGAAAAGGAGTTCTGTTAGCTGGCTATGGTGGTACATTCCTTTAATCCCAGCACTCAGGAGACAGAGACAGGCAGATCTCTGAGCTCCAGGACATCCAGGGCTATATAGAGAAACCAAAAAAACAAAACAAACAAAGATGGGTTCTGTTGACTCAGAAACAATGCTCAAGATACAGGTCTAGGACATTAGGTCTAACTCAGAGGGAGGTAAGAAATTGCTATGTAGTAGGTTGGAACAACCTAGTCACACCTCCCCACATCATTAAATTTTTAATCAGTTAACCTATGTTGACACAGCTACTTCTGAAGAATTCTCATTCACACCTGCTCACTGTAGTTTGAGAGGAATCAAGTAAGTCTAAGGCTGGTTCTTAGACAGATGCCTGGGAAATGGATAGCTGCAGAACACAACACTGTGCCCAGAGTTCACAGTTGCTCAGGCAGGCCTGCCAGAGGTCTTTGCTGTGAGCACCTTGTCTGGGCCACACTTCAATATAGACTGAAGTGGCATGGTGGGATCAAAGGACAACATTTGGGTCCCTCCCATCCTTGGCTCCTAGGAAGACATTCTGAGCACCATGAACTAAACCTGACTCTAGCTGACAAGTTCGGAGCATAAAGCCTCATATCTCTGAGGCCACAGCAAGGTTAGAGGAGGGAATCTGTCTGGCTACAGGACTTCTAGGCTTTACACAAGAGATGGGTGCATCACATATCTGGGGTTCACGGAGTGTGAAATGGGATGGGTACCAGCTCCAAATCCAGCTGGGCAATTTGGACTATCTCAGTCCTATACCAAAAGACACTTGATTCTAGCTTGAGAGCCTAGCCAAACACATTTTTTTAGCAGCTAACTTGTCACAGCTTGCAAATTCATGTACAATTATTAGTCTCTGGGGGGCCAGGCTCAAGTTTAGAACCAGCAGTACGGGCTTTGCTGTGTTTCATGCTTCTTAAACTTTCATGTTCAGAAATCTCAACTTCCTTAAATCCAATGGGCTTCAGGAATGCCATGTGTTTACTTTTTAGAACTTCATAGCATAGTGGAGGCTGAAAAAAAAACATACACACACACAAAACCAAGAGTCTATTTGGATTTCTGGAATGTTCTGGAAGAAGGCTGCAGGATTTCTGTGACTCTGTTTCTCAGGATATGAGAGGCTCTTTGTGTCCCCAAGTAATCTCTAGTGGTCATGTTGGGACAAGGCCGATCAAGACTGTCACTATCCTACAATAGTGACATCTATTACTCAGGTGATGGGAAGCAGGTGATGATTAAGCCCAACATGGGTTCAATCTTCCTTCTGGAAGAAACTTCTAGTCTCTTGTAGGATGGCCAGAGGCTCAGGATGAACAGTTTGAGGATGTTGGCCTTGTCCTTCCTTACCCTACTGAGACCTCCAGCATTCAGGGCATGCCAGGCAAGGTGGTTAGCTCCACCCGAGGCATACTGAGAAGAAGATGCCATGCATCTGGGAGGCCAGCTACGGAGATCTATACCATGTGACATCAGGGCCTGACCAGATTCTAGAACAAGTCTGCAGTAGGGTTACCTATGGTTTCCAAAAGATAAGCCCATATCCTGACCTGTTGCCTGCAACTAGGATCTTAGTTGGAGGTTTTATAGGTGAGGACACACTCTAAGAGCTGGTCAGGCAGGGAAGAGGCCATCTCAAGATGGTGGCAGATTAGCAGCCTCAAGCCAAGGACTGACAGTTCCCAGAAGGTGGAAGGCAGGAGGGATCTGCTGAGCCACTGAGAGACCTAGCTTTAGTCATCCTTAGGTTTGGACTTCTAATCACTAGAATGGCAAGACAGTACATTCCTGAAGGTTGACCCCCACTTTGTAGTCATCCTTACAACAGCTCAAGGCACTCTTATCTTTATAAAGACACCTCCCTTTGATTTTCTGTGCCTTAGTTTCTACTAGGTGTCTACACCACTAGATGTTCAGTTTCTTCCTAGAGCTTCCATAAAGAAGACAAAGACCACAGCACAAACTAAATCCCAGGATGCAGCTAGGGAGGCCTAGGCTGCCACACCTCCCTGGCTTCCTGGGACTGAAGTGCCACCCTAACAAGATCTGAGCATACAGCAATGGGTCAGGAGCCGCCATCATGTAATTCTAGAAAATGACTGTAGATGTAGCACCCACAAAGCCTGGAAAACTGGATGTGGTGGTACTTGAGGAGGTGGAGGAGGAGAATCAGGAGCTCTTGTCAGGCTCAGTGTTGAGAGCACTGGCTGCTCATGCAGGGATCCTGGCCTCAGCTGCCAGCATCTACAGGGTGGCTCAGTAACTCCAGTTCCAAGGGATCCAGGCACTACATATACACAGTGTACAGACATATGTAAGGAAAAAAAACATGTACATACTTTTTTTAAAAAATCTTAAAAAAAATAATCTAAAAATCTATTTTTAAATTTCAAGATCAGCTGCGCATGGTGATGCACGCCTTTAATCTTAGCACTTGGGAAGCAGAGGCAGGCAGACCTCTGTGAGTTTGAGGCCAGCCTGGTCTACAAATGAAGTTCCAGGAGAGCCAGAGCTGTTACACAGAGAAACCCTATCTCAGAAAAAAAAATTAAGATCATCAGCTACATAGCAAGTCTGAGACTAGCCTGGGCTATATGAGATTCTAATTAAAAAAAAAAAAAGATTTCTGAGCACACTACCTACAGAGCTGAATCTCCTCTCTTGAAATTAGAAAAAAGGGTACACCCAATGAATTTAGACTCATTGGTGCAGTGGTTTCCTAAAGGGAGAGGAAATGTCTTAAATGCATAGCAAACTCTTATTTGTATTCCCAGAAGCTAGCAACATATAGCTGAACCTCTGCTGGAGGTGGGGGCAGTAAATGCAGGATCCCCTTTAGCCTATCCCTCTGTCCTCTGCTCCATGCTGGGACACTTTGAAAGGTGCTTGCTGCCACAATGACCCACTTACCTGAGATGCTGCAGTTGACACTGTTTAGGGCTGTTCTTTCTACAAGAAAGCCAGAGCCTTGTCAAACACACTGCCTCTTCTGAGATTGAAGAGATAGCTCAGCAGTTAAGAGTGAATACTGCTCTTGCAGAGGACTCCAGTTCAGTTCCCAGCACCCATGTTAGGCAGCTCACAGCCGCTGTAATTGCAGCTCTAGGGGACCTGGTGCTTTGGTTTTGGGACACCTGCATATATATGGGGCATGTGCGCGCGCACACACAATTGCACATGCATTTTTCTCATGGATACACAGACTGTCCAAATTTTCACTCACCTCTTTTTGTTTATTTGTTTTTTGAGACAGGGTTTCTCTGTGTGACCCTGGCCATCCTGGAACTCACTCTGTAGACCAGGCTGGCCTGGAACACATAAATCCACCTTCCTCTGCCTCCTGAGTACTGGGATTAAAGGGGTGTGTCACCATGCCCGGCATTCACTCACCTCTTTTATGAAAACACCAAATGATTGCACGAATGATTGCACAAATGATGGCGATGACAGCAGCGATGAGGATGATGACAGCAGCTATGACAACTATAATACACAGAGCCTCAGGGAAGCAGGAACATTGATAGTCCAATATTCCTGGAATGAGAGAGAAGCCAGCTGAGGCAGAGCAGTCTTTCTTAGAGTGACAGACCAAAAAAGTTCCCGTTTTCTGTCCAGGCTCAGAGGTCATGGGGTCCTGCTGAGGTCCTTAAAAGAAGCAAACGGTGTGCCTCACCACAGCAGGTGGCTTTGCTCCTCCACAGATTGCTGAGCCCATTCAGGAGTCCTGGTCTCACTTCTTGTGAAATCATAGCCCAGGGAGAACCCAGGATGCAGACACATAGGACCAGGCTGGAGGGATCTGAGAACCCCAGGCTCTGTCGGCAGCTGCAGAGGGTCAGCAAAGACAGTCTCTCCCACACGTCAATCAACCTAGAGGTTTACTTACTCTCAGAGAAGACCTTTCTATTTGTTACATAGTTATCGTTTTTGGTATTATGCATCCTCTCCTAAAATCGTTGCTCATTATTTATTTACTTTATTTTAGTGTTATTTATTTTTATGTGCATAGGTGTTTTATCCATGTGTATGTGCACTGTGTGCATGGAGTGCCTGTGGTGGCCAGAAGAGGGCACCAGATTCCTTAGAACAGGAGTTACAGATGGTTGTAAGCGGTCACGTGGGTGCTGGGAATTGAATCTGGGTCCTCTGCAACAGCAACAAGTACTCTTAACCAATGAGCCATCTCTCTAGCTCCTATTTATTTATTTTTTTATACAGAATCTTGCTATGTAGCCCTGACTGGTCAAATCCTAGACAGACTGGCCTTCCAATTCACAGCATTCTCCTGCTTCATTCAATAGCATATTCGGTGGAGTTACAGACCTGTGTTGTCATACTTGGATGCTTATTTTTACTATATTATTTATTTAATTTCATTTTTATGATTAATTGTTGCATGCTTTGTGTGTCTATCTGTGTGTGTATGTGCATGTGTATTCTCCCACACATGTGCATGCAGAGGTCAGAGAAGGATGGTGGGTGCCCTGTTCTAGCACTCTGTGCATTATTCCCTTGAAGGACAGGGTCTCTCCCTGAACCTGTGCCCAGGCTGACAGCCAGCGAACCTCAGAGATGGAAGCACAACCACATGCAGCTCTGGGACTTGAACTCAGGTCCTCATGCTTGTGCAGAAAGTGCTCTTACCCACTGAGTTCCCTAGGCCCATTTTTAAAAACAAACAAATTACTGTTATGTGTGTGGAGGTCAGCGGACAGCCTTGTTCAATTTGTTCTCTCCTTCACTTTGGTTTCAGGCTTCTGGGATTGAACTCAGGTTACCAGGCCCGAATGGCAAGTGCTTTTATTTGCTGAGATTTCTTGCCAGTCCCTTCTTGTAGGATTTTTTTTATGTGTATGAGTGTTTTGCCTGTATGCATATATGTGCTCCATGTGTGTGCCTAGTGCACAAAGAGGTCAGAAGACAAAGTCCAAAACTTTGAAATTGGAATAACAGTTGGTTGTGAGCTACCACATAGGTGCCGGGATTGAACCCAGGTCCCCTGCAAGAGCAACTGCTCTAAATCTAAATCCGGGAACCATCTCTCCAGCCCCTTCCTGCTTGTAGTTTTTAATGAAAACTTTCTTTAGGAGTTGGGGAGAGGGCTCATCTGGTTAAGTGCTGGACACATGGATACACACACACACACACACACACGCACACACGCACGCACGCACGCACGCACGCACACACCGAGAATCCGGGTTTGTATCCCAAGCACCCAGATGTGTGTGTGTCTACATCTGTAACCTCAGCACTGGAGTGGCGGGGCAGAGACAGGCAGATCCCCGCATTACCTAAGCCACTCTAGGCAAATTAGTGAGCTCCAGGTTCAGTGAGAGACTGTCTCAAAAAATATGATGGAGTGGCTGGAAAGATGGCTCAGTGGCTGACACAAGCTACTCTTCCAAAAGACCTGAGTTTGGTCAGGTGGCTCACAACTACCTCTAATTCCAGCTCCAGGGGATTCAACATTCTTTTTTGGCTTCAGTGGGCACCTGCTTACACAGCATATATTCATATACATGTGCATTATATATATACATATATATGAATATGTATATATGTATGTGTATACATACATAAAGAATAAATTTTAAAAAAGAGGACAGTAGGACTGGAGAAATGGCTCAGTAGTTAAGAGCACTGGCTGCTCTTCCAAAGGACCTGCGTTCAAATCCCAGCACCCACATGACAATTCACAGCTGTCTAATTGCTGGGCATGGTGGTGTACACCTTTAATCCAAACACTGGGGAGGCTGAGGCAGGTGGATCTCTGTGAGTTCAAGGCCAGCCTGGTCTACAGAGTGAGTCCAGGACAGCCAAGGATACACAAAGAAACCCTGCCTGGGGGTGGGGGGAAGGAGAGCCATGGAGGAAGAAACTCAATGTTGGCCTCTGGCCTCCACACACAGGTGCACACATATGCACACACACACTTACACAAGCACATACTCTAAACACATGCATATGTATATTAAAAACTTCTGTGGAAGTGGACAAGCTGATTTTGAAAGATAAATCAATATGTCACAGCTCTCAGGGGTATTCAAATTACATTACAGAAAGAGGAAAAAGAGGATTTGAGCCCTGAGACATTAAGGCCTACCATGAAAACAAAATGGGTGACAGATACACAGGCAGAAAGCCCAGACTCACAAGGACTTTGTTTTGAAACTGAGGTATCAGGAGGGGAAGATACAGCTAGACTCTGGATTCTGTCTGCTGACTAAGACAAGATTCTTAACATCTAGACTTTAACAGCTGAGTTACATCCAGCCCAAAGACAAGATTCTTGACCTCAAGCTTGCAAGGAAAATCCAGCCCACTTCTTGCTTTTGTAAAATTTTACTGGCACATGGTCTAACTCCAGCATTAGTTCATAGTCTCTGGCTACTTTTCTACTGTGGCAAAGTTTATCAGTGACTACAGAAGTCAATGTTACCTTCTCAGCTGTTTTAGTTTGGGTTTCTATTGCTGTGATAAACCCTGACTGTGATGGTTTGAATAAAAACGGCCTCCATATGTCCATAGGGAGTGGCACTATTAGGCATGGCCTTATAGGAGTAGGTGTGGCTTTGTTGGAGGAAGTTGTCACAAGGGAGCAGGCTTTGAGGTCTCAAATGCTCCAGCCAGGTCTAGGGTAACATTCACTTCCTGCTGCCTGCAAATCCAGATAAAGAATTCTCAGCTACCATGTCTGCCTGTGCACCACCATGCTTCTTCCCACCATGGCTATAATGGACTAAACCTCTGAACTGTAAGCCAGCCAGCCCCAATTAAATGTTTTTGTAAGAGTATTTTTTGTTTTTTTGTTTGTTTGTTTGTTTTTGAGACAGGGTTTCTCTGTATAGTCCTGGCTGTCCTGGAACTCACTCTGTAGACCAGGCTGACCTTGAACTTGCAGAAATCCGCCTGCCTCTGCCTCCCGAGTGCTGGGATTAAAGGCATGCGCCACCACGCCCGGCTAGAGTTTTAGAAGAGTTGCAGTGGTCATAGTGTCAGCAGGAGCTGATGCAGAGACCATGGAGAGGTGCTGCTTACTGGCTTCTTCCTCATGACATGCTCAGCCTGCTTTCTTGTAAACTCCCAGACCACTAGTTCAGGGGTGGCTCCGCATCAATCACTAACTAAGAAAATGTCCCACAGGTTTGCCTACCAGTCAATCTGATGGGGGCCATTTCTCAATTAAGGTTCTCTTTTCCTACATGACTCTAGCCTGTGTTAAGTTGACATAAACATAGCCAGTACACCAGTGAACATTTCTAATGTGACTTTCATGAGACAGAACCTTACCTGGCTCTGAATCAAATGTGACACACACTGTGTCCAATGTGGCATTGCATTGCCTCAAGACTCTGCCATTAGGACAGCTGGAAGAAAAGCACCATGTATCACTCCACCCACCCAGGGAGCCCAGAGCTCACCCTGCCCTACCCACAGGGTTAGGGAGCCCAGAGCTCACCCTGCACTACCCACAGGGTTAGGGATCCCAGAGCTCACCCTGCCCTACCCACAGGGTTAGGGAGCCCAGAACTCACCCTGCACTACCCACAGGGTTAGGGAGCCCAGAGCTCACCCTGCACTACCCACAGGGTTAGGGAGCCCAGAGCTCACCCTTCACCACCCACAGGGTTAGGGAGCCCAGAGCTCTCGCCCTGCACTACCCACAGGGTTAGGAAGGACCAGCCCCACCCAGCGTGGCCCTGCTACACCTTGCCATTCTGGCCAAAAGTTCTCTTTAAAGAGATTAGAGTTTAGAGGTGTCTGTGACATTTAAGGGAAGGACCTTCTCTCTCCCTACTACATAGAATGTCTGGCTATGAAGACCAGACCTGCTGTCCCACCACACAGAGGAAGTCTGCCTGGAGACAAGGACAGTGTGAATGAGGAAAAGGTGAGCATGTGCAGACAAACAAGAGCCTCCATCAAACTGAAGTTTAAGGCAGTATTTATACACATCAGGTTCCTGATAGCACAGTTCAGTGATTTCTGAATTATGTTTATGGGTGTATAACCTGCCTCACAGGTGTAAGTTATTTCTTGGTGTGGTGGTGAATGCCTTTAATCACAGCACTTTGGAACCAGATACAAGCAGAATGTTGTGAGTTCAAATCAGTCTAGTCTCCACAGTGAGTGAGTTCCAGGCTGGCCAGTGATAGTCAGTAAGACCCTGTCTTTAAAAAAAAAAAAAAAAAAAAAAAAGAACAGGACTGGGGTGTGGTGGTGCACACCTTTAATTACAGCACTGGGGAGGCAGAGACAGGCAGATCTCTATGAGTTCTAGGCTAGCCTGGTCTACAAAGTGAGTCCAGGACAGCCAAGGATACACAAAGAAACCCTGTCTCGAAAAAACAAAAAACAAAACAAAACAAAAAAGAATGGTGTGCCAGGCTTGGTGGTGCATGCCTTTAATCCCAGTACCTGGGAGGCAGAGGCAGGCAGATCTCTGTGAGTTCCAAAACTTCACAGTTACCAGGGCTTCACAGAGAAATCCTATCTTGAAAAACCAAAATAAACAAGTATTTCATGGTTGGGGGTCACCACAACTGTACTAAAAAGGATCGCAGCATTAGGAAGGTTGAGGCACACTGCCCGAGAGCCTACAGAGAGAGTGAGGACCTATGGTCACCTTGATGTTGTCCATAGGTCCTCACTTCAGGCAACCACATCTGGGCTCCAGAACCATACAAGAATAACTTTGTTTTCATTCTCTGTATATAGCCACTGTTAAGTTACTACCAGATTTTTAAATCTTTTTTTTTTTTTTAAGGCAGAATCTCAAGCAGGCCTCAAATTCATTATGTAACCAAAGATGACCTTAAACTTCTGCCTATCCTGCCTTCAGGAGTACTGGGACTACAGGCATACCACCACACCTGGTATTATACGTGGTGCTAGAGATTGAAACCAGTTCTACAAAAGCACTCGACCAACTGAGCTGTATCCCTGGTCCCACAGAATTCCTTTTTTAGAGATTTATTTTATATTTAGATACATGCATATGTGTGTGTCTATGTGTATATACACATGAGTACATGTGCCCACAGCACCCAGAAGACAGCATTAGATTCCCTGGGGCTACAGTTATAGGCATTGTGAATCCCCTCAGGTGGGTGCAGTGAACTGAACTCCAGTGCTTAGAAAAGCAGTCCGTTTCTTAGCCCTGAGCCATCTCTCTCGCTCTCCGTCCCACTCTCCAAAGTGAGTCACTTTTGACATCCTCTCTGCCTAGAGTTCTTCCCCCCTAGAAATTTCTACAGTTCTATCTTTTCCTGATTCACTGAGCCTCTCTCAAAGGTAATCTTGTCAGGGTGACTCCTCTAACTGAGTGTGCAGTGGGCCCCATGGTAATGAACTCACTCATCATCAGTGGTATTGTTTTAGACAGTATATCCAGTCCAAGTTGACCTCAAACTTGTTATGTAGTTAACCTTGAACTCCCAACCCTCCTCCCTCTACTTCCCCGGTGCCAGGATCAGAGGCGGCACCACCACACCTGATTTGTACCTGTTCTGGGGACAGAACCCAGGGCCTTGTGCATGCTGGGTAAACACTACCAATTCAGCCTCAGCCCTACTGGTGGTCTGTGTATGTATCTCCGTCGTGTCTCTCACTGTTGGGGCTCAAAGTGGGTTTGCTGAGTGAATGAGTTAGCGAATGAATGAGCATTGACTCCAAGCAGCTAGCTTCCCGGAGGAAACATCCTGATTTCCTCTGTGTGGCAGGTGCTATCCTAAGGAGCCCCGCTACAGACAGGGACTCAGAGGCTAGGGGACTAGAGGGTTGGAGCAGGGGTCTGCACTCGTTGTCCCTCCCCCAGTTGGCACCTGCTGCATGTACGGCACATCTCCACACAGTTCTCGGAGTTACAGTAGGTGCCGTTCTTACACTGGCACACACGATCAGCCACCTGGGTGCACTCGGCCACCTCCTCTTGGTCTGTGGAAGCAGGTCAGGTCAGTCATCAGGGTGGGAGTTTGCCTAGGGTACACCACTCTATGACACAGTAAAGTTGCCCTCAAAGGCTCTTCACCCTAGGCACACAATCTGCCCTCTTCCCTATCGTCTAATACAGGGACCAAGTAAACACAAAAAGCAGCGTCCTGGGGGAGGAACGTGGCCCACCTCAGGGGTGTCCAGCCCCCAACTCTTTCCTTTATGCATGTTCTCTACCATGGAGAGCACCCAGCCCTATGAGGGGTAAGGGGGAAGGGAGGTGTGAGAAAAAGCCCACCAGGTAAGGAGTGTGAAGAAGCCAGGGTTTGCCATCTTCATTATCTACCTATGGCCCCTCTCCCTACCAGTCTGCTTGCTTTAACCATCAGTGGAGAGGCCGTCCCCATGGCCACGGCTACACACTTACCTTCCCTGCACAGAGAGCAGCGAAAGCAGTCAGATTCGTGGTTTTTATTGTTCATGAAGTGTTCAGGCTCGCATGGAGCACATTCACTCTCACCATGGTTCTTTTGGCACTGACTAATGTAGTGGGTCCCTATGTGAGAAGAAAAAGAAGTGTTTGGGGGCCCAGTAGAGCCCTATTCCCTGAAGTCCTTGGTGGCCCGAGCTCTCACACTACCCCAGCCCCCTTGGAACTTTCTAGTGGATACCCCCCCACAGTCTTCACACTTAACATGTAGAGGCCCTGCCTTACCCCTTGCCTGAGACTGATGTCCTCCAGGGTGGCTGAGCAAGAAGGTTCTTTCTCTGTACTCCACAGTCCCAGAGAGCTGGCCTACAAGAGGCCTATATGTCCATCTCCCCCTCCCATGCCGGGTTCCTGACTGCCCATGATGGTTACACAGAACTCAAAATTCTAAAAATGAGATCCTTGGTCAAAGTTGCCACCACATTAGTTTCACTGTGACCATCTTCTCAGCCTATGGCAGAAGCACAGGAGAAAGAGTACACTCCTAACAATATGAGCTCTGCTCATGGTTGGCCTCTGCAGCGTTCAGTAGGATCAGTCCCATCTCACTCATTCCTGCAATGTGCTTGTAGGGATGTGCCCACACATGGCTATGTACCCATAAATGTGTACAGGTGTGTATACAGACCCAAACGGATATCCACAGACTTGTTTTCATATGAGTGCACATGTAGGTGTGTTTGCAGGTAGGTATGCATGCAGATATGTGTTGATAGTTGTGTGGGATGAGGGTGGGGTCCAGATGCAAACACTTACATGCCTTTTCCCCAGTATCTCCTTGATGCTTGTGCAGAACCCACCTCTGGACAAGCACATACCCCTCTCTGGTTTGTCCTCCAAAGCCACAGTGTTTGGGTGGGGGTATTTAGGAGGATAAGCAGCAGCTGGTTGCCAAGGTAACACCCACTTCCTTTCTTCGGTCAGATTCCACCCCTCTCAGTACAGTCTCCAGTTCAGCCCTAGCTAACTGGGCTATAACACCTTTTCCAAGAAGACCAGACCTGTGGAAAGTGCCCTGGGACTCACCAGCAGGACAGCGTTGGCAGCAGAGGTTCTCAATTTCGAACTCATCTATCTCACACTGGTTTAGATTGCTTACACTGCAAACAGTCACCTAGAATCAGAAAGGGGAAACACACTCAAAAACATATGTGACTCTCAGCGCAGAGGAAGTGGATGGCCCCCAACTTGACCCTGGTTCCCATATGGAAGTTTCCCACATCACATACGCTACAGTTTTGTTCAGGTCTCCCTATGTCTGGCTGGTAGTAGTGGGGTCTACCCTGCAGATATATTCCTCAGTTTCCAAATTCTGGCAGTTTTCTGTCTTTGCCATTGGTGTGTGGACTCTACGGCCTTGATGTCAGTGAACTGTTTGTGTTCCAGTATATGGGTTTTTTTCAGTGGCCACACCTACACTTTAAAGGTTTTTTTTTTTTTGATTCATTGATAAGCATGACTGTTTTGCATATATGAGCATCATGTGCATTTCTGGTGTCCTTGGAGAGAAGAGGGTGTGGATCCCCTGAGACTGGAGCTGCAAATGGTTGTGAGTCACCATCTGGGATCTAGGAACCCAATCCAGGTCCTTCGCAAGAGCAGCCATGGTTCTACCCACCGAGTCATTGCTCTAGCCCCAATCTACACTTTAAGAATCCCTTCCTCAGTAGAGGAGCACATCTTTAATCCCATCAGTTGGGAACCACATGTCTTTGATCCCAAAACTTAGAATGCAGAGACAGGCACATAGGATTTGGAAGGATTTAAGTTTAAAAGCTACTTACAAAAGGCAGGCTGCAATTCAAACAAATTGTCCTTTGAGATCTCAAAATATATACACTAAAGGTTTGTTTAGCTCCAAAATATCAAAATAATTTCTTCTTTAATCTGGATTGAAAGGTAATACTTTATATATTGTCAAAAATCCAAATTTGCTCCAGGAAAAATATTACCTGAACTCCCCCTCCAAAAAAAGTTAATTGTCCCAGAGTTAGGATTAGGGCAGGGCTCTGTTCTTATCTTTCCAGGAGATTTAAAGCATCCATTCAAGGAATCCAGGGACAACTGGACAACGGAAACCTCAGCAGAAAACAGATCAGAGACCAAAGAAGACGAGCGGCCCAGATGATCCAGCCTTGCAGACTTCCTCAATAGCAGTTTCCTCAAAAGTCTACAACCACAACAACTCAAAATCGCTAAGATCGTTCAGCTCCACAGACTACTCCAGCCAGACCTTCAGTAAAGTTCTGAAGATCAGCTTCTGTCTATGAACTTCGTAGGACATCTAAATAGCTGAGCACAAAGGGACTGAACATCAAATGATTCTATTAACATTTTTAACCATTTTTCCATTCTTATTTGGGCCCCAAACAGGTTTACTACGTCCCAAATCAGCAGGAAGTCATTTTAAGAGAACAACGTCCCATCCCCAGAAGGTGGGGAGGGTGTTCCCCCCACTTTGGTTATTTGATAGATAATAGAAAATTTTGTTATTTAAGGGAAAAGACTACAAGCTGTTAAATGGTCTTGTTAAATGGGTTTTGGAGGTTAGACCCAGGGACTTCTCTCTTTTTCTTTTCTGTATCCTTTCTCTCCTATATAGGAGTGAACAGACTTGAGAAAAATGGGACATAGACATAGTATAGGAAAGATCAAGAAAAAAGGACAGATTATTGAATATGGCCTTATACCTTTGTATACTGATACAAAATTAATATTATATTTGGCTAAATTGGTATTGATCATTGTATATTAATGCAAAATTAAGATTGTATAGTGCTACATCAGTATTGATCTTTGTATATTGATACAAAATTAAGATTATATTTGGTCACAATGGTATTGACCCTTGTATATTGATGTAAAATTAAGATTGTATTGGGCTACATCAGTATTGATCCTTGTATATTGATACAAAATTAAGATTATATTTGGCCACATTGGTATTGATCTTTGTATATTGATACAAAATTAAGGGTAACGCTTCTTAAAGGTATTGTTCGTAGTAATACTTAAAAATGAAATGTCAAGTTTTGTCCTCTTGCTACCAACCGACATAAACTGTTTAGGATAATTAAGAAACAGAAACTAATAGTCATGAAAACGTGTCATTTTGTTAGTTACTATGACAGTCTATCACAGTTATTTTCTAAGCTACTCAGAAATCAAGTTGCTGCTGGGCGTTGGTGGAGCACACCTTTAATCCCAGCACTTGGGAGGCAGAGGTAGGAGGATCTCTGTGAGTTCGAGGCCAGCCTGGTCTACAAAGTGAGTCTAGGACAGCCAGAGCTGTTATACAGAGAAACTCTGTCTCGAAAAACCAAAAAAAAAAAAAATCAAGTTGCTAAGAGACAAACAATATTTGCTTATCTAAATATAAGAGATAGATAGGGCATCTTCAAAAACCTCAAGAGATCTGCAGAATATGGCATTCAAAGATGTTTTCTTTTTTTTTTTTTTTTTGGTTTTTTCGAGACAGAGTTTCTCTGTGTATTGTTGGCTGTCCTGGACTCACTTTGTAGACCAGGCTGGCCTCGAACTCACAAAGATCCGCCTGCCTCTGCCTCCCAAGTGCTGGGATTAAAGGCGTGCGCCACCACCGCCCGGCTGAAAGATGTTTTCTTAAGATTTTTTGATATCGAGACATGTCAGCTGCTGACAGCACCCCCTATTCTATTCCAAGTAGAAGATAAGCATCGAAGAATCTCCAGTGGGAGATGATTGAATTGATGGTAAGTCTTTCTCTTGGCAAGAAAAACCCCTTGCTTCAACTGTAGACAGACTTCTGTCCAAAAAGGACAAAACTTGGAAGCAAATAAGTCGACAGCCTAGCTCTGCCAAGACAGGGTAGGTAAGTCCTTCATAACCCCTGCTCTACAATCAATGTCTGTCAGAGAAACGGGGCCAAATGGCTGAAGATTGATGCTGTAATGTATGGAGAGAAAATGGGAACTGTCCAGGCAGCCACTGGTATGTCATTTCTTAGTTTTGGAAGCTGCAGGTCCTGCACTTCCTATATAATCAGATATATTTATCCCTCTCAGGTCTCTGAGGTGGTTGAAGAATAGATAGCTAGAGTCTCATAGTTAAATTTTGAGTTGTTTAGGAATCAAGAGGGTGTTCTGGATCTAAGAAGATATTTTTAAAATTATGAGGCAAGTTAGTATGAAAGCTGAGTTAGATATAGAACTTTAAACTCATGGAGATGTTTAGATAGTAGAATGTTAAAGTCAGGTGCCAAATACATATGGACTGGACATTGGGAATGTATGCTAAGCCATATAACTCATAATTGTGGCCTATTTATTTCTGTTGTTTTGTATTGTATTTATAGTTATAAGAAAAAGAACCATTTTTTGGACTGAAAGGGAGAGCTGTTGGGGGGAAAAAAGAAATACCTTAAACTAAAAAAAAAAAGAAGGGAAGAGGATGGGGGGTTGAGGGGGAGGAGGGTGGATGGGACTGGAGGGGGGAGTAGGGAGGGGATTGTGATTGAGATGTAACTTGAAGAAATAAAAAATAAATTATTAAAAAAAAGAATCCCTTCCTCAAAACACATAAACAAAAGAGAAAGCACGTTTGTGAAGTTGTGTATATCTATGCACATATGTTATACATGTATGTCCATTTGTGTACATACAAAGTGAGCTCATTATGTGGCCTGAATTTTTTACAACTGTACTGAGGGTTTTTTGTTTGTTTGTTTGTTTTTTGAGATGTAGCCCTAACTGGACTGGAACTCAAAATGTTGTGCAAGCTGGTCTCAAACTCAGAGATCCGCCTGCCTCTGCCTCCTGAGTGCTGGGATTAAAGGTGTGCGCCATCAAGACTTGGCAATCTTTTTATGTATTATTATGGTATGAATAATGTGAGGGGAGTGGATGGCATGGCATGGGTGTGCCATGGTGTGCATTTGGAAATGAGAGGATTGTTTGATCATGCGGTGGATGGTACAGCACCAGCAGGGTGGTACACCATGGTGGGCCCTTGCCAAGGTGTATTCCATGAGAAAATTATGCCATGCCATGCAACAGGTCTGGTATAAGGTTTATTAAGGTAAAGGGGAAGGGAGTTCAGGGCAAAGCCATGGGAGAAGCTGGAATATAGAGAAAGAGGGAGAGAAAGAAGGACGTGGGGGACAGGTTGAAGTTGGAACACAGAGAAATGGCATTAGAGAGAAAGAGGAAGGGGTTGAAGAGGAGCTTTTATCCCCGCCTGATGTGTCCGACCTGTCAGGAACTTGGAACTGTAGCATTCACATAAAACCTGGAAACCATATCTTGGTAATAACCAAGTAATCACATAAAAACATGTCCTCCAACTCCAGCTCTGAAGATGGTCTGAAGCTCATTGGAAACTCTAGGTTCACTTTTCTTAAAAGATAAATGATGTCACACACACACACACACACACACACACACACACACACACACATACACACGCCCCAACTTGCCCCCATAGGCATTATGAAGTAGATCTTTTTCCTAAGCACTGTGGTCCAGGCTTGATTCTCCCCATTAGATTGCAATACACAACTCCTGTCGCCTTCAGCTAGGATGAGGTCTACCTCTGTCTATCTTTCTTCCATTCATTTTCCATCACACTGCATTTGTTCTTTTATATTTATTTACTTTTGGGGGAGTTCAAGACAGGGTTTCTCTGTGTGTATTCTTGGCTGTCCTGGACTCACTTTGTAGATCAGGCTGGCCTCGAACTCACAGAGATCTGCCTGCCTCTGCCTCCCCAGTGCTGGGATTTAAAGGTGTGCACCACCATCCCGGGCTCACAAAAACAACATTTAAAACATAGTTTTAATTCATGTATGAGCATGTGTCTACATGTCTGTGTGTGCACTATATGTGTACAGTGCCTGCAGAGGCCAGAAGATCTTTTGGAAATGCTGCTAAGGATGGTTGTGAGCTTGCATGTGGGTGCTGAGAATTGAACCTGGGTCCTCTGCAAGAGCACTCAGTGAAGATATGTTGAATTACTAGTTTGCTGTACATATCATTTAAAAAAAGTGTTGAGGCCTGCTTTAGCTCTTTGAATAACTGCAGCCATTATTGTCTTCAGTCTCCATTTTGGTTATAAGATAAAATTATTCCTACTTTGTTCCCTTGTTACCTTGACACCTGAAGAGTCCCCAACTACAGTTCTACTTGGGACCAATCAAATTAAAGGTCAGTTAGAAATGCTTTGTCTAGCAAGTCAAAATGATGTAATGCTGCCATCCCCTTGCTTCCTACCTGGTTACCTGGTTGTTACCTGGATATGGTTTGTTTCATACATGAACTTGGTTGCTACCTGAATGCGGTTTGTTTCCTAGACCTGGTTACCTGGTTATTATCAGGATATGTTTTTTCTTATAAAAAGCCTGCCTTGGAAGCAGACCAACATCACAGTTAGGCTCCGAGACCTCTGTGACTCTTGTCATGGTGGCTATGACCAGTATTGGGGTGTGCGTTCAATAAATCACCAGTATCTGACTGAGATGGGTGACTGAGTGGTTTGTGTGGCCATTCTTGGACTGTGTAGCATTTGGAGGTCCCGCTGAGATTGGACTCTAACATTTGATGACCTCTGCAGAGATAGCCCCCTCAGCACCCTCAGTTTGATAAATGAGCCATCGCCACCAAACTAGGCCAGTTTCTCCATAAGGAGGTAAGTTTTCTTTTCTTGGTTTCTTGGTTTGGTTTTAGTTTCTGGTGCGGTCTAGAGGCATTGCTCTTGAGTCAGGAGAAGGAGGACGCTCCAATTCTCCACTTGGTGAAGAGGAACAGGTTACAATTCACCCCTTCAGACTTGGTGAAGGGGGATAGATTGCGGTCTACCCCTTCGGACTTGGCCACTCTCACTTGAGAGGTCCTCTGTCTTTGAAACCAGATAGACAATGTTTATCTCTTTTGTTTTATCCTTGGTGCACTGGTCTGTCCATGTCTTGTCAGTTTACGTCTGTAGTTTTGTTTAATTGCTTGATTGTTGTTGTGTGTTTCACATTATGAGGAAAGGTTCAAACTTCATCTGCTGGCCATTTATCCCTTGAGTTAGTTTTAACTCATTTCAAGGATTTAAAAAAACAAAAGAAGGGCTGGAGAGATGGCTCAGGGGTTAAGAGCACTGGTGGTTCCTCCAAAGATCCTGAGTTCAATTCCTAGCAACCACATGGTGGCTGATGCCCTCCTCTGGCCTGCAGACATACATGCAGACAGAACACTGTCTATATAATAAATAAATCTTTAAAAAAAATGCTGGGCGTGGTGGAACACACCTTTAATCCCACCATTTCGTAGGCAGAGGCAGGCAAATCTCTGTGAGTTCGAGGCCAGCCTGGTCTACAAAGTAAATCCAGGACAGCCAGGGCTGTTACACAGAGAAACCCTGTCTCGAAAAAAACAAAACAACAACAACAAAAACCCCCCAAAATAAAACAAAAAACCAACCAAACAAACAACAACAAAAAATCAGGATTTAGTAGATGAGAATTCCCCCTATCTTATGACACAATAAAAGAATGACTTTGGGCAATCTAACAAAGAACTTGGAACAGTTTCTCAACCATTTGGGGGAAATCAAAAGACCTTTTTTTACAGGAATAGCATAGGGTTTCCTGCAAATCAGATACTTAATTTATGATTGCTGTTACCACAACAACAACAGAAATATATATTCTAAAAAGTTACAACATTGAAAGGGAAGTGAGAATCACTGGTTCATGAGGCCTTTTCAGGCAAATAGAGACAGATTTAAGGATATATATATGTATGTATTTGGCCTTCTATATTTGTTTTCAAATGTTTGTTTGGATAGACAGATGGTCCTCAAACGCTCAGAGATCTGATGAATATGGCATTTAAATATTTAATAAAAAAGCTTACTGTGACAGAGACCCCAGCCTCTAGCAGTGACCCCAAGATATGAGCTTCTGAGAAGATATGGGCCAACAACAGATGACCACCTAGATTGTGGTATGCTAGCAACTGGCAAGACTGCCCCAATGCCTTGACCCACTGCCAGGAGCCTGCCCAAACCATGGACAAGAAGGACAGTGGAGGCCAGTCGTGGTGGCACACGCCTTTAATCCCAGCACTTGGGAGGAAGAGGCAGGTGGGTCTCTGTGAGTTCAAGGCCAGCCTGGTCTACAAAGTGAGTCCAGGACAGCCAAGGATATACAGAGAAACCCTGTCTTGAAACTCCCCCCCCCCAAAAAAAAGGACAGTGGAGACGCCTCATTTTGTCTATACAAAGTAAGGTCAGTCTCCCAAGTCCTCCTCTACAGGAAGGTCTCTCAGATTTGCCAGGCCTGGCAGCTGAAGACTGATGCTGCCCTAGGACCTGTGCTGGCAAAGGAGCCATCCACATCACAGGAGCCTAATGGGAAATCTATCTGGGTGATGGGTAAGCCCCTATCATATTAATTGATACATAGGTCATTTTGATTATACTTCCTGCTATAGTTTATCCTTGTTGGATCTCTGGTGGGCTTGAAGACCAATTTAACAACAGAAACCAAGGCTTCAATTGCCTTCTCAGAAAATATAAATTTTATAAAAGTTCTGAGGATATAAAAAAAGTTTGAGGGTCTAAGAAGATGTTTTTAAATTAATAAATACAGGTTATAAAAATTAAAAGACATAGAAACCTTGATAATGATAAATGACTTAAAATATATAAAAGGAGTCATAGGACTTGGATCCACCTGACACAGATCAAACAGGATTCCAGATAAGTACAATTGCCTGTTCTTGAAAATGGGATTTTTTTTTCTTTTGGTCTTGAGATTCTTCACCTTCTCCAACTAGGACACAATTGAAACTTCTGTCCCTAGTCTATGTTTGTCTCAGCAGATTCTCACCTGACTGATAGACTCTATCCAGGGATCACCCATGGACTACAAGCTGCTGTGATCTGGACTTCCTGAAAGCTGATGTGAACCAGTCCAGCCGTTATGATTGCTCAATGTCTTTCAGCTGGATCGACTAATCAGATGCTTCTGATAAATACCCCATTACCTAAACTTTGACTAGCATTTCAGCCTTTCTGAACCCCATGACAAATCTCCTAATGTCAGCCGGAAGCAGTTACAGAAGAGAATGTGTCGTCTATTGTCCCACCTAACAGGCTGGAATGCTACGTCAAAAGGAACTCCCTGGCATAGGCTACAAATGGACACCGATAGTCACAACTGACATACAACTCTCATCACCAGCCTCATTGGGCCCTTGGTTCTGTTTCTCCTGGTTATGCTTTATGCCCCTTATATGATTAATGCTCATGGTCCTTTGAACCAAATACACCCCCTGGCCTTAGAAAAGAACAAGTCAACGATTTAACTTACTGGAAAAACTCAAGGGGGAGGGGGGGGATGTTGAGACCTGCTTTAGCTCTTTGAATAACTGCAGCCATTTTTTGTCTTCAGTCTCCATTTCAGTTATAAGATGAAATTACTCATACTTGGTTACTTTGTTACCTTGACACTCTGAAGAATCCCCAACTACAGTTCCACTTGGGACCAATCAAATTAAAGGTCAGTTAGAAATTGAACTATAACAAGAATAGCAAATACTCTTAGCCATTGCCCCATCTCTCCAGTCCCCAGGATAGACCCAAATTTTCAGCAATCCTCTTTCCTCAGCTTGTCAAATGCTGTGATTACAGTTATGAACCACCACAAATTGTTAGCATAGAGGTGATTCCACTAGGCTCCTCTCAGTGACCTAAAACAGGCAGGTGTGGGGCCTCCTATAAAAGGACCTGCCCATCACCCCTGTTCTCTTTCTCTCTCCCTCTCTCTATTCTCTCTCTGTGTTCCCAGCCTCTCTCTCCCCCTTTCTAACCTTTTCCAGACCCTACTCCTCTCCCTTCCCCAATAAACCTTATACCAGATCTGTTGCATGGTGTAATTCCTCTGGGGGATAGGTCTGATGCCCATCACTGTATCATTATAATTCATACACAACAGTTTCTTTTTGTTTTCTTTGTGTGTGTGTGTGTGTGTGTGTGTGTGTGTGTGTGTGTGTGTGGTTTTTCAAGACAGGGTTTCTCTGTGTAACAAGCCCTGGCTGTCCTGGACTTACTTTGTCAGCTTCCTTTAAAAAAAAAAACAAAAACACACTGCTAGATCTCCCCTGACCTGTTCATGTGTAAGTGTAGGTACACACATGCCACAGTGCATATGTGATGGTCAGAGGACAATCTCCGGTGTCATCCTTGCCTCCTACCTTGTCTGAGCTGAGATTGTTCCTTCAGTTCACTGCCTAATACAGCTAACTGACCCGTGAGCTCTAGGGACTTTTCTCTGCCTGTCACCTACCTGTAGGAGTGCTGGGATTACAGTCACATGTGTACGGGATCTGGTGTTTATGTGGGTTTGCAGGATCTGAACTCTGGTTGTCATGTTTGTGTGACAAGAGCTTTAACTACTGAGCTATCTTCCCAATTCCTAAGTGTTTTTTCTTTCTAATTCAACCTGATAATAAAAACTATAACCTATTCATCTGTATTAGATACTACTTGGCTTATATTTATTCCTTTCATCTTATTTTACACATAGATATCTGTAGAGTTAATTAATATTGATGTCAACCTGACATGATCTACAATCACCTAGGAGACAAACCTCTGGACATGCCTGTGAGAAAGTATCTAGATGAGATAGTTGACATAAGAAGGGTCAGATTGTGGATGGAGTCATCCCATAGCCTGGGACCCCAGACAGAATAAAGAAATGAAATCAGGCTGAGAAACACATTCATCTCTCTCTGCTTCCTGACTGCATAATCGATGTCACCAGCTGCCTCGTGCTCCTGCCACCAAGCCTTCTCTGCCATGCACCATACTTTTAAATGTGAGGCAAAATAAACTCTTCTAGGGCTGGAGAGGTGGCTCAGAGGTTAAGAGCACTGGCTGTTCTTCCAAAGGTCCTGAGTTCAATTCCCAGCAACCACATGGTGGCTGACAGCCATCTACATTGAGATCTGCTGCCCGGGCATATATGTAGAGCAAATACTGTATACACAATAAATAAATAAACAAACAAACAAATAAATAAATAAATGTTAATTTAAAAAAATTAAACTCTTCTACCATTAAGCATGTGTGTGTGTGTGTGTGTGTGTGTGTGTGTGTATGCATGCGCACACGTGCCATGTGAGTACAGTGCCCAAGAAGACCAGAAGAGGGCATCAAATCCTCTGTAACTGGAGACACAGGTGATTGTAAGCTACCTGACGTGGGTGCTATGAATTGAACTCAGGTCCTCTGTAAGAGCAGAAATCACTCTATACTGCTGAGCCATCACTTCGGCCCATGCTAAAGGTAATTTTGAACTTCTACACCTCCTGCCTTCACTGCCAGGATTATAGCTATGAGCCACCAACCTTATTGATGTGTGCCTCCTGAACAAGCACTCTACCTACTGAGCATATACCCAGCTTTTGTTTTCTCAGCACTTGGAATTAAACTGAGGACCTCATATATGGTAGGCAGGCATTCTACCACTGAGCTTTAGTCTGCTTCTCTTTGTATTTTTTTATTTTGAGCCAGAGTCTCATTAAATGTCCAGGCTGGCCTTGAACTCATTCTGTAGCCCAGGCAAGGCTTGAACATGCAATCCTCCTGCCTTGTCCTGAATAGCTAGGATTACAAGCCTGTGCATCAGGCCAGTATTTAGATTTTTTTGTTTTGTTTTGTTTTGTGGGGGTGTGTATAATGGGAGTTAGAATTCTTTAGTGAATATGTGGAGGCTTCTGAAGGACAGTGTCTTAAAAGGAAGCATATGATTTGTGGGAAACACCTGGCAGAGTGCACATGATCCTGAGCAACCAATAAAAAGACACTCTGTATAAGAAGGAAAGCCCAGAAAACTGGAAAGGGCTTTTGGCTTGCCATTGCTCAGCTGCTGGACACTGCCACACTCTGAAAGATTCTAGCGGAAGATTGTGGTCTAGGCGAGAGGAGCCTAGATTGGACCGAGGCAAAGTAAAGCCTCATTTTGGTTCTGAGAGACTTGGAGAACAGCATCTACTGGCCCTTTGGGGGTTTGGTGGGGACCTGCAGATGGAAGAGGTAGCGACCTCAGCTGGGGTACGTCAACAGCTGGTGCTGCAGAGACAAGAGACAGCACCCTACTGAGGGGTGTCATTCTATGGGGCAAAGAGAGCAGCACCTTGCAGAGGGGTATGGCCAGGGACCTCAAGAGGCTGTGAGAAACCTCAAGAAACCATTAGATCTGTGCTCTATTTAAGAGTGTGGCAGCAGAGCCCAGGAGAGATCTTGAGAGAGACTGCGGTTCAAAAGAGCTGACAGAAAAGGTGGGACTTCTAGAAGAGATGTGTTAACCAGCCCATAGGCCTCACCAGCCCTGAGGCAATAAGAATCAGAAGGTGCTGGAAACTGACCACAAGATGAGCAGTTGAGGCAAGCTGGCTGCATGAGCTGAGGGATAGTGGCTAGCCCCTGAGCCTATGGACCCTGAGGAGATCCATGGCCTGCTGGCACCACAATCAGAGTGGCCTGAGGCTATGTCCGTCCATAGACCCGAAGCCAATGAATGAGCGAGAGACGCATAAATGCTCTGAGGCTGAAGAATGGACTGTGAGGAGACTGCAGAGACAGAGGCTACAGAGACAGATCCCTGCCGAAGGGTGTGGCTGAGGAAGTCAGGGACCTGCCAGAGGCCTCGTGCCAGGTGGGTGTGTGCCAACTGCTGGTGCTGACACCAAGGACTAGGCCGAACAGCACAGCAGCAGCCCTGAGGGGTTCAGCTAGTTCAAGCAGATGGGCTGAGGAGACTGTGGAAGTGACAATCTTGGCTGACCGAGGAAGCCGATCTCAAGCTGAGCAGCTGAGGCAAGCTGGTCTCAGGAGCCAGCGGACATCAGCTACACTAGGCCTAGAGGAAACTGAGCCAAGCCGAAGTGAAGTTGCCATAACAATGACAGAGCCAGGTTTCCTCTGAGTGATTGTTGCCTGCAGACAGACGGCTGACCAGTTGCTCTCAAGGACCCATGGCTTGGTATCCTTTCAAAAGGGTTAGGGTTGGTTCTTAGGTAATAGGTGTTTAGGTGTTAATAAATATAGTTTAATAAAATTTATGGTTACATGGGGTGTGGTTTTTCGAGACAGGGTTTTCTGTAGTCCTGGCTATGCATCCTAGAACTTGATCTGTAGACCAGACTGGCCTTGAACTCACAAAGATACGTCTTCCTCTACCTCCTGAGTGCTGGGATTAAAGGCATGCACCACCACCACCCAGCTAGTTGTTTTCATTTCTGAGGTAGGATCTTGGTAAGTTGCCCAGATATCTTAGTCAGTGTTCTATTGCTGTGAAGAGACACCATGACCAACTCTTTATAGAAGAAAGCAGTTAATTGGGACTTCCTTACAGTCTCAGAGGTTTTAGTGAGTTGTCATCATGGCAAGAAGCATGGTAGCATGCAGGCAGACATGGTTCAGAAGTAGGCTTGAGAGTTCTACATCCAGATTCAAGCAGCAGGAAGAGAGAGCTACTGGGCCTGGCTTAAGCTTTGGAAACCACAAAGCCCTCCCTCAGTGGCACATTTCCTCCAACAAGGCCACACCTCCTAATCCCTCTCAAGTAATGCCATACCCTCATGACTAAGCATTCAAGTATATGAACCTATGGGGGCCATTCTTATTCAAACCACCACATCAGGCTCGCTGGGCTGCAGGTGTGTACATCCTTGGCAGGCATTAGTTTTGCTTTTCAAAGGGCTCTGATGCCTTCTGAACTTGAATTGGGCGAGGGTTCATGTAGCTGAGAATAAGATTGCCTCCTTACCATGGGCAATGGCTTGGCTATGGTTCCCAGCACTGCCAAACTCTTCAAAATAAAATTGAGGGACTGAAGATGTAGTTGAGTGGTAGAGTGCCCGGGTTTCCATTCTCAGTTGTGCATAAGCCTCAATGGGCTGGCACACCTGTATTCTCAGCTCTTGGGAGATAGGAGCAACAGGATTCTTAGTTCAAAACCTACCAAATGAGGCTACATCCTCAGCCCTTATGTTTGGCAGGTTCCAAAGAAGCTAAGGACAAACGTGTAACTGTTCTGCCTGTTTAACATATCAAAGCACACTGCTGACTGTCAGGCTTTCTTGGTAAGAGACCTCACAAGTACCTGTGACAGAGTCCTGGCTCCTCTCAGAGTTTCTCACTGCTCCACCTTCTATCCTAAATCTCTCCAGCTCTGGAGTTTCCCTTCCCCTCCCCGAGCGTCTCTTTCCTGTTCTGGACTCTTCCAGATGCCTCTGCCTGTTCTCTCCCTCATATCTACAATAAAAATTGTCTCCTCAATCATATGCAGGAGTGTTCGTGTCCTCATTTTCACTCAATGTTCTCCTTTATTTATTTTGTGTGTATATGTGTATGGTACACATGCAGGTGTGGGCACATGTGTGGGTCCTGTGCATATATATGCATGTGTATGTGGAGGCCAGAGTTTGATGCTGGGTGTCTCCTGTGATCTCTTTCCACTGTTTACTGTAGCTAGGTCTCTCACTAAATCCAGAGCTTGCCTTTGGGAAGCCCTATCTCTCTTCCTGAGGCTTCCTGAGGGGTGGGGTTACAGACGGGCTACCATACCCAACTGCTTTTACATAGGTTATAGAGATCAGAAAGTTAGTCCTCTGATATATAATATGTATAATATATAATATGTTTTTATATATAATGTATTATATAATATTATATATATTATAAAATATGTATAATATTTATACTCTGATATATAAATGACAAGAGATTTATGTACTGAACCATCTCCCGGCTCTTCTCTTTTCATTTGGCGACACTGTTGTTAGACATGTTCTCATGTAGCCTAGGCTGGATTCTAACAATGTGGCTAAGGAGGACTTTAAAATAGCAAACCTCCTGCCTGTACATCCCCAAGTGCTGACATTACAGGAAGTGAGTGCCATCACATCCAGTTTAACGCACCAAATAAATAAGTAACTACATCATAAATGAATAAGAAGATGGCTCAGTTGGTAAAACATTTGTCTCACAAGCATATGGAGCTGAGTCTGGATCCTCAGAACGCAGGTAAAAAGCTGAACACGCTGGTATTGTCTTGTAAATCTAACAGTGTGGCTCACTGGGCAGCCTGACAAGGGAAAACAAAACTTGGAAAAGAACAGAACCTTCTTTCTGCTGGATTCCTTAAACAATACAGTTGGTGACAGTGACTCACTGAAGGTGCGGTTCTGAGTGCAAAGGAAACGCAAGGAAGCTGCCAGGAGAGGAAGTGACAATGCTGTCTTTCACATTCACCTGGGAGGGCCATGAGAACACCGATAAAGAACAATTTCCTGTTTTTGAAGAAACTGAGGTCACAGACTCTGGGCTTGTTTTCTCACAAGCACTCCTAAATCTCCTCACAAAACCTGACTCAGCGACCACCCACCCAGAAATGTGCAGTAACCATCTGCTTACATTACCCCTAACTCCTTTTTGGCTTCTGTAATCTGCTCATGCAGATGTTCAGGTCACCTTGACTACTTAATATGGGCAGAGCAAAACTGCTCTTGGCTTGCATGTGCAGACACTCAAGGTCTTCTTATGGTTTTGCCTTTTTAAAAAAGTTTCTTTGAAAAAAAAAGTTTCAGCCGGGCATGGTGGTGCACGCCTTTGATCCTAGCACTTGGGGGGCAGAGGCAGGCGGATCTCTGTGAGTTCGAGGCCAGCCTGGTCTACAAAGTGAGTCCAGGACAGCCAGAGCTGTTACACAGAGACACCTTGTTTTGAAAAACCAAAGAACCTGTTTCTTCAGGACTGGAGAGATGGCTCAGTGGTTAAGAGCACTGGCTGCTTTTTCAGAGGACCCAGGTTCAATTCCCAGAACTCATATGGCAACTCACACTTGTCTGTAACTCCAGTTCCAGGGAATATGATGCCTCACACAGACACACATGCAGGCAAAAAGAAAAAAATGAACATAAAATAAAATAAAATAAAAGTTTTATATATATATATATATATATACATATATATGTGCACACACACACACACACACACACACATACTATGTCTTCACCACCTATGCATGACAATCTCAAGTTTGGCTCAGAGATTGTTGTCCTGCTAACATTAATCAATAAATATTTTTGTTATAATTGGATTGAGTCTATGTTTTTTTCCCAGGGATCAGGAACTTCACAACACTGAGAATGTGCCCAGAATCACACACCCAACCATGCAGGTCCCCAAGGAAGAGAGCTCAGCACACTTCTTAGTTTGACAACACTGATGCCCTGGAGGTCCACAGAATCCCAGAGGTCGCTGAGACCCACTAACTAAGGGCCAGCAGCTTGGGAAGCACTATTTTCTAGAAGAGAGACTCTCAGCAGACAGTGGTGATGAGAGTGTCACTTTTGAGGGGTGACTACTTTCACTCTTGTTTGGTGTGAGATTAACTGGGAGCCAGCCTGCTTCTGTCAGCTTCTAACACAAACCCACTACCATATCAATGCAAAGGAATCATCATCATCATCACATCATCATCATCAATTTTTTGAGACAGAGTATCCTTCTGGGCTGGCTTCCAACTACCTGTGTAGCTAAGGATGAGTTTAAACTCCTGAACCTCCTGAGTACTGGGATTACAGACCTATGCACCCCATACCAGGCTGACAGAACAATTTGGGGGACTAATCACACTTGGAAAAAGTGCTAAGGGGTTATCACGCTCAGTGGCTCAGGCTTGGGACTCTACAGTCATGAAGCTGAGGGAGGAGGAACAGGACTTAAAGGCCAACCTGGGCTATAGAGGGAGGAGGGAGGCACTGGTGAGGTGGCTTGGTGGGACAGGTCCAGCAAGCCTGGCGACCTAAGTTTGATTCCTGGGACCCATATGATCGAAGGAGAGAACCAACTCTTGACAGTTGTCCTCTGACCACCACAAGTGAACTCCCATATCACACACACAATAAATAAATATACTAAATATATGATAAGTAAACATATATAAATAAATATAATAAAATATTTTTAAAACTAGGGGCTGGAGTGATGACTCACACTTAAAAGCACTTGTTCTTGCAGAGAACAGCACTCACATGGTGGTTCACAATAATCAGAAATTCTAGCTCTAAGGGATCTGATGCTCTCTGGCATCCACAGGCCCTCTACACATGTACACAAATATGACACACATGCAACATACACAAATTTAAAATAAAAATAAACCTTTATAGCTGGGTGGTGGCACACGCCTTTAATCCCAACACTTGGGAGGCAGAGGCAGGCAGATCTCTGTGAGTTTGAGTCTGGTCTCCAAAGTGAGTCCGGGACAGACAGGGAGGGCTCTGTTACACAGAGAAACCCTGTCTCGAAAAACAAAAAACAAAACAAATCAAAAAATAAACCTTTAGAAGCATGAAAGGACTCTCAGAAATGAAGCCATTTTTTGGTAGAAAAGCTAGCCATGAATGTTGACTCATGCATTTAACCTCAGCACTCAGGAGACAGAGGTGGATGGATATATGTGAACATGAGGCCAGACTAGTCTACACAGTTAAGTTCTGAGACAGTCAGAGCTACATAGTGAGGCACCCTGACTCAAAAACCAAAGAAGAAGAAAAGAGAAAATCTAGGTGGCAGAAAAAAAACAAATGCACTTCTTTATAGCAAGAAAAAAAAAATAAGGGCATAAAACTAGCTCCTTCTCTATTACATGTCTGATCCTCCCACCCCATCCCTCCACTTCCACCATGCAGGCCAAGACCTGGGAAAGGAGACCCAGAGCTAACACTAGGTCCAATCTCCTGCACTGCTCTGGGATGACAGGCTGCCGGAACTCAGCTGAGGTCCCCACCTACCTGTTGTCCCTATACTCACCCACAGAGGCAGCCCCAGCAGCAGCAGCAGCAGAAATTCCATCCAGGCTATCAGAGAAAAGGACAGGGCAGAGCAGAGATGCAGAGTGTGAGGACTAGCAGCCAGTCGCTGCAGCTCCAATGCTGCTCCAGCCCGCTAGGAGTCACTTAAAACCACTCCCTGCTTAAGTTCTTCCGGGTGGGCCCAAAGACTCTGTAACTTCCTTGCAGACTTGAGCTGCCATTGTTTTGGACATTTACAGAGAAATTCTTCAAAACCTTGAGTCACTGCTCCACAGTTCCAGTGGCCAGCAAAAGGCACTTCAGAGACAAGGAATTTGAAAGCAGAGCCAGACTGAGGGATGCATGCATTAATTGCATATGTTGACGGTGAATCTCCCACACATTGGACTGTGGGGCGGCCTGAAAGAGGAAGGAGAGCCTCACAGGAGTTGGATGCCCCTCCGGAGTTCTGGGCTGCCAGGAGCTGGCTGCTCTCAAAAGGAAAAACACTGCATAAATCTACTGCTTAGTACCTTAGAGTCTCAGGTCTACCGAGACAGAAAGCAGGATGGAGAGCCAAGAGTGGGGAGGGATTGACAGTGAGTAGCTCATGGGGCTAGAATTTCCGTTCAGGAAGATGGTAAGTTCTGAAGGTTGGTGGGGGTGGGGTTGGCTTGATTTCACAGCACTATGATGTGTTCTTTGCTGCTGGGGGCTAGGTATGCAGCTCAGTTGGTGCAATGCTTGCCTGGCACGCACAAAGCCCTGACTTCTATCCCTATGGCCTCTCCGGTCACCCATAGTACACATCTGCCATCCTGGCACTCAGGAGGTGTCTGCAGGAGGATCAAAACTTCAAGGTCGTCCTCAGCTATATAATGAGGATGATCAAATACAAAAACAAACAGATAACACAACAAAACAAAAAGCAAAAAGCTTAGCCTACTCTGCAAGCTCCAGGCCAGCGGGAGATCATATTACAAACAAAGAAAAAAGAAAGTGAAGGAACACAGTGGTTAAAATTGCTTACTGTTAGGACTGGAGAGATGGCTCAGTAGTTAAGAGCATGCACTATTCTTACAGACTGGATGAAAGGAAAGGACATGACTTTTCCTAGGTATGATGGAGGAGAAAGTTTATTGTCGGTTATGTGGGAGAGCATAACCAGATCTGGGAGAGTCCAGAGTGCACATGACCAGACTGAGTTGGGCCATGTGGGGAGAGGGGGAGAGCAATTGAGAGGGGGAAGAGGGGAACCAGGTGCTGCAGCCAAGAAGGCAAAGGTACAAAAAGGGAAGGTAACCAAAATGTCTGGTTTATATAGGGGTGAGCCGCTATGAAGAAAGGCAGCCTAGACCCTAGGCTGGAGAGTGCAGGGTAGTGGAGGGCGCATGGCACTTATATTCTGTAATAGGTAGGGACCTAGGGATGCTGGGAGAACCTGGAGGCCAGGTCCTGCTTTGATATGTTAAATAGTCACCTCTGCCTTTGCCCCAGGTTTGAAACTTAACACAAGGGACCCGAGTTTGCTTTTCAACACTCACCAATCAATACTGTAGGCATCAGAGGCCCCCATCCACCAATCAATACTTCTGGCTGGGAAGGGTGTTGTGGTAGAAGTCAGGCCTCTTTAATGAAATTAGTATGCAATTCAGCTTAGCATCTGGCACCACATAAGGAGGAGCCTGGTGTCCCTTTAACTTGCTGAAATTGACAAAGCCCAGTTGAGACCAACACGAATTGCCCTGTAGAAGAGGCGTGGCTAAGAAACCACACAAGCCAAAGATGATGTTGGTGGTCAAAAGAAGCCACAGGACCACTGGGTATCTTGGGAAATCTTGTGGACCCTCGAGACTGCCAAGGACCACGAGATAGTGCAATATATAAGCAGAGAACTCCATGTGCTCTTCCTCCTGCCCTCACGAGCTGAGAAGACACACTGGAGAAGTGCACAGCAAGCCATTAGGCTGCAATGATCATAAACTGAAAGGGGGAGTCCAAGAGAGAAAGACTTTTCACTGCAAGTTAGCCTGAGAAAGACCCTTTGCCGTATGTAATTCAGGCTATTAAGGCTGGCAACAAAAATAGGGTGGAGCTCAGAAACCACTTGGAGAAGCTTTAGGCCACGAGGCCGACATGGGCCGAGGAGACTATAGAAAGAGTCTAGGCTGGACCAGACTGAACTTTATAAGCCGTCCACAATCTAGCAGTTGAAGTAAACTGACCATATGAACTGGCAATATTTGGCTCAATAGACACTAAGCTTGAAAGGTACTGCCTAAATCAGCTTATCCTACACGGACCTACACTAACAATATTAATATCCTTTTAAGAAAGTTAAAATAGGCTGGGCATGGTGGTGCACGCCTTTAATCCCAGCACTCGGGAGGCAGAGGCAGGTGGATCTTTGTGAGTTCAAGGCCAGCCTGGTCTACAAAGTGAGTCCAAGACAGCCAGAGCTACACAGAGAAACCCTGTCTTGAAAAAAAAAAGTTAAAATAGGGCTGGAGAGATGGCTCAGAGCTTAAGAGCACTAACTACTCTTCCAGAGGTCCTGAGTTCAATTCTCAACAACCCACATGGGTGGCTTACAACCATCCATAATGAAATCTGGTGCCTTCTTCTTGGCCTGCAGTGTACATGCAGACAGAACATTGTACACATAATAAATAAAATCTTTATTTTATTTTTTTTAAAGATTTATTTATTATGTATACAGTGTTCTGTCTGCAGGTATATCTGCAGGCCAGAAGAGGGCACCAGATTTCATTATGGATGGTTGTGAGCCACCATGTAGTTGCTGGGAATTGAACTCGTGACCTCTGGAAGAGCAGCCAGTGCTCTTAACTGCTGAGCCATCTCTCCAGCCCATAAATAAAATCTTTAAAAAAAAAAGTTAAACTGGGTGGTGATAGCACATGCCTTTAATCCCAGCACTTGGGAGGCAGAGGCAGGCGGATCTCTGTGAGTTCAAGGCCAGCCTGGTCTACAGAGTGAGTTCTAAAACGGCCAGACATACACATAGAAACCCTGTCTCGAAAAACCAAAAAAAAAAAAAAAGTTAAAATAGTATTAGTTAGGTGTTCTTAGATAGGTATTAGGGTGTTCTTAGATAATTATTAGGTTTAAGGTATTAGGTTATAAGATGTAAGTGTTTGCTAAGTACTAACAAATATGTGTAGTAAAAATTTTCTGTTACAGGGGGCTGTGATTGACATGAAACTTGACTTAATTAATAAATGTTAAAAAACAGGGGTCACTCCCTCCCACACACACAGGCATAGAAATGCCCTAGAGTTCTGCACATGCAAACCTCAGGGTCAGCCTTGCCACATCCTCAGTCGCACCTATGTGAGTGTCATACCTATGGCGCAGCCTGCACCAGAAGCCCCCGATAGTGCCTGGCACTGAGACACTGAGCTGTGCATTTCTCAACCCTCCTCCAAGAAGCTTGTTTACAAAATAGAGCGTGATTAACACAGAGACCTGCCCCTGGTCAAGTGCAGAGAATAAGATGCTTCAGAATGTTCATCTTTGAGTGAGGTTTATGGGGCTGGAGAGATGATGGCTCAGCTGTTAAGAGCACTGCCTAGCTGGGGGTGGTGGCTCACGTCTTTAATCCCAGCACTTGGCAGGCAGAGGCAGGCTGTGAGTTTGAGGCTAGCGTGGTCTACAGAGTGAGTCCAGGACAGCCAGGGCTTGGTACACAGAGAAACCGGTCTCAAAATGTTGAACCCTCGAGGGGTTCCCCGAGGTCCGGATGCCCAGAGACCACCAGAGTCCCAGATTCGTTGCAATATACAAGAGGTTTATTTAAGCGGACGTGCCGGAGTTCGACGCCTCCATGGAGGAGTGAACCCAAAAAAACAGTTTTCAGGCAGTTTTAAGCACACAGCTGCAAACAGGTGGGTGCATAAAGGAGTAACATTTAGCCCACTAGGCGATAACCGCAGGAGGGAACAAAGGGGTTGTTTAGGCAATGACACAGGTGGGGATTGGGGAGTGAGGATAAGGGATCAAAGGGGAGTGGAAGCAAACCAGTCAACTATGTAAGTTTAGATAGTGGAAAGTCTCCAGGAGTCGTGAGGTCAGGGTCTCATGAATGGAGGAGAAGGCCTTCCTAGGGAAGTGGTATTCATTAATTTTTTACAGCCTTACAGAAAAAAACAAAACAAACAAACAAAACAAATAAATAAAGTAATTAAATTTAATTAAAATTAAAATTAAGAAAAAAAGAGCACTGCCTGGGGCTGGAGAGATGGCTGAGTGGTTAAGAGCACTGGCTGTTCTTCTAAAGGACCTGGGTTCAAATCCCAGCACCCACATGGCAGTTCACAGCTGTCTGTAGTAGCCAGGTGTGGTGGTGTTATGCCAAAATGTCGAGACCCTCAAGAAGACCCCAGGAGCCTATTCCAATGCAAGCACAAGAAGACTTTATTGGGGGCTTGAGTTCAGTCTCCCCCTTCACTCCAATGCAGTGGAGGACAAAGAGAGCCTTGAACAGCAGAATCAAGGGATTTTTATATAGGGAAATGAAGAAGTTATGCTGTGTAACATCATAATCGGAGGAACATAGGGGAATGCTGAGAGATCAAAGCCTGATTGGTGTGAATGCAGCTGCCAAACTACTAACAGCTAAATTTTCTTATCTGCAGGAAAATCTGGAACAATGGGGCAATAGCTTCTCAGAACTATTTTGACTGTTGGTAGGGGACAGGGCCTCGATTGAGATCATGGAATTTTCTGAGAACTCAGGTTCAGGGCCCAGTCACAAAATGGAGTCATTCCTGTCAAAGGATGTCTTTCAGTAGCACACACCAACACTTGGGAGGCAGAGGCAGGTGGATCTCTGTAAGTTCAAGGATAGCCTGGTCTACAAAGTGAGTCCAGGACAACCAGGGATACAGAGAGAAACCTTGTCTGGAAAATAAACAAACAAACAAATAAATGAGGTTTATACCATACTTCCCAGAGATAAGGGATCATTGTGGAAGAGAGGGTAGAAAGAGAGCCTCTGTGTTCGCGCGCGCACGTGCATGCGTGTGTGTGTGTGTGTGTGTGTGTGTGTGTGTGTGTGTGTGTGTGTGTAGAAAGAGAATAGAAAAGAAGCTGGATGTTGGCCCAGACTCGGAGGCAAGAGGATATTCATGAATTCAAGGCCAGCTTTGTCTACATAGTGAGCGCCAAGACAGACAGGACTATATAGAGAGACCTTGTCTCAAAAAAAAGAAAGAAAGAAAGAAAACGGTTCATCAGAAGTTCAGTGAATGAACAGGCCATCCCAATCACAGGTGTTGGGTGGAGGGGACTGCCAGGAAGTCATGTGCTCCTGAGTCACCAAAGTTACTATACTTGACATCAATGAGGGTTATTGGCAATTTCTCAGAAATCCACACAGGCACAAACAATGTCTGGAGACAAATGATTAGTCCTCAGCCATCCCAGATAAGTTGCTTTTTATTCAAGTTATGTGAAAGCCAAAGTTACGTTTTGTTTTTGTTTTTTCAATATAATTAAAAAATTTTTATATGCATTGGTGTTTTGCCTACATGCATATATGTCTATGTGAGAATATCGGATCCCTCACAACTGGAGTTACTGTGAGCTGTCATGTGGGTGCTGGGAATTAAACCTGGGTCCTCTGGAAGATCAATCAGTGCTCTTAACTGCAGAGCCATCTCTCCAGACCCCTTTTTTTTTTTGTTGTTGTTTTTTTCAAGACAGGGTCTATGTAGCCCTGACTGTCCAGGACTCCCTTTGTAGACCAGGCTGGCATCAAACTCACAGAGTTTGCCTCTGCCTCCTGAGTGCTGAGATTAAAGGCATGCCCCCGACGCCCAGCCATTATGTTTTTTTTTTACAGTTATGTTTTAAGTTTTCATTACTGTGCCTAAGAGATTCATAAAACAAAAATGACTATAACCTGTAAGCCCCTTGCCCACGGACAGATACTTCCTGAAATGCTGGAGGCTGTTATTTATGGGAGATAACAAGCCACATGTTTTCGCTCCCCTAAACAAGTTTGTTTGACCCAACTGTGTACCAGATGTGCTTGAGGTACATAGGCAGGAAATATGTCAGCGTGTATGGTTGCTCCTGATGGATGTAGGAGGGCGGTAACACAGTCAGGAAGTACATCAGATTATATGCTGCCCCTGATTGCGGAATAAGGTGGTCAATGGGTTTGCTTTTTTTTTTTTTTAACTTTTTACTGATTCTTTGAGAATTTTACAACACACACCACAATCCCACTCATCTCCCCATCCCTTTGCATCCACCTTCCTCCCTTGCACCTCTCCCCCAAAAGAAAATAAAAAAACAAAAACCCCATCTTGTCATGGAAGCTGTAGTGTGTCCCATAGTATACCCTTTTGTCCACACAGCTTTACTTCCAAATGTTTACTGCAGTGAGTCATTGGTCTGGTTCAAGGCCTCTGGCTATCAATACTGGCTCCTCACTGGGACTCCTCTCCCATACTCTGTTGTTGCCCTGTGTCATGGAGATCCTGCAGCTTTGCATCTGCAGGACTGGCCCTTTTGCACTCTCCAGCACAGCCCCAGGCTAGCTCACCAAATGGCACAGCCAGCAAGAGGGCAGGGCCAGCTCTCCCGTCCCATACCACCAGGATCAGCTCTGCTGCATTGCCCAGGTGAGATGCAGGGCCTGCTCTCCCAAGAGCTACAGCTAAAACAGATCTGCTCTCATGACAGGGGTGGGGTGGGGGGGGGGAGGGGGATGGGGGCAGCTCTCCTGCATGCCTCAGGTGGTGAGAGGCAGGGAGGGGGCAACATCTCTTCCTGGAACATTCTACTGCACAGTAGATGAATGGCAAGACCAATTCTCCCTTGTTCTCCCTTGAGCCTTCAGGCTGGCTCACAAGCACCCAAACAAAAATGGTAGTATTATATAGGAATGAGAAAATGGAGGAAGGGAAGCCCAAGAACTGGAGAAGTTTAGGGTAGGGGGTGGGACGAGAACAGCTGAGAAGAACTACAGGTACTGAGTGAGCAGGGAGGCCAGCATGCTCTTTGTTATGCTAGTGGTCACCACTGTTAGCCTTTTGGACCTGACACCAGGGCTTGCCTCAGGCTAAACTGTCAGTGGCTCCCAAGGAGGGCTCTACCAAAAAGCTGCGTACGGAATCGGAATCGAAACCCACAGAACCTTTCTTTTCTTAGGAAATTGTAGAAGGCAATAACAAAGATTGTTGGAAGTAGTGATAGCAGCAGGTACAGCCGGTTTCTGGGACCTAAAAGTGGGAAAAACAAGAAACATTTTGGTCAAAGCAAGAACAGATATTTTTTTCTGGCAGTCAATGATAAAGGACAAATGAAGAAGCCAACAGTCTTCTTCCCGATGTGGGAGAGGCGACGAACAGGCCAAGCAAGCTGAGAAAATACCTGTATCAGATTGCCTCTAGGAAAGTCTGTGGGGGCATTTTCTGTGGGTGGCTGTGCCACCCCTGAGCAGCCTAAGAAAGCAAACTGAGCAAGCCATGAGGAACAAGCCATGAAGCAGATGGCCTCTGCTTCATCTCCCGCCACCATCCTTTCACGATGGACTGTAAGCTATGAGCAAATAAAAGAAATCCCTTCCTCACTAAGTTGCTTTTGGCCAGTATTTAATCACAGCAATGTAAAGCAGACTTAGACAATCCCCGAGGACAGAGGGGATTGGCACAAGAATTTGTTGACTATTATACAATTTTGGTAAAACGCACATCACCTGAAACTTAGTATCTCACCCACTTTCAGAACACAGCTGATTAATCTGAGGCGTCTTTACATGGCTGTGCAGCCGTCTCCACACCGATTTCTAGAGCTTTCTCATCTTCCCTCACTGACCTCTGCCCGGCTGGACACTAACTTCCCAGCCCTGCCCCCAGCCCGTGCTCCCAATGCTCTCTCTGCCTCTGTCAGCTTGTTGCTCCAGGACGGCCCAGGAGTGTAACCACACGGGACTTGTCCTTAGGGTTATGGGCTTGTTTCACTTAGCACACTGCTTTGTCAGAGCTCTGTCCTTTTCAGGGCTGAATGCTATCCCACTGAATGTACATGCTGTATTTGTTAGTTCATTCATCCAGCTGCGGACCCTGGGTTACTTTTTACCCTTGGGCTGTTGACATAAGTGTGCAGTGTTGGAATTACAGGCCATGGCCAGTGTGTCCCTCTTATGGAATGCACTCATCATTCGTTAAACAGATGCTAAATAATTGGGCTTTACAAAATAGAGTTGGTAGTAACCCTAGAGGTACTAAAAAGAATGAAATTTGGCAAAT
>CAJQZJ010037474.1:1475183-1532589 GCA_907164525.1 Lophiomys imhausi
AATAAATAAATAAGTGTTAAATAATAATTTAAAAGTTCGGTTACATGTCCCAGATGAATTTATTGTATTTTTTGGAAGTATTGGGGATTGAATTTAGGGCTTCACGCATGCACTACCACTGAGCCTCAGCCCAAGCCCTAAGGTTTGCATACATTGTTAAATATGCTTCCAGCTTCATTCTTTCATATGTATATGTTCTTTTGGCAGACCCATTATTCATTGAAGAGGCTGCCTTTTCCCTACTAAATGTCTGGCTCAAGGATCTACTTATTGCAAAGAATTACTAAAAGTTCCATTAACACAAGCCGGGCCTGGTGGCGCACGCCTTTAATCCCAGCACTCGGGAGGCAGAGGCAGGCGGATCTCCAAGAGTTCGAGGCCAGCCTGGTCTACAAAGCAAGTCCAGGACAGCCAAGGCTAAAGAGAGAAACCCTGTGTGGGGAAAAAAAATCCATTAACATACAAATGAAGACAATGTGGTTTGTGCATGATTGAGCCACGAAAAGGAATCAATCAGGCCCTGGCAGATTCAACCTAGATCATCCTTAAAACACGACGCTCCAGTGGCTGGAGAGATGGGTCAACAAACAGTTAAGGTATTCTTGCAGGGGACCCAGGTACACTTCCCAGCATGCACATGGTGGCTCACAACTGTCTGTAACTCTAGTCCTAAGTAATCTGACAACTCCTGCACACATGGCACAGACATACATGAAGCAAAGCACCCATACATATTTTTAAAGAAAATATGATTCTCAGGGACTTACACATGATGACTCTGCCTCTGTGAACCATCCAGACAGGCCACTGAAACACACCAGCCTGGAAGGGTCAGGGTCTAACAGAGACATACTTTTGGGGGCCATATCATAACAGAAAGAGACCCGGTATTCATTGTCACTTTGATATCCACTTTGAAACAGCTAATGCTATGGTATGTAAATATTCATTCAGTAAGAAGACAGACATTGTCTGTCATGGTAGTGCACGCCTTTAATCTCAGCACTCAGGAGGCAGAGGCAGGTGGATGTGACCAGGTCAGCCTGGTCTACAAAGTGAGTCCAGGACAGCCAGATACACAGAGAAACCCTGTCTCGAAAAACCAAAAAAATAAACAAACAAACAAACAAACAAAAAGACAGGCATAGTAATTAAAAGTAAATCTGTCTTACTTGAAGAAGACCGACCGCACACTGTGTTCCCTGTGAAGCTGCATTCTTGGAGGACAGGGATTCCCTGGGGACACCTGCAGAGAGACACCCTCAGTTCTTCCTGCCAGACCTCTCCTGTCATCATCAGCAGAGGACTTCAGAAAGGCTTGATGCCATTCCAAACCACATCAGGCAGCATCATGAATCATGATCCAAGCTCTGAAACAGAGCTCTGTCCATACGGCTGTCACCAGCCCCACTGGCATCTCAAACACTATCTTGTGATTCTCACTAAATACACAACATTTCCCTCCTCCGCTGGTGTCCATAGCCTCTTTGGTGGCCTTGGAGTGAGGAAAAGAGAGGCCTGCCTTGCCATCAACAGGGACTCAGATCTCAGATTCCCCAGAGCAACACTTCCAGGCCCGTGGCTTGTGCTGGCGCCCCCTAGTGGTTCGAGGACTCAACAACTCCATCGGACTGGAGCAACTGTCTCTTATAGAGGGGCAAACCCACAGAATTTCCCCAAACTTTGCCCAGCAGTTCCCCCCCCCCCCCCCCCCCCCCCCCGTCACAATTTAACCTGGTCTTACCTTCCTTAGAATCCCCACCCATCCCAAAGACAAATACACTGAAGAACCATCCTGGAAGACATCACTCAGGAAAACTGTGCCTCTTACCAGGTGATGGCTGCTTTCTGTCAAGGGACATTAGCCTGGTAGATCTCCACCAATAAGTCCTGCACCACCCAGACCACAGAGTCTCCACCCCACAATGCCCCTGCCTAGGTGTGACACAGTCTGTCCCCCCTCACATTAGTGGCTATTCAGGCAATGTACAAAGCTTACCACCAACCCATGCCACAGGGTCACTTACTTGGCACATGGGAGGCAGGCTTCTGGGGATTCTGGGTCAGAGTAGTAACGGTGTGTTTGGCACTGGCATTTCCGGTCACTGGTGGCAGAGCACTCGGCCACCATTTCCTGGTCTGCAATCCAGGGACGAATAGGGTGAGGTTGAGGTGAGCACCCTCACAAATGCACCCCGATTCCCACTGTCACTGAGAGGAACATGGTGTGTGCCAGTTCCAGCTTTACTCTCTATCACAATGGACCCAGTGCTAAACTATGGACCCACTATGAACATCCTCAGCCTCAGACCTCCAGGGTGCCACTCAGACCTGAAGTGCTGGCTTGGGAGGTCCATTGTCCAGCATCCTGCACTGCAGCCTCAAACCACCCTGAGGACTCCACTACAGGGGGTTCTGATCTGTATGCCCACTGCTGCCCCATAGGGTTCTCCCTTCTGAGGCCAAAATCTCCACTGACGGTGCCTTGTTCAATGCCTTATTCTTTGCTGAAGAGAGCCTAGTGACCATGTGTCCTGACCCCTGGTGGGTCTTTAGGCTCTGGGTGTACACCTCTCTTACCTGACTCAATGACTTATAAAAGAGGGTTTTGCCATTAGGGTGTTCCATCTTAACTTTGGGCCTATGGTTCGGTACACCACGAACACTCAACCTACCAATGTCACCTCTCACAGTTCTGAATCTAGGTGGTGTCCATTCTCAGAGAACAGCAGGGGCATAGGCAGGGAGGACTGTTAGCCCAGCTCCCTGCAGATGGTCATACAGAATCAGAGGATCTGTGATAGTGGAATAGGGTTCTGTCTTTTTTTGTTTTGTATTGTTTGAGACAATATTTCTCTACGTATTCCTGGATGGCCTAGAACTCACAACACAGATCAGGCTGGCCACACACTGAAGTGACCTTTCTATTTCTGCCCTCCAAGCTCTGGGATCAGAGATGTGTGCCACCATACTCAGCCTGCTTCTATTTTTATGGTTAGGAGATGCAAATGGCTGAGGCATGAGGCATATTGTAGTATTTGCCACTTAGTTTAACATGGTTCAGTGATACAGGGGTGTGTACACAGACACACATGCATGCATATACAAGACAGAGTTCTCACCCCATAATGCTAGGGAACAAACCCAGGTTTTTTGCATACTGGGCAAGCACTTGATAACTGAGCGGCACCCACTGCTCCAGCAATTACTCCAAGTTTGTTTGTTTGTTTTGTTTTTGTTGAGACAGAGAATCACTATGTAGATCTAGCTGTCTTAAAATTCACTATGAAGGCCAGGCTGGCTTTGAACTCACAGAGATCTGCCTCTAGAATGCTGGGATTAAAGGCACATGCTACCGTACTCTTAGTTTGCTTAAAGTTTCTGGAAAAAGTTTTATCACATTTCTTTATCCTGTCAGTGACTCCTGCAGGTGTGTGCCTCTTCTCTCTGCTGCATCCCCAGATTCATATGCCCACTGCTCTACTCTTTTAGCTCTTCTATGTGTCTGGGAATTTGCACACATGATTGCTTATCCTTAGAGGGATGATTTTTCTCATTACCTGCATGTGTTTTACTAGGCTCTGCATTCGATTGACAATTAGGAGAAAAATGAGCTAAAAGAAGGCTGTCTTTGGAACTGTGATTTTTTTCTGAGGTTGTTCTTACTCTGAGTTCCTCTCACTCAGAAGGAATAATTCTTGCCTTAGTTTGGGTTTCAGACAGGGCCTCACTGTGTAGCCTTTGAAACTGCCCTGAAAGTCACTGTGGAAACAGGCCGGCCTTGAATTTAGAGACCAGCTGCTTCTGCCTCCTGTGTGCTGGGATTAAATGTTGCACAACCATGTCCATCGGTGAGAAACAAATTTTACAGCAGTGGGGACTTTCCGGCATCCATCAGACATGACTACTCCATCCCAGTGCTGGGCCAACGTGCTTCTGACTTTATTGCCAGTTTTCACAGGTAGACAGTGAGCATCGTTCCTTGCCCAGCCTCCGCTCAGTCACAAACTCACCTTTACCACAGGTGGAGCAAAGTATACAAGAGTCTAGGCTATTATTAGCCCCTGTGAATGTCCCTGGGTTACACTTCTCACATTGTCCTAGGGTGTAGGGGATCTTGCAGGGCTCCTGGACAAATGTGCCTGTGGATAAGGGCAGATAGGGATCAGTCTTGCTCCAGGCACACAGGGGTAAGGGACTATGTTGCTGTAGGTAGGCTTGATGTTTTTAGCACAAGTTCAAAATCATCTCTGGGCAGTCACAAACTGTTTCAGGATCTGTAGGGCTGCTGGCTCCCAGAGCTGCACTCACTCCTGTGGATATGTGACCCTCAGGGGTCTAGGAACCAAGTTAGCCTGGGGTGAGTACAATGGCCTCCTCTGACTCCCTGCTGGGTTCAGCTTCTAAGTCACAAGAAATTGACTCCTCCTCTTCAAGCACCATGTCCTTCCTTTGAGTGGCAGTCCCAGCGTTCTGGGAGGCAGTTGAGATCTGTGTGAAGTCAGGTCACTTCCATTTACTGCTTCATAAACATGCCACTTACCAAGAACTTTCTTTCTCTGACCTGTTTTCTGTTGTTATTGGTGGTGGTGATACAGGCTTTCACAGTATGGCTCAACTTGGCCAGGAATTCATAGTAATCCTTCTGCCTTAGCCCCCTGAGTGCTGGGATAACAGGCTTGAGCTACCGTGCTTAACTTTTTTCTTCCTTTCTACTTTATTTTGTGAGACAAACTTCTGGCTGGCATGGAACTTTGTAGGTTGTCCTGGCCTGGAACTCACAACACCATTGCCTCAGTTTCTCAGTGCCGGGGCTCCAAGCATGAACAACCACACACTCAACTTCTTGTTTTGTTTTTTTTTTCGACACAGGGTTTCTCTGGGTACTAACTCTGGCTGTCCTGGACTTGCTTTGTAGACCAGCCTGGCCTGGAACTCACAGAGATCCCCCTGCCTCTGCCTCCTGAGTGCTGGGATTAAAGGCATGTGTCACCACTATCCAGCTTCATACTCAGCTTCTTTTTATTTTTTTATTTTTATGTAGATCACATTATGGATGGTTGTGAGACACCATGTGGTTGCTGGGAATTGAACTCAGGACCTTTGGAAGAGCAGTCAGTGCTCCTAACACTGCTGCCTCCTGAGTGCTGGGATTAAAAGCGTGCACCACCACACCTGGCCATACTCAGCTTCTTAAACCTTTCCAAAAGGCAGACAGTCTTTGTCCTAATCAGGTTCTCCTGGGATCATTTTGTACTTCTTGGTTCAGGCTTTCTTCTGCCAATTTAGAAGTATTCAGATGAAGTTGGGTGTGGTGGTGCATGCCTTTAATCCCAGCACTCAGGAGGCAGAGGCAAGCAGATCTCTGTGAGTTTGAGGTCAACCTAGTCTGCAAAGCAAGTTCCAGGACAGCCAGGACTACACAGAAAAACCCTGTCTCCAAAAACCAAAAAAGAATAAGAGGAGGAGGAAGAGGAGGAGGAGGAGGAGGAGGAGGAGGAGGAGGAGGAGGAGAAGTGTTCAGGTAGCTCTGGGAATTTCCTTTCCTATTAATTGTAAAGAAAAGCGGGCTGGAGAGATGGCTCAGAGGTTAAGAGCACTGGCTGTTCTGCCAGAGGTCCTGAGTTCAATTCCCAGCAACCACATGGTGGCTTACAACCATCTACATTGAGATCTGGTGCCCTCTTCTGGCCTGCAGGCATATATGCAGACCAAATACTGTATACATAATAAATAAATAAATATTTAAAAAATTGTAAAGAAAACCATAAAACTATAAATTAACTATGGGGAAAATGATCAAGTTCCACAAGCACGTTACTCTCATGTGTTCCCTGAAGGACAGCTGCAGACACTCATGACCAGGCAACAGACGTGCAGAAGAGAGACTAGTAGAGCGAGAATGAGACATGATGGGGTCAAAGGTGCAAGAGATGGGATGTGGCAAGGTCAGTTCAGGTCTTCAGCTGGGCCTAAAGCTAACTCTCTTGAACACACAGAGAATTTCCTTGGGGGTCTGTGTACTTGGGTTAGGAGACACTTCCTGGAGCCTGAAAGAATAGGCAGTGGCTGAGTTGAGCTCCCTGAGCCCCACCCCCCACCCCCCGCATCCTGCACAGCCTCTAGTGTGTTTCAATGGTTACCCATGTCTATGTTCTGGTAATAGGTCCCAGCAAAGAACTCACCAGCAGCACAGGACTTGCAGCAGAGGCCCATAGACAGGTACTCATCAGAGGTGCAGTCCTGGCTCTGTCTGGCGACTGATTCTGGCAGAGCAATTACCTGCAGTTGGAAAAGGACAAGGGCAGCTTTTATTTGTTGGTAACTGCAAAGGATGGGTTGGATGATGGTGGGAAAGAAAGTACCAAGGCAGAGGCCTCCTTGTGGACAGCTATTGGAGAAAGGTTTTTTTTTTGGGTTTTTCGAGACAGGGTTTCTCTGTGTAACAAAGCCCTGGCTTTCCTGGACTCTCTTTGTAGACCAGGCTGGCCTCGAACTCACAGAGATCCACCTGCCTCTGCCTCCCCAGTGCTGAGATTAAAGGTGTGTGCCACAACACCTGGCCAAGAAAGGTCTTATGAATGGTTTTCAAAAACTTACTTCAATGCTCTGAGATCTGGTTACTTCCCATTCAGAGGCATTCTCCAATTGGATAATAAAAGTCGCTGACGGCCAATTAGCTGGGCAGAGAGAGTGTAGGAAGGTGGAACTTCCTGAGAGGAAGAAAGGAACCCTGGAAAGAGACAGAGGAAGCTCTTTCTTTCCGCCAGGAGACACTGAAGCAGACAGATGTGTCTGAGAGCTTGGAAGGTACAGCAAGCCACGTGGCTGGTTGGCATTAGGTGGTTTGGTTAACTTAGATGAGCTAGTTGAGAGTCTGCCCAGCTAAGGCCTAAGCATTGAAATATTAAAAGGTCATGGCGTATTTAATTATTGGAGAAAAGGGCCGCTCCTGGTCTCAGGTCTTATCACCAGGAGACCTAAGTCCAGTCAGGCCTCCAGCTAAGGTCAGTCAGGCCTGCAGGCCTCCTGCCAGGCCCTGCCAGCCTAATACAACAGTTTATAGTTATTATTAGGGTTAGTTGTTAGGCAATAGGTGTTTATAGTTATTAATAAATATATTTGTTAACAAAGTTTTGGTTTTAGAGCACGGCAGGGACTATCTGATGCTATGCTGCAGAATTCTGGAGCCTGTACTTGCCCAGAGAAGTCTGCACAATAGATCACTGCCAAATTTGGTGGCTCTTGGCTGTTTGCGCAGCAGTATCATCTCCCCCACCCCCCCATGTTTTCTTACAGTAGCCAGCAGGGCACATACTAGAGCAACTTGTGACCTACAAGGACCCTGACATCCAAATATCAAGCTTCCTATGCAGGTGGAGGCACCAGTTGGATCAACTTGCAAAGGGGTAAAAGAGCCAAGGCTCTGCTTTGTTTTTTGTTTTGTTTTGTTTGTTTTTTCTTTTTCTTTTTTTTAAAGATTATTTATTTATTGTGTATACAGTGTTCTGCCAGCATGTACACATTCACTCCAGAAGAGGGCACCAGATCTCAATGTAGATGGTTGTGAGCCACCATGTGGTTGCTGGGAATTGAACTCAGGACCTTTGGAAGAACAGCCAGTGTTCTTAACCTCTGAGCCATCTCTCCAGCCCCTGTTTTTTCTTTTAATTCACTTTCTTCACATATTATTTCTCTAAGTACCCAAAAGTTTAAGATGTGTTTCTTGGGCTGGTGAGACAGAAGATAAGAATATATGCTGCCTGGGCATGGTGGCACACATCTTTAATCCCAGCACTCAGGAGGCAGAGGCAGGAGGATCTCTGTGAGTTCGAGGCCAGCCTGGTCTACAAAGAGAGTTCCAGGACAGCCAGTTCTGTTATACAGAGAAACCCAGTTTCAAAAAAACAAAAACAATAACAACAACAACAAAGGAAATCTATTTTTATTTGGTCTTTCATTACTCCAAGCTTCAAGAAAGTGTAAAGAAATAACATGATTTTATTTTATTGTAGTACTGAGGATTAAACCCAGGGCTCACACACTAGGCACACATTAGCAATGTGCTATATTTCTAGCCCTGCAACAGATGATTTTAAAGATTTACATTTGTGTGTATGAGTGTGTGCCTGCTTGTATATATGTACACTATGTGTGTGCAGTGACTGAAGAGGCAGAAGAGGGCATCAGATCCCCAGGACTAGAATTACAGATGGTTGGTTGTAAGCTGCCAATGTGTGGGTGCTGGGAACCTGAACCGTGTTCCTCTACAAGAGTAGCCAGTTCGCTTTTTTTTTTTTTATGCACTCCAGATACTGATACATGATACATGAACCAGAGACCAACAAAATAAAACAACAACAAAACCTTGATGTGGTGATCATCAATAGGGGGTTGAAAGAACATGTGTGGAGCCATAATATCACACAATCTATAAAGTAATAGATGACTCGCACTGGAAAAAACGATTTACCATTGTCACGTCTCACTTTTCTCATCTGTAAAATGGGAAAAGTAATATACTTACTACTTGGGTTGTGAGATTAAGTAATGCATGTAGAACAGTTGACATGTTCCCAGCATGTTCTATCTCCTCCACACTTCCTTCTCTGCGTGACCTGCTTTGATCTAAATATGAGGAAGGGGCTCAAACCAAGAATACAGATGGCTTGAACTCTGTACCATAGAAACCACCAAGCCGAGGCGATCTTCTTTATATTTGCATTTACATGGCACACACGCTTGAAAATAATTCTCCATGGCAGCAACCCTTAGGACCCCTCTATACATTCATGGGCACTGTCGTCACTCACCCTTCCTGTTTTGCTCCGGTTGCACTGCTAGCGTCCTCCTCGCAGGCTTCTTCGTCTTCCTCATGGTTCTGCGCTCCTACCTTCAGCAATGTTTCTTCAATAAGTGAGATAAACTCCCTGGCTGCAGGATTTTCTGGTTCATTTGAATATATATATATTGCCCTCTGGCAGTCTCCGCCCATTTATTCTGTCATGAACTCAATTTTGTTTTATTCTGCCATTAACTCGTCAGACAGGAGTCTTCTTTTAGGGTTACTAACTTCATCACCTTCATTATTTGTCGAATCTGACAACTTTTCAACACTGATCTGAAGGCAATAATCACTATTTTTCCTTTTGAAGTTTGCCTGCTTCACGTGTAACTGTCATTTAGGAAGGATGGTGACAACAGGTCAGACAGTGGATTTGTTGAGATATCTTTATGGCGCACGCCTTTAACCCCAGCACTTGAGAGGCAGAGGCAGGCGAATCTCTGAGTTCAAAGCCAGCCTGATCTACACAGCAAGTTCCAGGACAGTCAGGGCTACACAGAGAAACCTCATCTAGAAAGACCAACAACAACAAAATAAAATAAAATAAATAAAAACCAAACCAAACCAAAACCAAGACAGTGTCTCACTGTACAGTTCTGGCTGTCCTGGAACTCATGCAGACCAGGCTGGCCTCGAACTCACCAACATCTGCCTGCCCCTCCCTAGTGCTGGGATTAAAGGCCTGAGCTACTTCGCACAGCTCATCTTCAGTATTTCTTTGAAGTACCTTCTTTTTGTGACATTATTTGAGCCAATCATCACTTTTTCTTTAGAACCGCTTTTTTTCTTTACAACATTGTATATCTAGATTGTTTCTGGAGTACAAAATGCAGGCCCAAGATTTCTCTGGCCATCCCTGGGCAGGCATTGAGCTCCAGAGCACCAATCTGGAGGGTCAGGGAAGTTTGTGGGGTCAGGGGCCATCCCATGTGAGGAATCCATTTGTACATAAATCAAGCGCTGTAATCTATTTGTAGACCAAACGCTGTGAACCAAAACAGCCCGCAAGGCAGCCGCTGCGGGAATTGCCCAGCAACAGCCAGCGAGAAAAAGAGAGAGAGAGAGAGAAAGAGAGAGAGAGAGAGAGAGAGAGAGAGGAAGAGAGAGAGGAAGAGAGGCATGAGGAAAGAGGGACAGAAGAAAAGAGGCAAGAGGAAATGGAAAGAGACCAAAAGAGTTCAAATACTATCTTAAAACAACCTAAGGATTGTTGTTGAAACTAAAGATCTGAAAGTGTCCCATAAATGCTATATCCTTCCAGGTTTATGAACCATAAATCTTTTCCTGCTTGTTTTTGTTTTTGAAGACAGGGTCTTACTATGTAAACCTCAGCTGGGTTGGATAGTCTTATAGAGACCCGGTTGGACTCAAAATTATGGCAATCCGCCTGCTTCTGCGATTACAGGTATATGACACCAACCCAGGCGTGAGAGAATTCTTATGAGAGAAGACTGAGGTAAAATTAAGTAGGCTGCAACCAAAAGGTCATGTATAGGGCTGTCTAGGTTTTTTGCTTTTATTTTTAAGAATCTTATTGGAGTTCCGGCTGGCCTGGAGCTCGCTGTGTAGACCAGGCTGCCCACTAACTTAAACTTCACTGTATGTAGTTCACTATTAAAGAGATAAGGAGCGATCTTGGGTCGAACTTAACAGAGATCAGAAAGGCCCACAAAAGGCAGTAGTAGGCAGAGCCATTCCTTCCACTTCTTTTGTAGTAGTTCCCATACCTGGGGACCAGCCTGGGCGGACCCACCTGCGGAACACAGACCACTGAGTGTCTGTGCGCGCGCGCCGGCGGGAGGGAAAGAAGAGCTACCGGCGAAGCATCCGGATGAGAAAGAGCGGAGGGGTGTGCCCCGCTTGTCCCAGTGCTCAGGGACCGACGGGACGCCCTTCTCCAGGCTGCACGTTTGGCCATTACCCTGCCCTTCGCTTCAAGCCCAAACCGACGATGACTCTGAGGTGCCCACACAGCCGGCGACCTGTCCACCGCCAGCCCTCGCTTTCCCCAGCAGCCCGGAGATCGGGTGCTGGGACCCGAGTCTCAGCTCCGAGTCCGGTAGCGTTTTATCTACTCACCTGCGCCAACAGATGCAGCAGCCGGAACAAGAACAACCAGCAGCTCAGACTGGAGACCCACTCTAAGCGGCAGCAGATCATGACTCTTGTGCGAGCGAGCGCGGCCCTGCTGTGTTTCAAGCTGGTGTGTGGCCACGCCTCTCTGCCCTGCAAAGTTTCCTGAATGGTTTGGGCGTGTCCAGCGCCACCACCTGGCCACCCAGACACTGCACTTGTAATATCTAATTCTATAAATACAGATAGAATTTTAAGTACCTGGGAAGTTATTCACAAAATCATGTTTTGTTTTTGTTTTTGTTTGCAAGCAGCAAGCTAGATTCTTTGCCCTCTTTTTTCATTACAGTTTACTGCTCTTTATTATGTTAATGACTCCCCCCTACATCCCTCATAACCCCGCCCACCTGAGGAAGTCCTGGCATAGTCAACCAGTCTGGCATCTACAAAGGTGGGTCAGCGTCCTATGGAAAGAAGCAAAACTCCTGAGGAGGGAGAGAGAAAGGTATTCAGTCCTTTCCACTGTCTGGTTAGTAGGTCTTTTTATTTTATTAGAAGTTTCAGGAGTACATTTTATTTTAAAAGGTTTTAACATCTGAAGTATGACTCAAAATATAATGAAGAGATGAGTATAATCTCCATTTTGTAATTTAGAGATCTGTGCCTTTGAGGTTTGATGGGTTGTTCCACAATAGTCTGTCCCTGTGAACTATAGGGAAGGCCAGTGGAGTGTGAATTAGTAAAAGTTAAACACCAGTTTAAAAAAAAACATTTGAAGCCGGGCGGTGGTGGCGCACGCCTTTAATCCCAGCACTTGGGAGGCAGAGGCAGGCGGATCTTTGCGAGTTCGAGGCCAGCCTGGTCTACAAAGTGAGTCCAGGACAGTCAGGGCTACACAGAGAAACCCTGTCTCGAAAAACCAAAAAAAAAAAAAAAAACCATTTGAAAAATAAATAGGGGCACTGTTTGTTTTTAAAGCTTGTGGCATTCCCAAAATTGTGAAACAACAAAATAAATGCTATATCATATCCCTGAAAATTCTCTCCAGATCTGTCAGGGTCAAGGCAGTTGGGTGACGTTCTCAGATGAGCCCAGTAGCCCTTAATGGTCTTCTTGCAGAGAGATGCCGAAGGGTGCCCACAATGGGAGAGAGGGGCTGGCTGGTTCAATACCAGGGAATTCTTCTCATCCTTAGAATAGATTATTATTTATTGTAATATGTATGTGTATAATATGTATATATAATCTATATGTAATAACTCTTCTTGGGATACTCCCAAGTTGCTGCTGGGCAGGTTGCTGTTTGGGAATACGTGAGGATTCTGTGTGCTCTGCTATTTCTGGAACTGTGGTGCTGATCTTGTAAGATTTCATCACTACACACAGTAGTGGTGACAAGTGTAGATAAAAGGCCACAAGGCAAGGGAAAGGGTTTTGGCAGGGGGAGGGTAAATCTTGAGCTGGGACAAGAACTCAAGGAATAGTATGGAGAGGCCATGGGGTTAGTGTGGTCTGTGTGTCCAGCCTGGAACTTTTCTCTTTTGTGCTCTTTTTTACGTAGTGGCACACGCAATGGGAAACATTCTTAGGGTGAATGCAGTGTACTGTCCTGCCCATCTCCAGGCAGATGACACACACCATGTTGTCACATGTCAGCCAGTCTCTTACAGGTGCAATACAGTGGGAGTCATTGGAAACTTAAACTTCTTTTCAACGTCTTCAAATACATTTGAATGTAAATTGTATACAAATACCCACAGCTCTGTGTGACAGAAAGTGTCTGTTCTAGTTTGCCTTTGCCTCTCTATTGCTGTGATAAATGCCACGACCAAAAGCAACTCGGGGAGAAAGAGTTTATTAGACTTACAGGTCACAGTCCTTCATGGAGACCAGAGCAGGAACTTGAGTAGGAACCTGGAGACAAGAACTCAAGCAGAGGTCATGGAGGAATGCTGGTTACTGGCTTGTTCTCAGGGCTTGTTCAGTCTTTCTTATACAACCCAGGACCACCAGCCCAAGGATAGCATGGCCCACAGTTGTCTGAAACATCCCACATTAATTAAGAAAATGCCACCACAAGAGTGACTTTGTGTCGAGGTGACAATGGACACTAACTACGACAATCTCCCAACACCACTGTATAGAAGATTTAGAAAGAAAAGCCTTAAGAGCTGGAGATAACTTTAGCTCAGGAGTCAAGAGCGCATAACGTTCTTACTCGGCAGGTAAAAGCAATTGCTGTCCAAGCCTGATGACCCGAGTTCAATCCCCAGAACCCACCTAAGGGTGAAACCATAGGCCAGGCAGTAGTGGATGGTGCTGCACGCATTTAATCCCAGCACCCAGGAAGCAGAGGCAAATGTATCAACAGAGCTGTGATCTGTTGCCTCAGGAGTTCAAGGCCAGCCTGATCTACAGATTGAGACCAGCCTGCCTTTGCCTCCGGACCTGAGTACAGTAAGTAAAGTCTTGTACTATCTGAAGAATTCCTTCCCACCTCTCAAACTCTCAACGCTCCTGCCTGGATCTCAGCCCCAATCGATCCAAACCCAGCCCAGCCCCGCCCAGCCCCGCCCAGCCCCGCCCCTCGGGAGCTCTCAGGAAGAATCCAGTGCTTTAGCTTCCTCTGGCTTCTACTTTTGCTTCCGTCCCAGATATTTTTATGCTCTTCATGGGTGCCTGGGTGTTCTGCTCTAGCCACTTCAGGTGTCCAGCAGAGGGGAGGGGAGAGGAGTCGGGTCAGGCTCTGCTCACAGAATCCTCCCTCCCAGCACTGTTCTCCCGGAGTTCCAACCCTGATCCTCTCTGCCTGCTCCAGCCTCTAAACAGGGTCACCTTCACTAGCAACAGGACCTGCTGCAGGAGAGTGGAGGAGAGACATGTCCCAGGCATGTAGAAAGGAGCCAGACCCTGCTACCAGATGGGCCTTTAAAGCTAGCTGGGTGCCCTGCCTGGACTCAACCCTCGGGGCTGGGCATGCCTATCACTGTGCCAGGGGAATTGGCTCATCTCAACACCACTCTGTCCTTTCCCAAATCCCTTGCTGGACCGAATCCAAGGTGCAGGTGACAACTTCTTATCTAGCAGTCAAGACAGTGTTACCTGTTTATTAGAGTGTCTTTTTCTAGGTTTGTTTGGTTTTTGAGACAGGGTTTCTATGTGTAGCCCTGGCTGTCCTGGACTCACTTTGTAGACCAGGCTGGCTTTGAACTCACAGAGATCCGCCTGCCTCTGCCTCCTGAGTGCTGGGATTAAAGGTGAGCGCCACCACCCCACCGCTCTTTTTATAGGTTATTTTTTTTTTAAGATTTATTTATTTATTATGTATACAGTGTTCTGTCTGCAGGTATATCTGCAGGCCAGAAGAGGGCACCAGATTTCATTATGGATGGTTGTGAGCCACCATGTGGTTGCTGGGAATTGAACTCATGACCTCTGGAAGAGCAGTCAGTGCTCTTAACCTCTGAGCCAACTCTCCAGCCCCTCTTTTTATAGGTTTTTAAGATGGACTCAGAGAGACATTCCAGAACCATCTTATGAAGGTCTGAGAACAAAACAATAGAGCACAAAAGCCTTAAGTCTTGGCAGCTGCCCAAGGAAGGCAATGAAGAGGAAGAAAGATAGCCACGCCCTTTGTGTTAGTGTGCTAGAAAGCAAGGGTCTGCAAGGGCTGTAACAGAAAGAGGAGAGCAGTCTTCAGAGGAATGTAGGACTGTCCAGAGTGTGTTGCAAGCATGCTTAGGATTACGGCTGGTAGTCAAAGATTAGAAATGGGGAAAGGGAAGTTATACTTTTTAGCCAGAACTCAATTCAGAAAGGCTAACAGATTTAGAAGCAGGGAGCTGTGATCTGTCGCCTCAGGAGAGGGACTTCTGGGAAGTATAAATACAGTATTTCATAAAGGGGATAACTAAAACTCCCATCTCCTTAGCACTCTCTAGGTTGAATTATCATCCTTGGGTCAGTTCCCAGATGATTCACAAGCTGAGTTAAATATTAATAGAGGTGACAGTTCGTAAATGTCATGTCTTCAGGGCAAGAGCTAGAACTCCTTTTATTCTTTTGACCAGGAAGAAGAGGGTTTCCTTAATAGACTTCAATCAACTCTTGATACTGCCATCTTTTCAAATGAGATTCAAGACAGGGTTTCACTGTGTAGCGCAGGCTATCCTGGAACTCACTCTGTAGACCAGGCTGTCCTTGAACTCTGAGATTCACTTGCCTTTGCCTCCTGAGTGCTTGGATTAAAGGTGTGTGCCACCACTGCCTGGCTGGAATTTTAATCTTTTTTTTTTTTTTTTTCTGAGATAGGGTTTCTCTGTATAACTGCCCTGGCTATCCTAGAACTCACTTTGTAGACCAGGCTGGCCTCGAACTCACAAAGATCTGGCTGCCTCCCTCTCGAGTGCTGGCATTAAAAGCTTGCACCACCATGCCTGGCTGGGATCTTAAATCTTAAGCCCAGATAATTGTGAAACTTCTTCCCTTTCTAGTGTTAACAGGGAAATGACAGGTGGTGTTCAAAGCTATGAAGGAAGGGTCGGTCCATCATCAATGATCTCCAAGCATGCTAATGCCCGTCTTAAAAGCTAACAACAGTGTTTTCATCAAATCACACAACACATGAAGGTCTCTTCTTATGAGGATCGAACCCAGGGGCTGACATATGTTATGCAAGCACTCTACCACTGACTTATGCCTCCAGCCCTCATTTAATTAATTAATTATTTTATTTATTTAAAGACAAGGTACTAAGTAGTCTAGGGTTGGCCTTAAATTCCCAATGTAGCCGAGGATGACTGTGCACTTCTGATTTGCCTCCTGAGCCTGGGGGTTACAGGTGAGTACCACTACACCTCATGAAGGGGTTTCTCTTCTCCTTTTCAAAATAGAATTTATTATTTTATGAGTATGGGTGCTTTGTTTACATGTAAGTCTGTATACCAGGTTTGTGTCGTACCTGAGATGGCCAGAAGAGAGGGTTACATTCCCTGGAACTGGAGTTTCAGATGGTTGTGAGCCTTCAGGGAGATGCTGGGCATTGAAATTGGGTTCTCTAGAAGGGTTGCTGGTGTTCCTCACCACTATCTCTTCAGCCCCTGGGCTTGAACCTTTGATCTTCCTTTCTTCCTTGCTCATAGGGCCAATCTAACCAGAATTGACTTCCAGGCTCAGAGTCCTCTGTCCCACCCAACTCTCATGGCATGTCATCCAGAGCCTGCCTGCTGGAAGTACCCACTTGCACCAAGAGCATGAGAAACAGCAGAGCAACTAACATGCTGGTGCCCATGAAAGCAGCCAGAGGCCTGGCAGACTGCACTGTACTGGTACTTCTGAGGACAGAGGGGACTGATCTCTGTCTTCCAACACAGGAGGCACCCATGTCCCCAATGGTTTGTTGGCTGTTATACAATTTGGTAAAACACACATCACATGTAACTTAGTATCTCACCCACTTTCAGAACACAGCTGATTAATCTGAGGCGTCTTTACATGGCTGTGCAGCCGTCTCCACACCGATTTCTAGAGCTTTCTCATCTTCCCTCACTGACCTCTGCCCGGCTGGACACTAACTTCCCAGCCCTGCCCCCAGCCCGTGCTCCCAATGCTCTCTCTGCCTCTGTCAGCTTGTTGCTCCAGGACGGCCCAGGAGTGTAACCACACGGGACTTGTCCTTAGGGCCGGGCTTGTTTCACTTAGCACACTGCTTTGTCAGAGCTCTGTCCTTTTCAGGATAGCTGAATGCTATCCCACTGAATGTACATGCTGTATTTGTTAGTTCATTCATCCAGCTGTGGACCTTTGGCTGCTACCACCCTGGGGATGTTGAGAAAATGACACCTCTGAGAACAAGGATGTGCAGATGGCTCTGAGATCTTGTAGGGATATACCCAGAGGTGGGCTGGCTTGATGCATTGATGCTATTTGTAATATTCTGAGGAACACCCATGCAACTTTCTGCAGTGTCTGTACAGCTCTTGTACCCACCAGCAGTGTGTAAGGTCACATTATTCTACATCCTCCCAAACACCTCTGGTTTCCCCAGTTTGGGTTTTATTTTGTATTAAACCAGTAGCTGTCCTCATGGATGTGAAGTGTTCTCATGTGGTTTCATTTTCTCATGACCAGTGATGATGAGCACACTCTCATGTGCTCACTGCCACTTGTGGATCTTCTGACTGGACATGCAGATGCGTGCCTGTAATCCTAGCATTTGAGAGGCTGAGATAGGGTCTCATGTAGCCCAGGATAGCCTCAAAATCAGTAAGTAGCTCAGAATAACCTTTAACTGCTGATCTGCTTTCTTACCTTTACAGAACAGGAATGACAGGCATTTGCCACTGATGGGGTGATGTTATGCATTCTAAATGTTAATTAGTCTGCTCCCAGAAGTATGCTTGCTGTACATCAAGTGATGCTATGTTATCTTTCTTGTGAACCATTGTCCCTGATTGGTTAAATAAATGTTGAGGCCTGAGATGGGGGAAAGATAGAGGTAGGCGGGACTAAGGTGCTCAGGCTTCTAAAGCAGAGAGGCTCATGGGTAGAAGACATCTCCAGTAGAAGAATCCAGAGCAGGAAGGAAGACACACACCATGGGTTAGAGATGGAAGAAGATCCTGCCATGTGGCCTGGAACATCGATATAGCATGGAGAATAACAATCCAGGGGACGTGTGTATATATGGGGTCATATTTGGGGAATGGAATTATAAACTAGCTTAAATGGGCTCAGATTGCACAATCTAGGCTAAAGCTTGTTAAAATCCATCAGGTGTCTGTGGGCTCATTTATAATGGCAGGTTAAGGATTAGCACCGCCAACCCATTAACCTTAATATAAATACAGGTAAATAATTTAATTAGCCATTTTTTCTACATGCCATCTTGCTGGACTTGAATTCAGAAGTCCAGCTTCACATTTTCACCCAAGGATATCCTTTTTCCCAGAGTCATTTTGTTAAAGAGGCTGCCCTTTCCCCACTGAATGTTTGGCTCAAGGGTCTAATAAAAACAGAAGATGGGACTGGAGAGATCACTCAGGTGGTTAAGAGCACTGGGTGCTCTTGCAGAGGACCCGGGTACAATTCCCAGGACCCACAGAGTGGCTCACAGCTGCTTGCAATTCTTGTTCCAGGGGATCTGATAACTTCTTCTGATCAGACACACATATGATGGACAGACATACATGCAAGGCAAAACATTTGTACAATAAAAGCAAATAAAGATATAAAATTTAAAAACAGAAATCATAATCTTTATTTTTCTTTGTACAAGTGTATATATTTAAAAAGATTTTAGTTTTATTTTTGTGTGCGTGTTTTGCTCACCCATGTAAATTAATTGCACCATGGAGGTAAGAAGAGGGCAATGATTGGGTTCCCTGGAACTAGAGTTACATACAGATGGTTGAGCTGCCACATGTGTGCTGGGAATGGAACCTGGGTCCTCCCTAAGAGCATCAAGTACTCTTAACTGCTGAACCATCTCTCTAACCCACTGTGTATATTTTTGGTGGGTGGGGTTTCAAGACAGGGTTTCTCTGTTTAATAACCCTGGCTGTCCCGGACTCATTTTGTAGACCAGGCTGGCCTTGAACTCAGAGATCTGCCTGCCTCTGCCTCTCCAGTGCTGGGATTAAAGGCATGTGCCACCACGCCCAGTTGTGTATATGTCTTTAAAAAGACCTGAGGTCTGTATCACAGCCCCCTACTGAATCAGTTTATCAAATTTATAAAGAAAGAGAGTAGAATCCAGGAAGGCATTCTGAAACTTCAGATGTATGATGGCGCCGTGAGGGACAGGACAGGACAGGACCTAGTTCTGCACGGTGGAGAAGACAAGGTGAGGGGGTTCATGTCCACACTGGAAACAGAGATGTCTGGGGTATGAACTGGTCACTGGCAGGGACCCATGCTCCAGGATGACTGGCTGCTTCATGGAGGCTCCAGGAGCAGGGTCCTCTGGAGGGGTCCTGGGGTGGGTGGATGAAAGCCACTTGGCTTTTCTTTGCCTCACCCTCTCCTGGGACCTGAGGTGGGGAGGCATCCTTGATGTACCTTGTAATGGGTGTTGCTTGGCCCCCTTCATTCCCTCTGGTCTCTGTTATCTTCCATGTGTGGTCAAGGGGGCTCCAGCTTCCCTTTGAGGTAGGGTGGGGTGTGTTGCCAGATGCTAGGGCTACTCTGGATGCCTCAGAGCTATCTCTGTGTACAGAAGCTTAACCATCACAGCAAGGCTGTGTTGGCGACAGCAGGCTATGTAAAGACACAGGCCCCATTCCTTCCCTCACTTGCCCAGTCCTGGTAGCTGCCCAGAATGCCCTGGCAGGCAGCATCCCTCCCATGTCCACAGTGCTCACTGGCTGACTGATGGAACTCCAGCTCCCAACAGCTCTAGATGGGCCATCTTCCCACTCTACACTATGAACCTGCACCCCACATCCTGGGCCCCTCACTTGGCACCTCTAGCTCAAGATAGCCCCATTAAACTGGTTTTCCATCTCCCCAGAAGTTCCTCCTTGTTCCCAAGGACCCCCCAAAAGAGAACATACATGTATTTCCATTTATTTCAAGGTATGGAGCAGACAGATCCTCAGACTGGGGAAGGAGAGAGAAAAATGGATACAAAACTTGGAAAATGAAAGGATCAGTTACAGTGGAGGCGGCACCAACAAGGTATTAAGGCTCTGAATGTGAGTACGTGTAGGTGCCCACACACGCACACAGACACACGCACAGAGCGCCATCAACATAGGGTCAGGGGCTGGATGCGGAGGCTGGTCACTGCACACAGCTGCCTCGAATATTGCAATTATATGGTCAGAATGTCAACAGAATGAATGGGAAGACTGTATTGGTCAGGGCATGTGGCAAGCTTGAGCTTCCCTGGCCTTTGGGGACACCCCCTGGACACGTGTCTTGCTCACAAGCTCACACTAACTTGGCTAGGGCATTCTTTCTATACAGGTGGGCCCCTCTGGCTGTAGGCCAGATGTGGGTGCAGTAACTACCTGAACAGGCTGCTGTCCAAACAGCTTGATAACAGGATAAAAGTCCCAATGTCCTCACCAAAGTGGCTACAGCCTGTCCATGCTTATGTGAGCACAAGGTGAGCAGTCTGTCCAGAAGTCAACATCACCACCCAAAGAGTCCTGGGGAATCCCAGAGTCTTTCTTCCTGCTACTCCTGGAAACCTTGTTCTCTCCTGTTCTATGGTGAGTGGCTTCCAAAGCCTGCAAGGGCTGCTCCTGACCCCCAGATCTGATGCCATATGGCAAGTGGGGGCTGGCTTGGGAGTGGCAATTTGAGAAGACCAGGGGCTCACTGCAGGGCAGAAACTGCATTTGGCTTTAGCGTTAAGGCCGGGGCTAGGTCGAGGGCCCTGTAGGAGAGCCCAGTGCTCCCTGGTGGGTCCTACAGTTGGGGTCACAGGCCTCACCTGTCATCCTCTTGTATGAGGACCCTTCTGTCCCAGTGTCCATGCCTGTGAGCCTCACAGTCTCTACAGGCTGGTGTAAAGTGCCAGGTGCCTAGGAGGGAGTTCTGCAGGCGTCACCTTGCTGATCCCAAGGGCTCTTATTTGAGGACATAGTTAATGAATAGTTGACATGTCAGGAAGATGCAGAGCAGGAACCAGGAGCGGGGGTTCTGCAGGAGGCTGGGGGCTGATGCCAGCCCATCACGCAGCGTAGAGCTCAACATGGCTGAAAGATGCCTGCAATGACAGGGGCAGAGGCTGTGTCAACACTGTAGTCTGGGACAAGACGGCATGTCTGCCTGCTGGGAAAATGGCTGCAAGTGTGTGGGTGGGAGCTCCTTAGGGAGAGGGGTCCCAGGGCAGGAACCTGGGCTGCACTTCCTGGGTATCAACTGTGGGACAGGAGGGTCTGGTCTTGGGATCTAGACCTCTTGCATCTTTTCTGATATCCCTGGTGTCCTCCTCTTCAAACTTGTGTTGAGGGCCTGACCCCTGGACTATTTGGAGATAAGATCTCTGAAGAGGTGGCTACATTAAAATGCTTACTAGGGTGGACCCTTAATCTAGACTGGGATTCTAAGAGGAATCAAGACAGAGACATACAGGATGACCATGTCTGCAATCCAAGGACAGGGAACTGGGAAGAGTCAGGCTGAGACTCCCGTGTTGGACTTCCAGCCTCTAGAATGTGATACATTCAGTATCTTGTTGGTGTCTCAGGCTGTGTGTGGACCAGGAACACAGGTACAAACAAGCTTGGACTCTGATGTCTGTTCTCTCTGTTTCCTGGCTGGCAGCTGTCTTTGGAAAGGGTACTAGGTTTCCCTTTCTTTGTCCCCACAGTTTAGGAAAGGAACAGCTTGAAAGACAAGTGACTGTATTGTTGAGGCACTGGCTAGAGACGTCAACCTGGATTGACTTAGGGTACCTAGAAACCTGGGGGAGCACTTCCAGGCTCTGTCCTCAGCAGGCATAGCCCATTTCACACTTTCTCAACCCTGTGTCAGCCTTCTAGGTTTGGGGCTCTCTACCGTGACATTAGAAGAGCTCCAAAGACCCTAGAGTCCCCATTCTTAATAGCTGGTATAAAAGTATGTGACTTGGGCTGGAGAGATGGCTCAGCGGTTAAGAGCACTGGCTGCTCTTCCAGAGGTCATGAGTTCAATTCCCAGCAACCACATGGTGGCTCACAACCATCCATAATGAAATCTGGTGCCCTCTTCTGGCTGCAGATATACCTGCAGACAGAACACTGTATACATAATAAATAAATCTTTAAAAAAAAAAAAAAAGTATGTGATTGTAGTAGGGAGAGCCAACAAGGCCAGCAAGCATTGAGACTCATGTCAGGGCCTCGCTGATGGCTGTCTGCAGGCAAACCACATGACATGTACAGTCCACAGCAAAAGAGAGATGTCATGTTTGACTCATCTCCAAGCACCCCTTGCCTCTGACTTCCCACACACTCTCCTGTGAATTAATGAGGCTTTTTTTAGACTTCTAGAGGACACTGATGTGGGAAAGCAGGAAAAAACGGCATTGGCATGGGTGGGGGGGCAGCAAGGTTGGTGGTAGAGTCATCATCTTTCCTGGGACCAGGATACCACCTCTGGCCTCATCCACTCACTCTAGGCTCTCTGGCCCTAGGGTCTTGTCATTCCACCCCCTCCCTTCAGGGCACAGAAGGGCCTCTAGACTTCTCAACTTCCAAAACTACAGCAGTTGGACTTCAGTCAATGCACAGTCAAGATCTAGACCTCTGCATAACTGAGCCTGTCTGACCCAGGAGACACACACCACATTCTGCTCCTGTCCCCACCCTCCTCAGTGTCCCAGCTCTGACTCATTTCCCTCCACCTCCATGTCTTATCTCTACCTACCAATCCTCTTGGCAGGAGCTGGAAAAGAATCTGAGTCAAGTACTGTACCAGTCACTCGTGGGGTGTGTGGAGGATGGGCACAAAGCTTGTTCTGTACATCCTCTCCATTCTGCTCCCCCCACACCTCTGGTTGGCTCTGCTGTTAATCCATTTTACAGAGGAGAACAGTGTGAGGACATATGGTGCTCTCACATGATTCTGTGTGCTGATAGGAAGGAAGTGTGTGGCCCTGGTAGTTCACACCCACTGAGGTCACATGGTGTGGTTTTTCAGACACTCCCTTTGCCTAGAGGAACCTCTGTGCTGGGGTGCTGGTGAGCTGCAGGGAGCCTGAGGTGTCTAGGGGGCTGCTACCTGCTTTCACACACCAGGGAGGCTAACCTGGCTCTACACTTTTTTTCTAAGCTGTTCTCATTGGCTCCTGTACGAGGGCTATGCTCTCCTATGCTGGTGGCTCCTTCCACCTCCTGTGTTCTTACCTATGCAGTTCTTGCTGAGCTTCCTGAATGGACAGCACGGCCTCTTGCAGCATCCGTAGCTGGTGAGCCTCTCGCCTGCACCGAGGACATGGGCTTTCACTACCTGGGTGTTCAGGATGGAGACAGCAGGGAGAAAGAGACCAGGGTAAGCTGGGATGTCCTGGCTGACCTTGCTCCTGATCTACCACCTGAGGAACCCTCAGGAGCCAGCCACGACACAGAGAGACAGGGAGAGAGACAGGAAAAGGTTAGGAGGGGATGCAGGCTCAGCTAGCCTGTAAGTCTTAGAGCCGAGTGACCAAGACATGCTTGGTCCACTGCAGAGGTGGGGACAATGTTGGGCAGACATAGATTGTGCAGTAACAGCAAGGGAGCAAAGAGTCCCACCAGGGCAGAGGCAGAGGCAGGGTCGGGAGCTGGGCAGTGGACATTGAGTGCCCAACCAACCTCTCACGGTATCTCTGCAGCTCAGGGAAATCCTAGCCTTCCTCCGTGTCCCCTGGTTTTGTGAGTAGGTTTCATCTATGCTAGACTGGCCTTGAACTCACTATGCAGCTGAAGATGACCTTAACCCTTGATCTCTTGTGTGACTTCTGAAGTGCTTGGTTATAGGTGTGCACCACCATACTGGGTTTATGTTGTGCTGGAACTGAACCCAGGCCTTTGTATGTGCTACACAAACATTCTACCACTGAGCCACATCCCTGGCACTCTCTTATCTTCCCTATGTCCTGGCTAAAGCCCTCAACAGGCCTGACTGGCCCCTCTCAGAAGGCAGATCTCCTAGGGAGAGGGCAGGGAAGGATGAGGATACCTGCCCCTGTAACCCCATCTCTGAAAAGCATTTTCTGGCCCTTCCCATCTTGCAGAGAGACTGCAGGCGGGGACCGGTTCTCTCTTGCCCTCGCTGCTAGTCAAGGTTCAGGGGGTTCACTAGCCAGGGCCTGGACCTGCCTAGCATGCATGAAACCCCAGGAGCCACTTACCAGGAACAAAGTCCTCGTCAGAGAGGTCTGGGCAGGACTCTGGTGTGGAGCCACTGCTCTCGGTGACCTGGCTATTGCCAGAGGGCTGGTCACTGGCTTTGCGGAGCCACCGGTCAGAGTCAGGCCTCTGTAAAGAGATGGAGTTACGATTATCTAGGGTCCCCTCCCATGAGCCTTTTGGGGGCATGGTGGCCCATAATGTCAGGATGCACTAGAGTAGGGAAGTGTGCTGAGGACAGATCTGATGGCTTTGCAGTTGGACACAGGTGGTTTGACTCTCCACCTGGCATGAACTGCACCCATTCCATCTCTGGGGCCTCAATTTCCCATCAGGAACATAAAATTGTTGATCTCTGCAGGAATGAGGACCAGCCAGCTCTGCATGGTCTGGGCACCAGGTTGGCACATGGCTGGTGCTATTCACACTTGGAACCCAGAGCATTTGGCCAGGACCACCTGGTGGAGCTATTCACAGTCCTACCTTATGTAAGGGCATCTCCCTCCCTCTATTTCCTGAAGCTCCCCCAACCCTTTGATGTTCCTCCTGCCTTTCCCAGGCCCTAGGTATGTATGGACAACGGCTTCTCCTCTTCCTCCATGGGATAGCTTGGGTTTCTTTAGCTACAGAATGGGACAAAGTGACTTCAGGAGGTAATAGGCTGACAATGTGAAGCCCAGGGTGCCCTTGAACAAGTATTATGGATCTTGGGTCCCCCACTGGAAAGGAAGAAAGAGCAATGGGGAGCCTGGCATCAGTGAAGACCCACCACCAGGTAGGGTTTGAAATATCACAGAGATGGGCACTGAAGGAGGAGGGCCAGGTGGGCAGGTGGAGGGAGGGAGGGCCTCAGTGTGACCGTACCTACAGTTGAGATCAAACTTCGGCTGGAGCCTTGGTGAGGGATACCAACCTTGTGCCTAGACCCTGGGCTCCCTGGTAAGGTTGTCTGGCCAGACATAGTCTCCCTCTGTAGAGTGTGAAGAATTCCATCTTGCTCATATTGGGCGATGTCCTTCAGGGGGTCCCAGGGGCTGTGGCTGGAGGGCCCAGATAGTGCCCATCAGTAGAAGTAGTGACCCTTATGGGAGAAGGTTCCGTCCTAGCCTAGACCTCAGCTTCCCATGGTGACCTGGGGGATGACCACTGTTCAGGGACTACAAAGGAAGGCTTAGGGGGGTCTATCTGACTATCCCCCTTTATCCCTTATCTTTAAGGTATTGCTGAAGGCCAAGGGAGGAGATTGGAGATTCCATGACTTCCCCAGATCAAGACAGGCACAGTGGAGTCAGTCTGCATGCTCCAGCCTCACTGCACCAGCCCCAGCTTCCTGCTACTCACTTCTCGTATCGGTAGCGCCATTCCCGGGTGAGTGGGTCCAGGTAGAACAACTGTGGCTTCCATGAAGTGAGGCTCTGCTGGTGCTCACGGGCACGCTGCCGCTGTGCCTCTTCTAGTACAGACTTCTCATGTGTGGCTTTGTGCTGGTCACCCTCACGGATGGCCCTGGTGACATGCTGCCAGAGCCTGCAGGCCAGAGGACCAGGAACATAGGAACTGTTGACCTCCTCTGCAGGAATGAGGGCCAACCAGCTCTGCATGGTCTGGACACCAGGTTGGCTCATGGTGAGGTTGTCTGGTACAGGTTGAGACCATGAGCTCAGAGTGGGGTGGTTCCATTTATTGGCAGCTCAGAATCAGTCCCCTCTACATCAGAAGGAGGCTTACTTAGAGTGTTCCCTTCTTGGTTACCTTCAGTGATAGAGGGCTGGCTATCTTGCAGGAAAGCTTGTGTCTCCTAGGTGTTTTGTTTTTTCAAGGCAGGGTTTCTCTGTGTAGCCTTGGCTGTTCTGGAGCTCACTGTGTAGATCAGGCTGGCCTCAAACTCACAGAGATCAGCCTGACTCTGCCTCTCAAGTCCTGGTATTAAAGGTTTGTGCTACCACCACCTGACTTATTTATTTATTTTTGGTCTCCCAGGTTTTTGTTTTGTTTTTTTGTTTTTTGTTTTTTCAAGACAGGGTTTCTCTGTGTATCCTTGGCTGTCCTGGACTCACTTTGTAGACCAGGTTGGCCTTGAACTCACAGAGATCCACCTGCCTCTGCCTCCCAAGTGCTGGGATTAAAGGCATGCGGGCAAGTCTTCCAGGTTTTGACACCAGACACCACAGTATGAGCTATATTTTTCCTAAACTGGGGCGGCTCCTGCCTGACACCTACAGGGATCTCCTTGCTGGCAATGATGGGGCCCTCTCCCTCCAGCAAGACAGGTGATCTAGCATGAGGGGTCTATTCCGAGGCTGTCCTTGCCAAGGACATCCTGGAATGTGTTCCCAGCATCATGACCCTGACAACCCTCCACCTGGCCACCATGGTCTGTGATCAGCAGGGCTCCTGGGTGCAGGGCCTCACCTCTCAGATTCCAGTTCTTTCTGTTCTTCCAACAGCACTGTGTGCCGCTTCAGCTGCTGCTTGCGGACCTCCTCACTGGGAGTCCAGAAGAGCTCGGTGTCTCCGCTGCCCTCTTCCTTGATAAACACATCTCTGTCCTGCCCCAGATGACACAGCAGCATCAAAGCTGCTGGCCCGTTTGGTGACCTCCCTAGGGCCCAGCCAGGCTCACCCTGAGGGATGACATCCTACCCAGTGTCCAGTGAGGCGTGCCAGGACATCCTCCCCTGACCTGATCTTCCCAGAGATCTGGTTAATGCTGGTGCTGCTCCCAAAGAAAGGCTGTAAGAGCAGACAATACCCCATGAGTGAGGAGGTGGAAGAGGGTCCTACCCAGAGACACATCCTCAGAGGTACCTAATGGTCATTCTCCTGACTTTGGCTTAGACAAGGCTCACTATGGACTCTGCCGACTTTAGGACCATGGGAATAAAGCCTGTTATGTGGCCTGCAGGCAACCCCTTTCTCTCTCTGGGCCTGTCCTATGGGTATGCTCTACCATGAGCTGTACTTGTTTGGGGCACTTAGCCTAGTGCAGAAGGAGGGGGTCAGCCCTCCCTGCCTGAGCCCCATGAGCTGTCTCCCACAGCTGCATTGAAGCTTCAATTCAATTCAATTCAATTCATTCACCTTGAGCTTGAAGTCCAGTTCAGCTTGGAGATGGTTCTTCTCGCACACGATGGTTACTTTGCCCCCCAGTTCCATAGTCATGGTGCCGTACAGGATCCCTGAAATGGAACTGGTGTTGGGATTCAGCCCTGAAAGCCTTTATCACCAGGCAGGCAAGGGGAGTGTGTGAAGGGGTTTGTTGAGATGGAGCCAGGGCCCTGCCAGTTTCTCAATACAGTGTCCCAGGAAGGGGCCTCTGCTCTGGTCTGGAGATGCCACACCCTTTGCTGGGTCAGCTCCTTCAGGAGCCCTGGTCCCAGCGTCTGACCAATCACATCTGTGGCTGGGTTCTGCACCAGCTCTGGAACTAGAGAATAGATGTATCTGTTCCCCACTGCCCCCCGGACTGCCGGGTGTGTCTGAAAACCCAGTATGTCTTTTTCCTCAGTTCTCTTCTGGTCCTATGGAAAACATAATCTAATTTTTAAAATCACCACCATAATTGTGGTGGTTTGAGTAGGAACGGGCCCCATAGGCTCATATATTTGAATGCTTGGTCATTAGGGAGAGGTGAGGTACTACTTGACAGGGATTAGGTCTGGCCCTGTTGGAGTAGATGTGACCTTGTTGGAGAAAGTGTGTCACTGGAGGTGGGCTTTGGGGTTTCAAATGCCTAAGCCAGGCCCAGTGATCCAGATGTAGAACTCTCAGCTACCTCTCCAGCACCATGTCTGCCTACATAACCACCATGAATCCCACCATGATGACAATGGACTAAACCTCTGAACTGGAGAGTTGGCTCAGAGGTTAATACTACTGGCTGCTCTTGTAGAGGACTGGAGATTGATTCCCAGCACCTACGTGGTAGTTCACATCCATCTAGTAATTCAGTTCTAGGGGAAATCTGATGATCTCATGCCCTCTTCTGGCCTCTTTGGGTACTGAAAGCATATGATAAGGTACAGACAAAAATAAATCAGTCAGTGGTGGCACACTTGGGAGGCACAGACTGGTGGATCTCTGTGAGTTTGAGGCCAGCCTGGTTTACAGAGCTAGTTTCAAAGACACCCTGTCTCGAAAAAAATAAACAAACAAAAAGGGTAAAGAGATGGTAAAGAAGAGGAACAGAAAGAACACAGTCGGGAAGAGAGCTAAAGAGATGAGAGGGAGGAAGAGGCAGTATTAAGGATCTGAGTCCTTGGCAGGTCTGGGCCCTAGTGGCTGGTGGTTTGTCCCCAGAGATTTCCATACCACGGGGACTCTTACAAACTGTCTCCTGTCATAAGAGATTGCTGCAGAAGGCCTTCCATGGCAAAGGAAGTGTTAGGGACCAAAGACATCAGTCTGGCTCTGGGGATTTCAATAGATACGTCCTGTGTGACCCTAAAACGCCCTGCTTCGTAGAGCTGGCAGAGACTCCCAACAAATGACATCGTCTCATCTAGGGCCACAGGCAGCCATTGTTGGCTTCTGGGTCTTGCCTGCCTCCTAGAGCTCTGAGTGCCTCCTTCTGCAGGACCCTATGGCACTCACATATTCTGTTCTCCCGACCTTAGATACTAGAGTCATAAACCACAACATTAATAACAAAAACAAAGAGATAATTTTAATTAACTTTTTTTTGGATGGGTTGGTTTTTTTTTTTTTTTTGGCTTTTCGAGACAGGGTTTCTCTGTATAGCCCTGGCTGTCCTGGACTCAATTTGTAGACCAGGCTGGCCTCGAACTCGCAAAGATCCGCCTGCCTCTACCTCCCAAGTGCTGGGATTAAAGGCGTGCGCCACCACCGCCCGGCGATGGGTTGGTTTTTTGAGACAGGGTTTCTCTATGTAGCCCTGGCTGTCCTGAAACTCACTCCGTAGACCAGGATCACTGAACAAATTAATCCACCTGCCTCTGCCTCTAGAGTGTTTAAAGGCATGCGCTATCATACCCAGTTCACTGAACAAATTTTACTAAGCACCTTTTAAGGTAATACCATTGGCCATGGAGACAGATACATGTAACTCACACACCAGGGCATGAGGATCCCAGACAGGGAAGATAAAACAACCACATTTAAAACTGTAGTGAAGATAGTTCTCTGGATCCTACCAGAAAAACTGCCTCACAGCAAGCTGCTCCTGAGTGGTTGTGAGTTGTGGCCAGAATCCCGATAAGATCAAAGACACAGTCCACACAGACGCGTGCTCTTCTGGAGTCTGGCTTTGTAGCGCTTGTTTCTTATGTGCACATTCGCCCTGCTGCTTTAATGCCCTTGTCGCTCTCAGGCCAGGTCCACATCAGCTCTGCCACAGTCTTAGAGCTCACTCAAGACAGGATTAGGAGCTTGGCAGGCAGGGTGTGGAGATCTATGGGCATAAACCAATCACGGCTCACCAAACCAAACTGCACTTGCTTAGGTCTTTGGGCTGTCAGAGCGCCAAGTCATAGGTGTTTTGTTTTGTTTTTAAGATATTGTCTCACTATGTAGCCCTGGCCTCAAACTCACAGACCTGTTTGATTCTGCCTTCCAATCATGGAAGATGCCTGTGACAGGAGGCTGGAGGTGGGTAGGAGTTTACAGGAATTATACTTGTGTGTGACTAGTTTGGAGGGTGACTGGTTTGTGTGTTTGTGTTGCTGGGATTAAAACCCAGGGCTTCTAGATTTCATATATGAGGCAAGTGCTCTACCACTGGGCTATGCATGGCCCCAGTTCCTTCCTTATCTTTTAATTTCAAGACATTGTCTTACTGAGTTATCCAGGCTGGCCTCAAGCTCACTCTGCAGCCTAGGCAGGCCCTGAAGTTTCAATCCTCCTGCCTCAGCCTCCTCAATACATGGTCACTAATACAACAGAAGTCAGAAGCATAAATCAAAGAAAGAAACTAGCAGTTCACCCAGAGTTACACACCCACACCCATGAGGTCAGGACATTTTCAGACAAGCAAACACCTGAGTGTTCAGCATCTATTAAGGTTGCTTTTTTTTTTTTTGAAAGATTTATTTACTTATTATGTATACAGTGTTCTGTCTGCAGGTATACCTGCAGGCTAGAAGATGACACCAGATTTCATTATAGATGGTTGTGAGCCACCATGTGGTTGCTGGGAATTGAACTCAGGACCTCTGGAAGAGCAGCCGGTGCTCTTAACCACTGAGCCATCTCTCCGGCCCTAAGGTTGATGTTGATTGTCAGCTCCACCTGAATTTGGAATCACCTGTGAGACACACCTCAGGGTGTATCTATGAGGGTTTCCAAGGAGGTTTAACAAAGAAGGAAGACGCACCCTGGATACGGGTGCCACATCCATAGGGTCCTCGGCTGAATCAAAAGGAGAAATCAGCTGAGCACCAGCATTCATCTCTCTGCTTCCTGACTGTGATATGACCCTCGGTGTCACCTACCCTCCACAGTGGGCCATGCCCTTAAACTGTGATCCAAAATAAGCTCCTTGGTTGTTTTTATCACATGACAGCAACAAGAAAAGTAAATAATACAGCCCCCTGTGCTATATAACTGAGGGCTAGCCTGGGCTACCGGGGGAGCAGGGCATGGCACAGCCACTCACCTCGGCAGTGCGCGTAGGGCATGGTGAGGGTGTATTCCTCCTTTCGGTTCAAGAAGGTGAGCTTAGCTTTGCCATCCAGAAGTGCTGACAGTGAGTTCCCTGCAAGGATAGGACAGGGGCTGTTGAGGCCTAGACCCTTAACATCAGGCTGCTGTGGACCCCTGTGGAAGGTCTGAGTGCCCTTCCAACATATCCCAGAGTTCCCAGCACCTCCAGCTGGGGCACTGAGGGAGAGACACACAACCCTTGGGCCTTGGATATCATAAAACTTTCCTGAGAAATCACTGGCCTTGCAGCCTGTTAGTAGTCTATCTCAGTTTCTCCACCAGGGAGTTTCAGGAAGGAGGCCATATGAACCTTTTGGAGCCAGCCTGAGCCCAGAGGATAGGTGGGAAAGGTGAATGGAGCCGAGGTGCAGGTGCCACATGCTACCCTCTGCTGCTACTGGGCACACAGAGACCCTGAGCACACATCTGGCCATGAGTGATGACGGGGAAAGGTTGGTGAGGCTCCTGGGCTCTGCCATTCCCAGGCTTAGAGCAGCACAGGCCAGAGCATGCCCTGTGATCCCAGGCTGTTCTGGCCTGCTTGGGACACTCAAGGGCCTGCCACCAGCCAGCTGTGGCTACCAAATCATTTGGTGGAACCCATGCAATGGGACACTGTGTTTTCACTCTGATTTTATTTCTATACAACTACCTACCCTTCTATCTACCTATTACCCATCTCTCTGCCTTCTACCCACCTATGTGTCATCTATCTTATCTATCCATCTACCTAATATCTCTACCACCTACCTTCCACTTCTAACTACTCATCTACCATCCATCTATCCATCTATTTATCCATCCATCCATTCTTCTATCTGTCTATCTCTCCATCCATCCATCCATCCATCCATCCATCCATCCATCTGTCTCCTATCTCTCTACTTTCTGTCCATCTACCCATCATCTATCTATTATCTACTTTCTATCTGATGACTATCTATCTCTCTTTTTTTTTTTTTTTGGTTTTTCGAGACAGGGTTTCTCTGAATATCTCTGGCTGTCCTGGACTCGCTTTGTAGACCAGGCTGGCCTCGAACTCACAAAGATCCGCCTGCCTCTGCCTCCCAAGTGCTGGGATTAAAGGCGTGCGCCACCACCGCCCGGCTGACTATCTATCTCTCTATCCATCGACCTACCTACCCTCTGTCAGTCCATCAGTCATATATATACACCATCATCCATTTGCACTACTGGAGATGGAACCCAGGGCTTGTGCACGCTAGCTATGCACTTTTCACTGATCTGAAGCCCAGCCCCCTTGTAATCAATACAAACAGCCACCGTGGCTGATGGCTGTGGAACCAGTTGGTGGGCAGCTCTGTTGGAGCAAGTCCTTCCCTGAAGGCTTCTCCTTTGTTTCCTGGCTTCCCTATAGGTGTCCATTCTCGGTAGAGCTGGGGCCACTCACATGGTCCCACCACTGAGGTTCTGGGGTCCTCACGCCCCACCCTGGGAGCCTCCTCACCGTAGAACCTGGATTTTGCGGTGATGCTTCCGCTCATGCAGAAACCGTCTTTCCGGTTGCTGACATAGAAGGCAGACACGGGAGGATGGTGGGACACCTGTGAGAGAAGAGGTGGCTCCAGAAATGACAGTCCCAGAAAGGACATTCCAGGAGCAAGTGTGAGGTGTGGGGTACACTCCCACAAGCACCAGGGCAGAGTCCTGAATCCTGGTGTCTGGGAAACTCATTCAAGCTTCTGAGTCATCTAAGGATGTGCTGGGAAGTCAGACTGCTTGCCCTCCTCCAGGTAATGATTCTTTGTCACAGCACCATGCCTGCCCTTCTTGGAGAATTTCCATGGACAGTGACCAAGTGTGGAGCCTGTTCTATAGCAGGGTAAGGGCCATCCTCAGTCCCACAAGCCCCTGCCCACCCACTGCTCACACTGAGCTGGAAGGCTGAGCTAGACAGTAGGGTCTTGCCTGTTCTGCTATGTAGAAGGTGTAGCTGTTGGTCTGAGGGTGCAGCCAGCGGCAGCGGAAGGTCTCCCCCAGGATGGGGTTATAGGGTTTCTTGATGCCCTGTGGGGAGCATAAAAACATGCTGGAGGAACAACGAGGAGAGACCCACTTCCCAGGGCTTGGGTGGGGTGAGGTGCAGATAAGGCAGTGGAGGGGTTGCTTCGGCCTCTAGAAGGGGCTTTGGCTTACCATTGACAGCGCTTTCTGCTTGGGTAAACTACTTTCTGGTGGTGGCTTACAGTTGTGGGGGGGCTGCCTCAGGAATTCTTATCTTCTACTCAGTTCAGAGGGGCCTCAAGACCCCAATTAGATCTGACTGTCTCTAGAGTGGGGCACAGACCATACACAACTGGGTCAAAGCTAAGCTTGGGATGTGCCGGGCCTCCAGGAGACCTTGGTCTTTCTAGTCTACTGTATGACTCTGGCTTGCTCTCTTCTCTCTGGGCCCCAGGTTCACATCTATACAATGAGAGGCAGATCTCGAATCAAACTCACTCTAATCTTCCTGCCTCTGCATCCTGAGTGCTAGAATTATAAGTGTGAGCACGTGGCTGTTTTCTTGAAGACTGAAAAAGGGTTGAGCTAATGGGGAACTGCATTCAGAGCTGTGCTTGAGAAGTCCGGAGGACTGTCCTCCACCTCTAAGGATCTGGGACCATGGTGGGGACCGCTGGGTTTCTTCCATGCCATGGAGGAGAGAGTTGGTCCCACTCATGGTGGGCTGACAGACCCCTGGCTGGGATTGCCCTTCCCGCAGGCCCCTCTCACCTTGGGCTTCTTGTAGAAGCCAGACAGGTACCACCGCAGCACAAGTTTGATGCGGCAGTAGGGGTCTTCCTCTGCCGCTGCCCTGTGGTGGGGGTGGAGGGCTCTGACTCAGGTTGGGGTCCCTGGCTACCCTCCCCAGCACTCACCCCTTTCTCCAACCATCCCAACCTCCACCCACTTGGCTGAGAGAGGCAGCCTCATTCCAGATGACCTGGACATTCCACGCCATCCTCCCAGGTGGACCAGAAGTAGGCAGGTGGCTTTACCACATAGCTAGAAAGTGCCAAGGCCAACTCCACACTGGGCAGAAAGGGCTCTGCACGCTCTGGGCTGTTGGGGTGCCCTTACCTCTAGGAAGAACCCTGGATGCTCATGCCTTCACTTCCCTCTTCCTGGCTCCACCCCATTCCCTGCCCCTGCAGTCCATAGAGGCTGTGGGGACCCCCTGCCCCCCGCTGGTGGTGTACCTGGAGAGCAGGTCCCCATGGTAGTAGTAATCTGAGAGCTTGCTGAGGAAGGAACGAGGCTCCAACACGAAGGTGGGCAGCACCACACGTGACAGGTCCATGCCTGGCCGCAGCTGTCGCAACAGCACCCACATCAGGCTCTTGTTTTCCTCTGAAACTGTCTCCACCTGGGGTGTCTCATCCAGCTGCAGCAGAGGGACATACATGGTCAGGCCCCATGAGCTGGGCTGCAGGGATCCAAGACAGCACATCTGGCCCCTGCCCATTGGATGCATGTCCACTCTCTGAACAGGTACCACACTGCCTGTGCTCGGCTTGGGAGTGAGCAGGTTCCTCAGCAGGTCTGGGAACAAGACCAGCTTTTCTCTACTCTGGTGTCCTGGCTCTCCCTCTCATATGTACAACTGCCATGGTGCCATTCACCACATGGCACATCCACAAGACCCTCACCACAGAGGCCAAATCCACAGAGCTGCATGATCTTGTATGTCTGGCCTCCAAAACCCTGAGTTAAATACCCCTCTTTTCTCTGAAAGTCCCAGCTGCAGGAATCTGGTTTCCTGAGTCCTCTGTGCTTTGGGTGTGCTAGGCAGCTTTCTGCTACTATAAGAAATATTCGAGGTGGTCAAGCTAAAAAGAGGAAAGGTTTGGGCTAATCTCAGCGCTAAGGAGGCTGACAAAGGAGGATTGGTATTTGTGGCCAGGCTCGGCTACAGAGTGAGTTTTGTAGGCCAATCAGGGCTACACAGCCCAGTCTCAGATAAAACAAAAGGTTTATCTTCAGTGTAGGAGGGTTGGTGTAGGACTGATAGGCAGTATATCATGGAGGAAGCACTTGGCAGCAGTGCTCAAGGTCAGAACACAAAAAGAGAACTTCCCTCCTCATCAGACCCCTCTGAAGCCATACCCCCAGTGACCTAACTTCCTCCCGCTAGGTCCCACCTCCTCAAGGTTCTACCACCTCCCAGTTGTGACAAGCTGGGGACCAGGGTCTCCACACTTGGCCTCTGGAGGACACTCAACATGCTGGTGACAACAGTGAGGTGACAACTCAGGTGCCTGATTGGGGTGAAGGGCTTAAGACTATCCAACCTACAGGTCTCCCAGGGGCAGGGTCATGCTAGATGTATACAGGTCTCCAGTGTGTACAGGGGTTTGTCATCTGCCTAGCAGGGCTGGGTTTTTCCTGAGCTCCTATCCTCTGGCCAAAGTCCACTGGAGCCCAGGGAGGCTATTTGTTTGGGGCTGGACCCTCATACTACCCCAACATCTCATGCTAGGTGGGCAGGGCAAAGTTGAACAGCATCTCTCATAGACACAGCTGCTGGGCAAGTGCTGAGTATCAGGAGGGGGGAGATCTCATCCCAAGTCCTGCTGTGTCTGGTTTCCACTCTCAGTTGACAGTGGCTCTCACCTCTCCCAGCTCCTCTTGGACCTGCTCCACATAGGTAGTTCCTCTCTGTGGCCCACCAGGGCTGTCCAGCAGGTCACTCCCACTCTCGTTGGTCTTGCGACTGTGATCATGGGTCTCAACATCCGAGTCTTCAGCATTCTCTCGCTCTGACTTGTCTGAGAATGCGTCGTTCTCCAGGTGGTTCTCCAAGGCAGACCCATTCAGCCTGGAAAGTGGAAGTGCCAGTGGGTCCCCAATTCCAGGTGACACCTAGGACCTCAGACACCCACCTGGGTACCTGACCCCTTTCATGGCAGGGACTTCACACACTGCTTTATACCGAATATACGCTCTAATACTTCATATTACTGTCCCTGCTTTATCAATAAGGATGGAAAGACTGGTACCCACAGGAGAGAACAAGTCCACCACCCTAGCTGGCCCCCCTCCTGCTGCTTACAGGGACACCATGCAGACGCCCTCTCACCCAGCTCACTCACGGGAACAGATCTTGGTCTGGGATGGTGGATGAAGTGGGCAGTCCGTACAGAGAAGAGGGTGAGGCGTCAGGTGACGACCCCTGCTCCCCATCTCGGCCCTGTTTGCATGAGCTCAGTCGCAGAAGGCTGGAGCAGCGCAGGGCCAGCTCCAGGGCATCTAGCCAGCAGCGGCCTGCAGGACACAGAGTGAGTCTGGAGGGGTGGTCTTTCCTCACCAAGGAACTTTGATCTGTTTATTGTCTGAAATAGCTTTCAGAAACCAATATCCAGTGAAGGAATCCTGTCTTTTAGTCATGAAACTTTTAGTCCCATGCCTCACTTTACCCCAGTAGGGTCTAATGAAAGGTCTGTCTCCCTCACAGACCCTGGTTTTGCTTGTAGCCCTCTTGGCAAGAATGAATATATACTAAAGAGACAGGTGTACCCTTCCTTTGGCCATCAGAGTATTGAGACAATGGACCCCAAGGCATTGGAGTTGCCCCGGGAGTCTCATGTTGGGGAAGGGAAAGACAAGTCTGGTGCCAGCCAGAGGGAGCTTGTCTCCCAGAGACCTCACAGATTTCTGAGAACTTGTCAGACCACCTTGAAGGAGAGACTGGAGCTGAGACATTGATGGGCAGGACCACACCTTGACCAGGACTGCTTAGTTATGCACTCCTCCCACCCTCTGTCTAAACCTAATTTCACAACAGGATCCCAAAGATGGGCTTGAGGGTTTTTGTTTCTCTTCACAATGTGTCCACACTGAATAGATTTCCCTTCTCTGCTTTTTCTTTTTTTCACTGTTATTTATCTGTTTAATTGGTTATTGAGACTGAGTGGCCGAGTGTAGCTTGTTGGGGCTGCCAGGCCTCCGGCTCTGAGCCAACAGCTCTGGGAACATGTGTACATGAGTGTATGCTCTTGGGAATGACAGAAGGTAGGATCAACATCAGGAATCCTGTGTGACTGAAGGCAGAGACTGGGCAGGGGTCTTAGTGATGAGCCACTGGCCAAGTAACTTTAAGAGGCAACAAAAGATAGCTAGGGCTGTGGGAAAGCAGGGGGACAGGCAGGTAAGGGCCTCTGGTTTGGCCCTGAGGTCCTGCTTTCTTCATGACTGTGTGTGTGCATACATGCAGGGCTTGGGTTGGACCTGTATCACGTGTTGTTCTTGGGGGTGGGTTGACAGGATGGTGTTAAGAGCTCTGGAGAGAGGCACCCATGCTGGTGACACCATGTCCCCACGTGACTACTAATGGCAGTGCTTCCATCCACTCCATGCCTCAGGTCATCTATAAATGACAGCACACAGTGCCCAAGGGATGATGAAGCATGCTTACAGGCCCCAGCTTAGGGCAAGATAAAGGAGGCTCTTGTTTCCTAAGTTTGCAAGCTGAGTGTTCCCGAGAACTTGGGCTTCTTTCTCTAACTTTAAAAGCCTCAGAGCCTTTTGTTGGAGAGTCCCTGGGGCTATACTGGGAAGCTCAGGGGACCCACCTGGATGGGCCTCCTGGTACCCTAGAGTTGTCCTCTTGGTGAGGGATGTCTGGGATCCCTGTTTTGTTGTAGTTGCAACAACAGACTTGATATCCTGAGTGTTACATGGTCTTTGAAATCTGTTTCAAAGCCTCTGCCTCCTCTTGCAGGAAGCCCATCCTGATACACACAGGGTTGCAGATAAAAAGTTCCTTGACTGTGGCCCCTGACAATCAGGGCTTCAATGCAGGCTTGTCATCTGGTGGCTGGCTCACTGGTCACAGATCCCCCAAGGTGTGCAGGGTCTGTGAGGGCATAGGTTGTCGGTTCACACCAGAGCCCAGCAGGAACAATGAAAAAGTGGGTGATCAATATTAAAAGCATCCAAAATAGCCTGAGGAGCGTGTATGTAACACTTGACCACCAGGGGCACCAAAGCACCAGCAGTTAAGCTATCTGTAGGATTCCAAAGCTGGACCACAGGATCCTAGTTGTCAGGGCCTTGGACCTTCAGCAGGGGCTGCAAGCCCTGAGGCTTTGTCCTAACTAGGGGACATCATCTGAAGGACTCCTATTACAGTGATGATGGGCTGCTGCTTGGACTCTTGTTTTCTAGTTCAGAGAATCTGGGACTCAGGGAAGCCCACATTAATATCTGTAACCTATTTTTTTTTTTTTTTTTGCCAGACTATCCCTGGGCTGCCTGTGACTTAGCTTCTCAAAAGTCTGTCAAATGTGAAGTATCACAGTAGAACTCATTGGTGGCACTTTCAACTGTCACTTGATCATTTCCATACAGCCCCGGGATTCCCATAACATGGGGGTGACAGGTACAGCTAGTCCCATTTAATCTGTGGAGAAACTGAGGCTCAGCTGAGAGAGGGGTATCACTGTAAGGTAGCATCAGTCTATGTCTTTGCCTAGCTGAGGATTCCTACCTTAGCTATAGTGCCCAAGAGGACTGATTCCAGGGGACCCTGGGGAGGCAGAATCAGGGCAGGTGGCACTTACCGTCTGATTCAGAGGCTGCCCTGAAGATCAGGTAGCTGCTGGGAAGGGGCTGGGTGATGGAGCCCACACTCTCACCTTTGGGGCCCTGGAGAGGCAGAGACCTGAGGGTCAGGCACTGAGCCTGGAAGGCTGTGAAGAAGGGGGTGGGGTCCTCTCCACTCCCTTCTGATCAATGCCTGTCTTTCAGCTCTGTGCCTGACTATGGTGGCCAAAACCAGCTAAGGCAAATAGGAGACTTGCAATTGAATATGAACTTCAGAGAGACAGTGAAGGGCTGTTCGGTTTAAGTAACTCTGTCCAGTATTTGGAATAAATGTGTTTTGTTTTGCTTTTGAGACAAGGTCTCACTCTGTGGCTGGCCTGTGATTTGCTATGTAGATCAGGCTAGACCTTAGATTCATAGAGATCTGCCTGCTTCTTCTGCCTCTAGAGTGCCAGGATTGAAGGTGTGACCCATCAGGCCAGGCTGGAATAAATACATACAGTCAGTATTTTCATATAAAAATATTTTACAGCCAGGTGTGATGGCACACACTTAATCCCAGCACTCAGGAGGCAAAGGCAGGCAGATCTCTGTGAGTTCAAGGCCAGCCTGGTCTATAAAGCTAGTCCAGGACAGCCAGGGCTACACAGAGAAATCCTGTCTTGAAAAACAAAACAAGGGCTAGAGAGATGGCTCAGAGGTTAAGAGCACTGGCTGCTCTTCCAGAGGTCCTGAGTTCAATTCCCAGCAACCACATGGTGGCTGACAATCATCTATAATGAAATTTGGTGCCCCTCTTCTGGCCTGCAGGCACACCTGCAGACAGAACACTGTATACATAATAAAATAAAATAAATCTTTAAAAAAAAGAAAGAAAAACAAAACAAAAAAATCTTTTTTTTCCTCCTTTTTGGTTTTTCAGGTTTTTTTTTTTGTTTGTTTTTTCAAGACAGGGTTTCTCTGTATAACAAGCCCCGATTGTCCTGGACTTAGTATGTAGATCAGGATGGCCTTGAACTCACAGATATCTACCTGCCTCTGCTTCCCAAGTGCTGGGAGTAAAGGTGTGCGCCACCACGGCAGGCCAGTTTTTGTTTTTGTTGTTATTGTTGTTTGTTTTGAGACAGGGTCACACTCATACTGCAGCCTAGGCTGGCCTGAAGCTTTCTATGTAGCTGAAGGTGGTTTTGAACCTCTGATCCTCCTGCCTCCAACCCTCAAGTACTGCTCACCTTTGGGTGATATATCTTCAGAGTGGTGAAGGGGGCTGTGCTGTGCTAGGTCAGGCATGTTAATGTTTTTGAGGTGCAGTATTTTTAATCCACAATGGGCTTATTCAGCTGTAATTTGTAAAGTGAGGAGAATATTAATTTTAAAACTAAAACTACCAGGCATGTTAGTTTATACCTGTAATCTCAGTAATTGAGAGGATGAGGCAGGAGGATTGCCACAAGTTCTAGGCTAGTCTAAGCTACAAAGTCAGCATGGGTCATAGAGTAAGAGAAACCCTGTCTCAAAAACAGAAACCAAGAGGGGCGAGGTAGTGCATGCCTTTAATCCCAGCCCTCAGGAGGCTGAGGCAGGTGGATCTCTACAAGTTTTTTTTTTTTTTAACATTATTTATTTATTTTTTATGTATACAGTATTTGCTCTACATATATGCCCGGGCAGATCTCAATGTAGATGGCTGTGAGCCACCATGTGGTTGCTGGGAATTGAACTCAGGACCTTTGGAAGAACAGCCAGTGCTCTTAACCTCTGAGCCACCTCTCCAGCCCCAAGGATCTCTACAAGTTTGAGGCCAGCCTGGTCTATGTACATAGTAAATTCTAGGCCTGCCAAAGACCTTCTCTTATCCCACCCCCATATCCAAACAAAACCTAAACTTTGTCGTTTCTCTGAAACCCAAATGCAATCACGTTTTCCTGGGGACCCATCCCTGTCCTGATCAGTCCTGACTGAGCCACCTGGGCGCCCTGCTGACTAGCTCACCTTCACAGCCCACACAGACTGGTCCAGCGGATGGAAGAGCTTGAAACAGAAGCCATCCTTCTTGGAGGGGCGCTCGAGAAGCTCACAGCAGTGTAGCAGCACCGTGCCCACCCACTGGCCCACCTTGGGCGTCTTGTAGATGAGCAGCACGCCTGGCTTCAGCACACACCACAGCTTCGTCCAGCTCTTCAGGGTCCCTCGGATCTGCAGAGGACTCCATGGTCAGAGTCATCCGTGCAGGGTGCTCCCTGGGCCATCTACCCAGCTTGGTGGGGGATGACCAAGAGGCAGGGACTAGGGTGATGGATTCTTGGAAGTCCCAGGAGCTGGGAATAGTATCCCAGAGTTCTGTGGGAGTGTGGTCCTCACAGCACCCTGATTTGAACACTGGCCTCCAGACCTATGAAGATCTGGCTTCAGTGTGGGGTCATTTGTTACAGGAGTCGGGAGCCACTCAGACAACTTTGCCATGACAAACACTTAGACTTGCCTCCAAAGTGCCATGGATGTCCCAGCCTATAGGAGCCCCCCACTCCCACTCCCCGTGAGTGGTACCTGCCTACCTTCAGGTTGTCAGCCATGATGACGACACTGGGGTCCGTCAGGGCACTGAACAGCTGCTTTGTGGCGCGCTTCTTCTCCTGCCGGTAGCTCTCCTTCTGTGCCTGCGACCAGAGCAGAAGCAGGCCATGGAAATCACACACTGCCCCCAGCACTTCCCACTGCCATCAGGGCACAGGGAAAGGAGGATGGAGGAGGTGTGGGTGTTCCCTCTATCCTTGCCCTGGGCCAGGCTCACCTTGAGAGTGTCCTTCTTGGAGATCCTGGTCGTTGGGGAGGTACATTCTTTGTCAGATCCATTGCATAGCCTGTACTCGGCCTGCAGGATAGAAAACATGATGCTAGGGCTGTCGGTACAGTTGGTGCTGCCAGGGCCAGGGCAGCAGAAAGCAGGGGTCCCAGAATGAACAAAAATGAGAAAGTGAGCTGGGCACCAGAATTCATCTCTGCTTCCTGACTGGATACAATGTGACTAGCTGGCTCAGCCCCTGTAGCTGTGCCTTCCCCACCCCCCACCTCAGATGGGCCAAAATAAATTCTTCTTCCCTTAAGGAATCTCTATCAGGCATTTTGTCTCAGCAATGAGAAAAGCAATATGGTGGGGTTTGCAAAGGAGATTTTGGGTGGCAGCTAGGGCATAGAGCCCTAACAGCAGCAGCCTTGTCTCCCACGATGACCAGAATGGTCACTCTTTGGCTACCACCAGGAGCTCATCTCTGGGAAGGGCCAACAAGGAGACTGTGGTAGAGATGCCTACTGGCTCTGGGGGCGGCATGCTGGAGGGTCGGTGTCTAGGCCTTGGTTGAGGCTACAAATGCCTGAGCCTGGGTCCCAGCTCACTTTCTGGACCCAGAACCGTAATATATGCATCATGAAGCTGGAACACAGTCCCACCGATGGAGAAACTGAGGTCTGGGATGTGGAGCCAGAACATGGTCTACAGGCCACAGGTTTGGGATGACAAACTGTGCTCTGAACCCCACATTCCCCTTGTTGATGTGTCCCTGGGGTCTACAGGTGTGATGCACATGACATTGGTGAGTATCATGTGCTCTTTGAACTCACTGAGAAGCTGGTTTCCGAAAAAGGCTGCACCCCACTCCAATTTCAGACCCTGGGTGTGGTGTTACACGCCTTTAATCCCAGTACTCAGGAGGCAGAGGCAGGTGGATCTCTGAGTTTGAGGCCAGCCTGGTCTACAAAGCGAGTCCAGGACAGCCAGAGCTGTTATACAGAGAAACCCTGTCTTGAAAAACCAAAACAAAACAAAAAAAAAAGGCATGCACCATCATGCACTGCTTCCAGCCTAATTAAAATGCTGTTTACAGGAAGATATGACTCAGTGGTTAAGAGTCCTTTAGAGGACCCCTGCTCAATTCCCAGGGTCTTGGTGGTGGCTAACAACCATCTGTAACTCCAGTTCCAGAGGATCTGACGCCCTCTCCTAGCATCCTAGGTCACCAGGCACGCATGTGCTACACACATGCATACAGACAAAACATCCACACACAAAATAAAACAAACAAATCTAAAACCCCCCAAAGCCCACTGTTTATAGCCCTGAGAATGGCCTCAGCCATTCAGCTCTTCACTAGACTGGGCTGAACCAGCTGAGCTTGTTTTAGGAAACAGAGGAAGAGGGGAGAGATAAGCTGGGGGCGGGGCAGAGGAGTCATTGGAAGGTCAAGGCCACTATAGGGAGGGGTCAGGTCAGCCAGACAGAGCCTGCTGGGATTCCGCATACTGGGGGGAGTATTCCTGCAGGTCATGTTTGGCATGCTGCCTGCACACCAGAGTCCCCCAGTCACTCTTGTGTCCTCATGTGTACCAGGCCACACAGGAACACCTAGGAAATGGGAAAGTCCCTCAGAACTGGGGATTCTGAAATCTTCCTGGAACTCTGTGGTCTATAAAAATGACTTAAAAACTGGAATTGGGGGTTCAGTGTATGAAGTACTTGTCACACAAGCATGCAGGGACTAGAGTTGGATCCCCAGAAACAAGTCACGAAAAAGTAGGACAGATGTTGTCACCACCTGTAATCCCAACAACTGAGAGGAAGAGTCGGGATTCTGAAGCAAGCTGACTAGCGAGACTAGCCAGAATTGGTTAGCTCTGGGTTCAGGGAGAGACCCTGACTCAATAAATAAAATGGAGACCAATAGAGAAGGACACCTGATATCAGCTTCAGGTCTCCACACACAAGCACACACACTACACATACCATACATATACACATGTAATGAAATAAACTGAACTGTAATTTGGAACAACCTCAAAACAGGAGAAAGTATTTATAAAACACACATCTGAGAAGGGCTAAGGACTGAGAATATATAAAGAATGCTTACAACTCAACAAGAAAAAGACAGACACCCCAAAGAGGAGATTAGGCAAAAGACTCAGCAGACATGATGACATGCAGATCTGAGTCAGCATGGAAACCCAGCCATACTGAGATGCTGATGAGGAAGGCCAGAATAGAAACCACCAGTGCTGGCTGGGGAGGACTGTGGGAGGGCCATCCGTGGCATGCTGGTGCTCACCGAGTGCACAGGAATTTGGCAGTTCTTCAAAAACTAAACACAGAATGGTTTAGAGGTCCATAGTTACCTTAGCCTCTGCCAAATCCACAGAGGATCGTAGCCCAGACACATATGCACACGGGTGCCCATGGCAGCTGCTTACTACAGCTAACGAATGGAAACTACCAGGAAGTGGCTGCAGAGGGAACAGCACAGTGTGGAAAGAGGAATGGAACAGGCTTAATAGCTTGGAAGGTCTCCCTAAGCAGGGGGGCTTCCTTTCATGGGTACTTTCTACTCCTCAAATAGTCCTGACTGGCACACATCCCTTCTCTGGTTCCCTGGGCTATGCTAAGCACCTAATAAAACGAGAGACAGCTGACTGAACCCCATGCAGCAAGGGTACATAAAGACTGAGAGTTGAGGCTTTTCCTCCTAAGTATGGAGTCCACAGGCTGAACCAGCACCCCATTGTCCCTTGACCTAGGCGCCCTGCCTCCCAGTCCTCCCACAGCCAGGCTCTTACCGGTGGCACTTTTGTGGCGGAGCCTGGGGTCAGAGGCTCTTCATCTCTAGGTGGTGATGGGCCGTTGGAGTCCATGTCCCTCCCTGGAAGACAGTGGGTAGGCAGGACTCCTCAGACAGCGAGAGTGCCCTGAAGGCTGCTTGGGAGGGGCAGGAAGCCACTAGCGTGGTGTGGCCCTGAGAGGTGGAGTGAGCTTCAGTTAAGGGTCCCAAGGGCTCTGGTCAGGCCCTCACAACCACTGAGAGGAAACAGGGGAGGAGCTGGCAGAAACAAGGGCAGTGGGGCCATTGGGGTGTGACTTAGGCCCTTGGATCACCAAGGAAGCTTGGCACCCAGGCTCAGAGGCACACTGGGTTCAAAATCCAGGACTCTGGAGGTCCCAAAGTCTTGCTCAGGATTAGCTGGAGAGGTGGGAGGGAGGCTTGGCCCCTGGACTCCTGCCCTGCCTGCCTCCCTGTACTCTGCAGCTTGAAGGAGAAAGATGATGGTGGGTGGGGTGGCCTGAAGCCTGAAGCCAGCCGTGGGCGTGATTTGGCTACTGAGGGCTGCCTGGGAGAGGTGGGCCTGTGCTTTATAACAGAGGCCATGAATCAGTCAGTGGTGGGGTGAAACTCTTCCTGCTGAAGCCACAGGCCAGGGATGGGTATGAAGGGAAGAAGTAGCTGAGAGACTGGGGGCTCTGCAGACCACCTCCCAGGAGCTCTGGGAAGGGCTGGGTAGGGTTGGGAAGTGGGGACATTCTCTCCAGAAAAGCAAGGGTGGTGACCTGAGGAAGTAGTTCTACCCACAGGTCAGAGAGCAGCAGCCACTTGTGGTCCCCTAACACCCCAGTGTGGGGACTGCTCCCAATGTGACTGAACCTTAGGAGCTCATATTCTGCCCATACAGGCCCCTACTCAGCCTTGGTGACTAGGAGGCAGCTTGTCCACTCTCAGAGGCCACATGTGGGAAGACACATTCCAGGCAGGAAGAGGTTAAGATCCAAACACCCAAGAGGGCAGAGGTGTCATGTCTTCTCTTTGCCGCCATACACATCCTGTCTAAACCCCTGTTCCTGGGACCTGTCACCTCCTCCATTCCTGGGACTGGGAGGTGCCAGGCCCTACACTGCCCAGTAAATTGTTCCACGGCTCAAGTCTCCAGAAACTTAACATTAACTAAGGCTTGCCACTAGCCTTCTCCTTCCCTCCTCCCCACTGGGACTCACTTCTACCCTCCTCTCCTTTCCCTGTTCCTACAGCACAGGTGAATGAGGGCTATGGGCTACTAGGCATCCCAGTTACTGTTCAGAGTGCCCTCCCCACTCAGCCTCAGTTTCCCCTTCTGGTGACTAAGATTATTGATGACATGACTCCTAGCTCTCTTTCCCCGTCATGACCTACCTGCACCCAGGGAGGGCTAGTGTCTCATCCTCACTCTGTATAGGAGGTAGGAGATTGAAGAGGGCAGAGGGAGGGGCGTGACCGGAGTGTGCTGGAGTAGTACAAGCCCACCTCTTGCTCCTCAGGGACCCAAAAGGAAGGGCTAGGTCCTTTAACGACGGCTGCCACCTCAGACTCAGCTATAGGTGGCTGGGCAAGAACGCCATAGGCCCAGCAGCTGTGAGAACGTTCTTTGTGATGGAGCCAACATTCCAGGACCCAGAACTTTATCCACAAGTGGCATGAACGTAGGTAGCACGGACTCAACCGTTCCCTCCCAGGATTCAGGACTGTTAGGAAGTGGGATAAGTACTGATGTTGTCTCCATTTTATAAATGAATAAACTGAGCCCCAGTAACTAGCTGGGACAGCAGGGCTGGCCAGGGTCAGGTGCCTGTCCCCACAGCTAGTGTTTAAGAGAACTGTCCTTTACCATCCCTTAGTCCTGTACCAGTAAACTTGGTCCTTCAATATGCTGTGAACTGTTTGCCTACTAAACCCATAGTCCCCTGTGTGGGAGTCACTCTCACTGGCCATGAGGGTACTGGAGAGGTGGGACAATAGCTGAGCTCTTACGACTGTAGAGTCAGGAGGACCCCAGCTCCCCATGGCCTGCACCAACCTGGGGTGATGGGACCAAGCTCATTTTCGCAGCCCAGAAGCAGGTTCCGTGGGAGTTTCTGGGGGTCAGTCTTCTGTGGAGTAGAAGCTGGGGGACACAGCGAGAAGCGGCGCCGGAGAAAGGCTTCCTCCTTCATGGCGTGGGTGCTGGGGGGCTTCTGAAAGGAAGAAGAGAGGTGAGCCAAGTGGTCAGGCCTCATCTGAGGCCAGGGTGAATGTTCTGGTGTGTCCAAGAGAGGTCCAGGGAGGGCAGACCAGGTGGTCCCAAAGTGTCAGGAGGCAAGCTAGCAGGAGGCTGGGGTGTCCCTGGACTCTAAGTCCTGGGCAGTGAGGTGTGCTCCCACAGGTTCATACCAGTTCATGATGTCACCTATCTGCTGGAGCCAGCCCTGGGAACAGGAGGAACCACAGCCAGCCAATCATCGGAGGAACCACAGCCAGCCAATCATCACACTCAGCCACTGAAATATCTTCAGCCAGTCAGGGGTTCTCACAGCCTCACCCCAAACATGGCCTGCCAGCTGTGAACAGCTGATCAACCACCTCCCAAACCTTTCCCTGTCAACTGAACAGAAGCCACACAATCTCAGCCAGTCTCATAAATGAGAAAATTGCAAAGGCCCTGCTCTGGAATTGCCTGGCAGTTGCTGGCAAGCAGAGACTCTTTGTCCTGTTTCATTTGTTTGTTTCTGGGGATGGGTTCTTCAGTAGTCCACGGACCATCTTCCCCTTACCCAGATTTCTTAGGGAAGTGGCCTGAGCCTCCTTAGGTGGCCAATCGCTTCCCAGAGAGCCAACTTTGGCCTCCCTTTTCCCAATGGACTGATCCCAAATACACATAGCCTTTCCTGCTAGACTTGGGGACCAGGTGGGACTCAGGAATGGGCAGGTACCTGGAGTGTCAATCATCCCAGAGGTTTCTGTCCACAGCTCAAAGCCCATCTTTGTCCCCTGCACGCTTTGTAATTCAGCTAAGATTCCCAGATACTTGGGTTGTGCCAGGCCCAGGGTAACTAAGCCAAGACAGACCTGCAGGGGGAAGGGGGCCATCCCTGGCAGCATGACAAGGGATGTTGACATAGTTGGTCTGCCCCACTGAGAGCTTCACTTTCTTTGGGGATTGAGTGGCACAGGCTTGGGGCGAGGTTTACAGTTTATTCTCAGCTGTCCCATCAGGAATCTGCCTACTTGCAATAGGTGTGGCCAGGATAGGGTGTGTGCAAGTGTCTAGAAGGACTAATCAGAAAATGTACCCCATCGTTCACTAGGGTACATACCATCTTGTCTTCCTCCTATCTTCCATCTACCTAATTACTTACCCAACTGACCATCCATCCACCCGCCTCTTCTTCCAACCAACCATCTGTCACTCACCTACCTATCCATGTATCTATCCATTCATAGCCATTTATCCATCCATCCATCCATCCATCTACCCATCCAGCCACTCATCCACCCAACATTCACCCATCCATCTGTCCACATCTCCACTCATCTATCCATTCATCCTTCTCTCCACCTACCTACTTATCAATCTATCCATCCTTGTGTCCATCTACTTATCCATCCATCCATCCATATAGCTATTTATCTGTCTTGTCATCCACTTATCATCCATCCACCCTCTCCCTCTCCCTTCTTCCCTTCCTAAATTTTTCTAGTCAGTCAGCTGACCAGCCTGCTTCTCACTTCCTTCTCATTCACCCTGCATTCAGACACACAAGGTGGGAGGGGCAGTGACTACCTTGCCAACATGGACACCCCAAACCCTAATGCAATTCATTTGTACACCAGGAGCCACAGCTCTATAGCGGACACCCACAGGCCAACAGCTTCCTTCAACCTGCTCAGCAGAAGGCTTCAGGCCTACAGAGCTATCCTGAAGCCCTAACTACACTGTCCTTCTTTGTGCCCTACCTTGCCCTTTAGAGGTGCCTGCTGTCTGAAGGCCACTGTCACACACTACGGGAAGAGGGTGCATCTCGCAGGCCAGTGAGGTCTCCTAGTCCCGGGCTCTGCCCACTCTATGCCGCTGGCCCTTGTTCTCCACTCTTTTCACCTACTGGGTTCCAGCCACAGTGGGCCTCTTTTCAGTCCTGGAAAATGCTGAGCCCACGCCTGCTGAAGGACCTCTGTATGGCTTGGCTCTGCTCTGGCCCTGTGTCCCCACCCCTATTGCGCAGGCTGGGTTTTGTCACATTTCACTCAGGAAGAGTGCCCTCTGGGTGACCACTGTTTGGCTGCAACTATGTGCATTCTCTGCATAGCAGTGGAGGCTCCTAGAAACCCTCCCTGGCAGTTCTTAACTCTTTATTAAAACTTTTGGGCAGAAGTGTCTCATTTGGTAAAATTTGCTATGCAAGCCTCCGGGCCTGAGCTCAATCATCCCACTGCTGAGGAGGTAGAGACATGTGGATCCCTGGGGTTTGTTGGCTGTCCAGTCAGACAAATCTATAAGGCCCTAAGTTAGGGAGAGACCCTCTCTCAAAATCAAGATGGATGGCTCCTTAGAAATGTATCTGAGGCTGACCTCTGGCTTCCACACTCATGAATTCTCATAGGCACACTTCTATACCCTGTGCTCAAACGTGCATTCTCTCTGGTTCTGTCTTGCCTACAGCCTGATCCTACCACCCAGGGGAGTAACAATCAAGGAAGCTCCTCGGTGGGGACCTAGGAGGGTGGGGCTAGAGATGGTGCTGGCTGGGAGTCAACCAGAGTCAAGATGGCTTCCCTGACTAATGCACCTCCTACACTGGGCCCACCAAGTTTCCACTCAGGGAGGAGCTGCAGAGAGGTGGCCAAGGCAAGGCTTGCTGTCCACAGTAACCATCAAAGTCACTGTTTCTAGCTAGTGACTAGGTACAAGGGGTGGTATTTGGGCGGGGACCATCCTACCTACAGAGGGCCAATGTTCTTTGTCCTCCTAATAGAAGCTCTAGGTTGACAGGTCCCAGGAGCTCAGCCCCCAAGTAGAGCCTCAAGGGAGGGGGCTAGGATGAGGAGAGAGAGTAGAAGAAGGGAAGAAGGAAGGGAGGAGGAGGAAATGCAATGCTAACTGCGGCAGTAGAGTCCTGGGTCTGCTGGGTAACTCAGAAGGGCTGTGCTGCCCACCTCTGGCCCATGGGACCCACTGGAAGGTCTCCTGGACTTCAACTCTAGATACAGGTTCTGTAGCCAGACTCGCTGGCTCCTGAATTCTGCTTACCCAACGCCATAAGAAACCGAAGTGTGCTTACCACCACCATCCTCTGTGACCAAAGTGAGCAATGCCAATTGTCAGACCTCACAGTCACTCAGAGCCATCTGAACACAGCTGGTCCTTGCCCACAGTGGCTAAAGAGCCCTCCCCACCCGCTGCAGATGATGCCATTTCTATGTTCAGTTGTGTCTTCCTCTTGCCTTTGTGATCCTGAAGTCCAAGGGCAGAGGGGGCCCTGTGGGACCCAGAGGAAAGAGCCCATAGCAAGCACACAACACACCCACACATGCATAGGTTCATGAGGTGGAAGTCTACCATGCTGCCATTTCTGCTAGGAGGGACCTAGCCTGTTCCCCGGAGGTGGGATCACACAGAGGTCAGGCCATGAGGCACAGGGCAGGGCAGTGGCTAGGGAATGGGGTGTTAGGCATATATGGCCAGCACCACCCAGTTCTGGTTGGTCCAAGCTTGGAAAGAGGAGTGTTTGCAAGCCAGAAACACCAGGAAAGCCCAAAGGTCAGGCTCAGGGGCCAGGACTGTCCAGACCCCACACAGTCTAAGCCAGTCATCTCCAGAGTTAAGGCCATAAACCCTCACTATGTGGTAAGGTGTGGTTCTAGAAGGCCTATCTGGCAGGCAGGAGTGGAACACGTTACCCAGCACCCCTGCTTTGGGAGTGAAAGCTTTAATGCATTGTGGAGTAGCCCTAATGCCTACAACAGACTGCCTTCCTGTTCAGTGTCAGCCAGACCAGCTCCTTACCCTACAAAGGCCACGGGTGAAACATGGACGCCTCCTATCTTCCTCCAGCTGGCTCCAACCAGGCCATATTCACATGGCCACCTGGCCTGGCCATCCAGCTACCCTTCTGTCTTTGCTCTATCAGAGCCAACAGAAGACAGGGACACACACACTTCAGAAAGGGACACTCTGAACTTGGCTTCCCAGTGAAGACATGTGACTTTTCTTTTTTTTCTAGGTTTTTTGAGACAGGATTTCTCCGTGTAGCCCTGGCTATCTTAGAACTCACTCTGTAGACCAGGGTGGCCTTGAAATCACAGAAATCAGCCTGCCAAAGGCGTGTGCCACCACACCTGGTTGGCATGTGACCCTTAGAACAATGTTCTGAGTAGAGGATGGGCTGGCTGTGCCTGGAACTCTGGGGTTTGATGGGAGAAGGGGTGGGGGTGGTGGGTGAACTCCTGATCCACAGGGAGTCAAAGCTGAATGTCCAGTCAGGGAAAGTGTGGATGTCATGAGACCCAGGCAGGGCCTACTTGCTAGGAAAGCCCATGGACACAGGGGTGGGATGGGGTTAGTGTGTGAGTGTGGGCTTGCAGGCTCTGCGTCTTGCTAGGGGAGGAGAAGGGGGTCTACCATATTCACCACAGTAGGTTTATGGCCATTCTTCTCTCCACCTAGGTAGCTGAGGTGTGCCTCTGCCTCCGCAGGACCGTCTGCGAGATGCTTCTCCTTCCTTAGAGAATTAGCTCTTCCATGGAATGCTTCTTCGAGTTGCTGTTCAGATACCTGGGTTTTCCTACAATCCATATTGAATCTGTGCTATGCCATATAGGGGTTGTCTGCTTAATCCTTCTGTGCTCCCTGGGCTGGGTGCACACACGGCCAGTGCAGAACTGCAGAGAATTGGCTCATGGATTGAAAGTGGGCTCAGGAGAAGCTGGAGTTGCTGACTCTAAGGAAAGTTCCTGAAGGGCTCTAGCAGGTAGGCAGACCCATCCCAGAAGTTGTGAGAAGTGACACCCTCTTGAAGCTCTTCTGGGTAAAGCAGTGGCTGCCTAGCCAGAGCAGGGATAGACACACCCACCTGAGACCTTGACATCCCATTCCAGACCCTCTCTGAATCCCTCCCTATCCGTGACCCAAGTTGATGGGCATGGGGTTCTCTGGGCCCTTGGAGTCCCGACAGTGCCTGTAGCTCCCAATGTTCTGCTGGGGCCACAGCCAAGGGACATCCATGGAGCTGGGCCTGGGAGCAGCAGGGGCTTGGACAGAGAGCCACTGTGCAACTCTCTTCCCTTCACTGCAGGTGTCTCCTGGTGTCTTTTCTCAGGGCTTCCACTCTTTCATGCCCAGCTGAGGGTCACAGGCCACCTAGGAGTCAGGAAGGTGGCAGGGCAAAAGCAGGGGTAGGAGGCAGCTCCAGCTCCTACCTTGGTCCTGCCTTCCACATGGGCCCAGATAGTCTCCTCGGACTCGGACAGGGCATAGAAGCCTGTCATGGTATAAGGGGTGATGTTGCGGCCCAGAGAAGACAAGGCGGAGTCAGCGCTGTCCCTGCTCCATCAGTCCCATGTCCCTGTGGACAAAGGTCTGGAAAGTGGACAAGGACCCCTGCCAGCTGGGTCACATCACACAGAGTGGGGTGACCTAAGCCATCCACTTAGTGACAATGCTCCTCCATCTAAGACACTTAATCCCCAATGAGGACACCCTTCCCAGCTGGGTCACCCACCAAGAAAGAGCCAGCCAGCTCACTGCCCTCCAGCAGCCTTCCAAGCAGGGATCTGGCCTCCAATGTACCACTCTGTTCACTGCTGACTGACGCCCACCTTCTGTCAAAACAATGGGATCTTTGTGGAGAAAGGTCAAGGCCACACAGATGGAGGCACACATCTGTAATCTGGGCCGGGCTTGTCTGAGCCTCAGAGAAGGAATCAACGGTGTCTTCCATTCCCAGAGACCCTTCGCATTCCATCTGCATGAACTTAAGAGGATGCGGCGGTTATGTCCTAAGACCTGTCATCCTGCAGAGGACTGCGGACCGTGAGAAGGTCCCAGCCCTATGACTGTGTGGCCTCAGTTGGCCACATTCATTTAACAGCTATGTGTAGAGAAAGGTTCTTTTCCTGAGTGGGGACACAAGGCACCTTCAGAAGTCAAGTGCGCCCACGGCTGGCACTGTGGTCTCTGGATAGCTTCCTCACTTACAGCACCTGGGGAGCTGCTGGAGGCCAGGGACCCTGAGGAGAGGTGACGCTCTAGCTGCCAGGGTTCTCTATCATTGGTGGTGCCTCCATCTCTGTATGTGCTGATGTTTTTGTCTGAACTCATTAAAAGCTACTGGGGCGCAAATCCTTGAAACCACCTCAAGGATGAAGGAACGTGGCCTACAAGCTCAGTTTTCCGCATACCTTCTGGAGAATTGGTAAACTCAATAGAATGACAGCAGCTATCACTTAAAAGGCCTATCCTCGCCATGTCCTGCTGGCCCCGTCCAACCGAGAGGAGCCTTTGATTCTGGGTACAAACTGCAATAGGGATGATGCTCTCAGTGGTTATACAAGCCGACATGGGGGACTACAGAGGATGAGAGGAAGGACAGGGGACAGTGCAGTCAGGGAGAAAGAGGGACCTACCAGGGCTCAAGAATTCTGCTCCACTTTCAGCCCAGACTCATCATAAGCCTCCACACCCTTATACAAAATAAATGGGAGGAAGACCTGGCTTCCCAGGGACAGCCAGACATACTTCTGGGAAAAGCTCCACTGTAAAGTCACAGGCAGTCCGGTACCAAATGGGCACACCCGAGGGCCACTCAGAAGGGGCTTGGTGTTACACAGACACCTCCTAGTTTAGCTCTCCCACTCTGGTGGTACCACTCCCTGTGGGATGGCTCTGTGGGTCACAGTGTACCCGGGTGGGGACCGATGGAGAAAACAGGAGGCTGAAACTGGCTCACCCAGTAGGCGAGCTGGGTGAAAGCTGCCTGGAGTTACTGCTTACCTGGTCTAGCCCCTCACTTTCCCCATGTAGGCTGTCGTATCTGGATGGACCACAAGATGACTGGGGGAGGCAAGGCAGCCACAATCTCTCTTGCTTCCTCCCAAAGACAGACTGGCCTGATGCCAGGAAGCAAGGTGGGACGAGGGTCTCTTAACACCTCCATGCATGGCTGCAGCTGGTCCCTGTGGCAGGTCCACAAATTGTACTGACCTTGGCAGCAGGCCCTAGATCAAGTGATTACTGGGGACGGACACCTCACAGTTGCTTACTCTTCGGCTCTACCTGCTGAGTGTCAAGGGTCACAGATGTGCAAGCCTGGAAGTGTTGTGGGGGAAGTTAGCCCAATGCCAACACACTCAGACCCTAGTGGTACTTAGGGGATGGGGTTGATGGACACCAAGTGGTAACTAAGTTCTAGCCCTGTAACAGGCCCAGCTCTGGATCAGACCAGGAAAGCTTGCACCATATACTACAGGGTATCCCAAGGTTAACTCCCAGCCTCCCTTGTCCTCTGGTGCCAAGAGGCATCCCGGGTTGAGAGGGCTGAGGAAAGATTCCCGTAGTTGTGCATCCCAGCTGCAGTGGAACTTAAAACCAAGAACCAACTATTCAAAAGGCATCAGGAGACCTCCCAAGGATGTCCCCCTGTGGTGCCACCATGCACCTCCCTCTTCTGTGTTCATCTGATCAAGCACTTCATAACTACTTGTTGGCCTGGTCCTGGCTCAGGGCAAACTGTCCTCTCCACTTCCCCAAGACTATGCCTCTTCAGGAAATAAGGTTCTAGATCTAGGAAGTGAGGAGATCTTCCCCAAGATGCAATGAGAATGGCTTCCTTAGTTGCTGGAGGGGTAAACTGAGCCCCCTGGTCCCATGAGCTATAACCCTGTATACATGCCCCTGAGCCAAGATGGAGTGTGGCTCTCTACCTAAGAAGGCCCTGCCCACCCGGGCTCTCTCTCACCTGGGGGTGGCCACAGTTCTGGCTTGTTCCATACAAAACTTCAGACCCCACATGTCCTTCTGCCCTAGCTTGTGGGACCAACCACCCAGCCCCTTCTGTTGTCCACCCCATGAGAGGCTTCCAGAAGGGCCTGGTCATTCTTACCAGAGGCACGGAGTGGACACAGGACCAGGGAGTTTCACCACAGCTTGGGTGGAGAGGGAGAGTGTGACATTGTGAGACGTGAACTGCCCACAGGGTGAAGCTGCCTCTGGGCACCTAGGTCTGGCAAGTTCAGTCTCATCAACAGCTCTTTCGGGAGCCACCCCAGCACTCCTGCCCCTGCTTGCTGAATATGGCAGATGCCAGGCAGGCAGCAGGCCTCTGCTTCTCTGGGTGCTTCAAGCAATAGAGACCCCGAAGGTTTAGAGACGGCTCAGGAGTTGAAGTGTTCACCATGTGAACATGAGGACTAGAGTTTGGGCCCCCAGAAACCCATGTAAATGCCAGATGGGCATGGTGCCCACCTGTCATTCCAGCTTCAGACGGCAGAGGCAGGGGCTTCCCAGGGCAAGCTGGCTCATAAGAGTAGTCGTACCAAAGAGCACTGGGTGTGATTGAGACCGTCCCTCAAAAAACAGATGGAAGAGAGATCAAGGGTGATTCCTGACCTCAACCTCAGACTTCTACACTTAAATGCACACATGCAATTCACATGTACCCACATATGTAAAAGAACATATATGTACACATGCACAACATACATAAAAACAGGGAAAGGAGAAAAAGAAAAGGGGAAAAGGGCCCAAAGGCTTCTAGCACTCTCTTCTGCCCTCTCTTACTTGACAGATGTGGTATCTGAGGCACAAGCAAACACTGAATCACACGGGGTCATGTGGCTGGTCAGTATGGGTCAGGCATCACCGGGTCCAGCCACCCTCTATAGTGACTGCCAGTGTCTATGGGGAGCACAAGACCAGGATAGCCCAAGAGAAGAGCTTTGGGCACAGAAGAGCCTGGGGGTCCACCTCCCTCCTTACCCTGCTCTGCTCCCTCCAAGAACTCAGGACCCCTCTCCATTCACTGCTTAGGGAACCCCACCTACATCCCCACCCCCAGACTTCACCTCAGGCGGTTAGCTCCTTTCCATTTTACACATAGTGAAACTGAGGCACAGGGAAACTGAGGCATAGGAGAAAAGAATCCAACTGATTCCTATAGAGTTTGATTCAGGGCTAGGAGCACCCCTGCTCTGCCAGCCCTACCTCCTGTACTCACTTGAGGCTAAGATCTTGCGAGGCTGCGGTCTCAGCTACCAGCTCTTCCTATCACCTCAGTTACTGGCCTGCAGCCTGGTGGGGTTGCTGCCAGGGAGCCTGAGCAAGTGAGAGGTGACAAGTGGGCGCAGGAGGGGGGCTTCCTTAGGAGCCCTTGTGGATAAGCAGCTGTGACAATCCTGGTCACCATACCTAAGCAGTGGTTACAACCTTAGCTGGCCCTTCCCTGTGCTTTGTGGGGAAACTGGTTCTGTTAGGTGAAAGCCACAGTGAGGGCCACAGGCGGTTCTGACAGGTGGGTGGGGCTCAGCACTGCCAGGTGCCATTCTCCACCACACCCTCCCAGGGCAGGGGCAGTGTCTGTGTGAGGCATAGCCAGCCCATGGGCTTTGGTTTTGGTTCCTTTATTCACAGGACCCTGGCCTGCTCCCTAGCACCAAAGGCCTACAGGTAGGTTCATGGCTTTTCAAGTGGAAGAGTGGACTGACCATCAAACCTGAATACTCTCGACTATCTCCCTGGAGGGCTCGGCATGCTCCCTGGCAGGGGCCAGAGACCATTGTGCATCATCAACTCTTCCTCTAGCCCAGTTTTGCCTTCTCCTCTTCCTCCTTGCCAGAACCCACCAGAAGTCCTAAGGCAACCCCATCCTGAAGAAGCCCCCCACCCTGTTACTCAGATGAATCAAAGATAACTCCCTCCTCACCACAGGACACACACCCTTGCTCATTGCACTACCCCTCCCAGGGACCATGGTCTGACTCTTTTAATTAAAGAGGACACCACAAGGGAACCCCGGTCCCTTGCCATGACTGCTTGGCCAGTTCACTAGTACTTCACAGAGAATAGAGGGGTCCAGGGACACCCCCCACCCCAGTGGTCCCAAGTGTCAGAGCTATGAGGGCTAAGAAATAGTTCCAGAGGAGAGGCGAGAAAGCATGGCTCGTCCTTAACATTCCCAGGCCTAAATTTGGATCTGTACACTGACATACTGGTCACACTCTGAAACAACAAGTTCTAAACCAGAAGCACAGCCACAGGCCCCGTGAGCAGCAGTGGACGATGGGTGAAAAGAGAGAGATGGGAGATAGATGCAGTGAACACTTGTGGGCTGTGTTGTAGAGACTGACAGGTCCCTGGCCACACCACGCTCTGAAGTCTGATGCTGTCAGCCCACCATCCCTGCCTTTCCCCTGTCTTTGGGAACCCCCACCCCCACCCCAGAAATGAAGACTTCCAGGCACACTACACCCAGATACCCAGCCTCCTATTGATGGAAAAAATAGTTGGGGGGCAGGATGCTTCCCTGTCCTTGAGACCAGCTTCCCCCAAGAGCCAGGCATTCCTCCGTTCCTCGGGCAGCTTTGACAAAGAACCACAGACAATAGCTTAAAGGTTCCTTTGCTTCAGGCTCTGGAGGCCTCCAAATCCAAAATCAAGGTTTCAGCTGAATCATAATGTCCCCAAGGGCAACAGGAAAGGGATCTGCCTGCCTCTGCATCTTCTAAGGCTCTATGTGACTCTTCTTTCATGATTCAATTGGTTCTCCATGGCAGACCCTCATTAACACACGCAAAGGCCTTTTCCAAGTGAGAGAGCACCTTTGCAAGCAGGGATGAGGGCTTGGGAATATTTGGGGGGGATATTGCTTCACACCTTACAAGGAATTTCTGGGGCATGGGCCTAGTGAAGGCCTTGGGGTGAGGGGTCAGCTCATCATTCTCCCACCCTTGGGAGAGAACACTGGCTGAAAGGAGGTCAGTTGGGGGCTAAGTCTGAAAAAAATACCTTTGTAGAGTCAGCACTAGGTCCAGAAAAGAGGGGTGAGGGATGCAGGAACTGTGGGAGAACCGGATACAAGGAGCTCAATGGCCAGAGGGTACAGGCAGCCTGGGCTCCTACTGCCAAGCTCCCCATTTCCTCTACTTCCTCTATTATGCCAACCTTACCCAGTCCAGGCCTGGGCCATGCCCTGCTCAAGGCTCCCGAGGCCCAAATGGAGCAGAGTCAGGGTCCTGGGGCACCTACGCTCAAGGTCCCTCTTTCCATGTCTACCATGCCATGAATGATAACACCACAGCTTCACTCCCCCAGCCTCCACAATCCATCAGACATAGGCTCTTCAGGGCTTGGCACCAGCCCAGAGAACAAGTTCCAAGCAGCCACAGTAGCCACAGCAGCCACCTCAGCAGCCTCAGCATGGGGCTCTTCCATCAAAGGTTCACTGTTAGCCTAGACTCCTGTTGCCCTCACTGGGGTCACAAGGAGCAGGTGCTGCCAGGGTGCCCACTGTATAAACATAAAGGGGTAAACTATGGGCTTCCTCCAGTTCGGGAGGCCCCACCCTAGCACACAGGTATGCTCCAGGACTGATAGCCTCCTGTGCCTGGTCTGTCTGCCTCTTGATCACCAAGCAGCAGTCTATCTCCCAAGGGTCATCAAGAGGAGGCCACCACCTCACTCTGGTGCCAGGCAACTGGGAGCCTAAGGGCCTAGCTATGGTCATTACTGCTGAGCTCCCTATGGTAGCAAGGTCCTTGTTTCCTGCTTCCTCTCTCCCACCTCCTCTTCCACTCTCATGACCCTACACACACACACACACACACACACACACACACACACACACACACACACACACACACAC
>CAJQZJ010037474.1:1532599-1567746 GCA_907164525.1 Lophiomys imhausi
CACACACACACACACACACACACACACACACACACACACACACACACGCGCGCGCCTGTGTATGTGCATCAGGTCAGAGGTCTCCAAGCACCCAAGCCATCAGCTTCTGTTTTTCCTCAGGGTGGTCCCCTGCTAGAGGGTTCTGCTGCTGGGTCAGGTCTTGGGGGAGGGGGCTGTGAGAGGCGATTGAGGGAGCCTCCTCCACAGAAAGCCAGTGACGACCTGGTCTCAGGAGTAGAGTCCTGGGTCCCCAGAGAGCAGACTGAAGTTTGACTTTCCTTGTTTGGACAAGGGCTTTTGGAAGACTGTCTTTCCGTTCCCAAGTAAACATGCTGATGCAACGGCTGCTGCTCCCTCCCAGGTTGTCCTCTGGGGCAGAGGATCAGACTAAGCATCCTGGATCTCAAGAGGGGCCCAGGAGACCCTTGATGGGCAACTAGTGGTCCAGGCCTAGGCCAGAGCACAGGCAACATGGCTAGGCTGGTCACTTAGCACAGGAGTGTGGGCCAGGAGGGATGAGCAAGTTCAGGTCTCTGAGGCAAGACAGTATGGGATGCTGAGGCTCAAGGCCTATGCCCAACAAGGTGAAATACAAGATCCCTCAGGCTACCTTCCTTCTTGGGGGCATTTCCCCAGTCATACCAGCTCTCCTTGCCAGCTCCTCACTCACTGCCTGGGTGACCTAGGTCTGGCTTCTCTGCGTGCTCATCCCCATCCCAGCTGCCAGCTTAAGGGCCAGGAGGACTGTAGCTCTGAGCAGGTGCCCCTTCTGCTCACTGTTCTAGGTCCTGAAGCCCACTCCTTTCTCAACTGGATAGGCCAAGCTGGCTCTTAATTCATTCATCTCCCCTAGATTCTCAAGAGCTCCTGACCACTGCCTAAGGGTACAGAAAGTGTCTTTTGTCTCTCTAAACATACATCTAATTTCTAATCAAGAGTATGGTGTCCACTGGGCGTGGTGGCGCATGCCTTTAATTCCAGCATTTGGGAGGCAGAGACAGGTGGATGGATCTCTGTGAGTTCAAGGCCAGCCTGGTCTACAAAGTGAGTCCAGGACAGCCAGGGCTACACAGAGAAATCTTGTCTCAAAAAAACCAAAACAAACAAGCAAAAGAGTATAATGTCTTTGGGAATAGGTTGTCTGCAGAAGTAACCAGTTAAGAAGTCACTAAAAGACCTGAGGTCCAGTGAGAGACCAAACACAGACACAGAAGAAAGAGTGACTTGATGATGCAGAAGAATCTGTAGGGTTGTGGCCACAAGGTCGTGACCCTCGGTCTCCAGATGCTAAGGAAGTAGGAAGGTCCCTCCCTGGTGATCCTGCCCTTATCCCCAGCCTGAGGAAAGACTACACAAGAAGGAATTTCTATTGTCTTGATGTCTACTGTCTGGTCCTCTGGTGATGGTCAAGGATGACAACATGCCAGGTGGGGGGAACCCTGGCCGAAGGGAGTGGATGCTTCCCACCCACGTATGTGGCATTAGAAGCCTCTCTGTTCTCACCAACACAAAGGCCTTAAAAAGCCATTGCCATGCAAAGTGACCCAGTACAGAACCCAAACCCTGCCTGTATGGCCTGTCCCATCTCGCAGGCCCCCAAGCTGCCCCTGTCCTCTCCACACAAACAGGGGGGCTAGAGGTGAGTTTTCATTCTGATTTCCTACCCAATTCTAACCTGGGCGCTACTCACATTTCCTGCTCCTCCTTAATTCACTGCTGCACACCTGCCTAACAGAACCTAGGAGGGAAACCAAGATCCTCAGAGAGCTGCAGTGGTGTTGCAGCTGCATCCCATGCCCAGGAGTGGGGGTAGGTGTCAGGCGGCATGGCACACTGAGACAGCTGAGTTCCTAGCAGTCGAGATGTACATGGGTAGGGCCCCTGGTCTGGTCTGGTCAGCTCCTGGGGAAAGGCTCACATTAAGAACTCATAGAACCTGCCCCTGAGCCTCTGCTTTGCTCCCTGCCAGACTAGATGTGCCCCTGTCACCTGCATTTCCTGATGGCACTGGCAACTTGGGTGGCCTCACCCAGCCCAGTCAGGGAAGCATGAGACCTGTCCTTGATGCTCTTCTAGACCCTTGATGCTGTTGAGGAAAAGCAGTCTGGCTCTCATGCCTCCAACCCTGCTCCTCCCTCTATCTGTTAGAGACAGTGGTCCTGGCAAAGCCCATGGTGGATGAGGCTGTTCCAGCACCTAGGAGTGTTTGGATCCAGCCTGGACCATATAATATGAATGAATGGATTAATGAATGAATGACAGGACAACTCTCAAAAATTACAAACCAAAATCAGATAGTAAAGCATCCAGTAGCTACAGCACAAGCAGGCATTGTGTTCCTTGTGTGATAGCACACAAGATGCTAGCCAGGTACAAGGCACATATTTGTACTTGGGAAGCTGAGACAGGAGGATCCCGAGTTTGAGGCTAGCTTGGGCTAGATAGTGAGACCTAAGTGGCCGCCGGGTCACCTTAAGCCATTCCTTCATGGGCAGGACTCAGCTGCAGCCTGTGATTCCCCCCAGGTTAACACACAGTCCTCAGTCATATTCCTCTACGGCTTTCTCACCCTACACAGACAGGTCCCTAGGGTTCCCAGTGACAACCATCTCAATACTGTGCTCTTTAACTATTTCCATGCCGCTTGGGTCTGAATTCTCTCTGCCTCAGAGAGGCAGGAAGGTCCCTTAGACTTGGTCCCAGGACATCTATTATACTCCAGGAAGGGCATCTGCTGAATGAGACCATGGTCCCTATTCACAGTGGATTCTGCTGGATTCTGACCACGAATGTGGCATTTAGTGTTCACCCTAGGAAGGACAAGGCTGAGAAGTAGCCATGAACAGAAAGGCTGCTTTGGGGTCTTGCTCCCCACTGAGCAGTCTCAGGGCTTCCTGCTGGCACCTATTGGAACTTGATTGGTTTGTTCATGCTCCTTAATTTTTAAAAGTTTTATGTGTATGAGTGTTTTGCCAGCATGTATGTGTGTGACCACGTTTGTACCTGGTGCCCATGGAGGTCAGAAAAGGATGTCAGGTCCTTCAGAATTGGAGTTATGGATGGTCGTAAGCCATTAACCCAGGTCTCTTGCAAGAGCAGCCAGTTCTCATAATCACTGAACCATCTCTCCAATATCTGTCATCCCACTGATTACCAGGGTTCAGCTGATTGACCTTCTCTGAATAGAGGATGGGTTTTGGGCTGAGGCTCCCCTGCTAGAACCTCCAAACAAGCTTTTAAGCCTTGCTCACATTTCTTTTCTTTCTTTTTCTTTTTTGGTTTTTCGAGACAGGGTTTCTCTGTGTGGTAGTACTGGCTGTCCTGGAACTCACTCTGTAGACCAGGCTGTCCTCAGACTCACAGAGATCAGCCTGCCTCTGCCTCCCAAGGGCTGGGCTTAAAGGCATGTGCCACAATGCTCACATTTCTAACACTACTGTGTCTGGTTTCCCAGCCAACAGTGGACAGAGCCCCTCCCACAGGAAGTTTAAGGGGTTTGGAGCTCAGCAGTGTCACAATTGCAATCATGGAACACTGTGCCCTCTCTCTAGGCCTTGGACTTATGGCACAAGTATCACTGGGTGGGAGAGATGTCACGCTGTGCTAGTTCCAACCCCAGCCTTGTATGCTGTGGTGACCCGGTGAAGCTCTTGCCACCTCTGAGCCTTAGTGTCCCATCTGTCTTAAAGAGGTGATAGCATTTGTCTTCTGGTTAGAGTTACTTTAAGCATGAGCAGAGGTTAGCCATTAAAAGGCCCGCAGGACTGACATTGGTAGAGTGCTTACCTGGCACGCATGAAGCCCTGGGTTCCGTTCTTAGCACCCCATAAACTAAGTGAGGTGGTACCTGCAGCAATCCCAGCATGCAGGAGGCAGACACAAGGGAGTCAGCAGCAAATGGCCATCATCAGCTCTACAGTAAGTCTGAGGCCAGTCTGGGTTACCCAGGACCATATCTCAAATAAAAATTCTTTTTTAAAAAAAGATTTATTTATTATGTATACAGTGTTCTGTCTGCATGTATGCCTGCAGGCCAGAAGAGGCCATCAGATCTTATTATAGATGGTTGTGAGCCACCATGAGGTTGCTGGGAATTGAACTCAGGACATCTGGAAGAGCAGTCAGTGCTCCTAACCTCTGAGCCATCTCTCCAGCACCCAAATAAAAATTCTTAAAAAGTAAATAATTGGTTAAAAAGTCAAAAGGGCCTACAAAATGACCCTAGTCTCAGGAAACAAGTTACCTCTTTATTTCTTTTCTTTTTTTGAGATAGAGTTTCATTACATAGCTAGCCTTGACTGGCTTGAAACTAGATATGTAGACCAAGCTGGCCTTGAAGTCACAGAGATCTCCTTGCTTCTGCCTCCTGAATGCTGGGATCAAAGGCGTGCGCCACTGTACCTGGCAGGAAGAGGGTTTCTCCTCATGGGCACCTCAAGGCTACAAGTAGGTTAGTACATGGTGCCCCTACACCTATCTACTTCCACTGAGCATGGAACAGAGCTCAAAGCTTGGGTCCCAGCAGGGTTAGCAGTGTGATCTGGGGAAAAGCCCCAGGGGCCTGAAGAGGCTCCTAGGGTCCGCTGTGGCTGAGGACAACACCAGCATCCTCACTAGGATGAGGCTCCAGAGACAGTGGATGACCACAATCAGCGGGCACAGGCTCCTGCTGGAGATACACAGCTTGTTCCCCACGCAGGCAAGGTTCTCAAATAAACGGGAAAAACAGACACAGGTTAAAAATAACGCCCAGGGTGAGGGTGGTTATTTGTGTGCGGTCATCCATTAAACTGCACTTTATACCAACGGGAAGCTCGGGCTGCTGGTGGACACAGACTTGCTGGGAAGATTACCGAGTGATCCACGTGGCCAGGCCACTAGGGCTGGGCAGTTGTCCACCATGGCTGTCTGGGAGGAGTCTCCAGCTTTTCCCTGACACTGCACTGGAGTTCCTGACTGAGCTTCCAAGGGCACAGGTTCTGGCAGCAGAGAGCCCTGGGGTGTCTCCCTCCTCTTCCATATGCAGCATCCCCAGGAGTGCTAGGCACTCTGGGAGCCTCAACTGCCCAAGGGTGCTGAGGGTATTCTACCAGGGTCTACAGACAGTGCCTGATAAAGTAAACACAGGGGACCCAGGGAAGACCCCAGACCCCTCACTGGCAGTGAAGGGCAGGAGGGTGGGCCTTAGGGGTGTGAGAACTCCTGACACAGTGGAGGCAGAAAGTACCCAGGAGGGGCTGGAGAGAAAGCCTAGTGGTTAAGAGCACTGGCTGCTCTTCTAGAGGACCTGGGTTCAATTCCCAGCAACCACATGGCAGCTCACAAGTGTCTGTAATTCCTGTTCCAGGGGATCCAGCACCTGCACATAGACATTCATGCAGCCAAAATGCCAATATACATAAAATAAAAATAAGTAATTTTTTTAAAAGAAATGAAAAAGTAAGTACCCAAGAGAGGCATAGCACTCATAGCCCTCTAGCTTGTGGATCCTGACCTGGACTCTATGATTGAGAGGGGACAGGGAGCCCTATGGTAGAAATGACCAGTGAGTGACAGGACATGAGTATGGAGCCTCGCTGGCTCTGTACTCAGGAAAGCCTGTCCAGCAGACTTCCTGCTCACTCTTCCACTGTGAGCCCTGAGTGGTTAGTGTGTGGGCCATCATGCTTGTCTAAAACTTGACCCATGACCAGCTGAGCCTGGGCTTTCTGGCCAGACACAAAAAGACCACAGTTTGAACAGGTAAATGCTGAGAATGTATTACATCACAGACACACGTGCAAGGCAATCTGGCCCCACGGGCTCCATACAGACCCTGCAGTCCATCAGCCAGGCTCCACCCTTCTGGATTCTCAGGGCCTCGGGGAAGGTCAGACCAATTTTTTGGTTTTTAATTAACAAAATATATTGGCCAATTAGAAATGCTGGAGGGCCTGACAAGCATCTGTGGGGAAAAGCCTTTATTCTGCAAGCTGGGAGTGGGGGACACACTCTTTAAAAATCTTCTCTCTAAATGGATAAGAGGAATTGGAAGTCTTCTCAGACAATAGATGGACACTTGTGATAGGTGGAGCCCTCAAGGCCAGGAGAGTCAGGAATGAATGCACTCCAGCCTGAATGCAAACCGCATCCGAGTGGGCTGCTGATGGGCATCCCTTAACCACCGATCCCTTAGAAGACCTTTACTGATGTACCCAAGGACACTTGGATGCAGTATTCCAGCCAGAGAAAATGGAAGCAAACTAAACATCCACACCAAACAAGGAAATCAGGAATCTGTGACCACAGAGCAAAGAGGCCAGCTATCCAGGCTGTGCCCCACTTCCTGTAGGTTCTGAGATGCAAGTAGAAGGAAGGGTTAAGCAGATTGAAACCCCAGCACTCCGGAGGCTGAGGCAGGAGGACTGCAGTGAGTTCTAAGCCATCCTGAGCTACAGAGAGAGACCCTGTCTCCAAAAACCAAAACAAAAGAAAGGAAGGAAAGGGATGTTGAGTTAGACTAATGGAAGGGCCACCCTGGAAAAACAGGCTAGCCCCTACTGATGCGGGTGCGCAGAAGGCATGGGTAATATGGGCTCACATTTACCCACGCATTGGGTGTTGAGGCCACCTCAAACATCATCTTGCATCTACTACACACCTTTTGGGGACACTGGGTCAATGTCCCAGACAGAGAAAGGGATAGGCTTTTCAGCCAGGACAGGACATCTGTGAGGACAGAGAGATGCAGGCAGCAAGAGGCCCAGCATGTTCATGGCAGGTCCATAGAGCCAGGCCTGTGCTCGATCTGGTTGAATAGCCACATGGCTAACCAGCACTAGCTGCCCTGGGTCATACTGAAAGAAGTACAGTGAGGGTGGCTGTGTACACCAGGGACGGCACGCCTCACTTTTGTATCTTCTAATGGAAGACTATAGGAAAAGTGGTCCAGGCTGCCCAGCTCAAGTTCTTCTGGGAAGGTGGAGACCACGGGGGGTGAGGGGGGTTTGTACTGGGAAAGAGCCTGCTGGGGCTCTTTCCCAGGGAAGAGGGGGCAGGAAGGATGCTGGTCCCACCAACCTGGATTCATGGAGCCTGGACCAGCTGACAGGCGCTCTTAAGCAGCCCACCCAGGCTGTGCACACCAATACTACCCCTCAGGAGTCAGTCCTCAACGGGGAAGTTCTCTGTCCCCTTCCCCCAAGACCCTCTACAACAGTTTACCTGCCTGGCCAGCAAGGATGACCACCAGTGGCCACTGCGATGCGACCAGCAACCAAGCCCTGCCCCAAGCAGCCTTACTCTTGGGTTAACACGCTGGGGCTGAATTTCTAGGTCAAAGCAACAGCCTCTATACATCCCAAACTCTCCACCAGTATGTAGCCAAGTGCCCTCCTCTTCCCAGCAGCCTCGCCTGCCCTTTGGGGACCTGCTTTCCAGGGACTTGTCATTCTGTTGCTATTCAGAGGCAGAATCTAGGCCTCTCAGCAGCTGGGGCCCATGCATTCCTGCAGGTGCCCGGCCCAAAGTGGAAACCCAGCACAGCACCACAGTGGGTGAGGGCTCCCTTCAAAGTTGGCTGTTCTGTCCCTCTGCCCACAGAGGTCAAAGGATGCCACAGGGCACCAGGGAAAGGTCTGTTGCTCATGCTGGTACCTGCCCTTCACATCTGCCTCTGTGTCCTGGGACGGCAGGACAATAGGGAAGGGTTATGGGAAAGTGGACTTTGACTCCACACAAGGCTGCATATGCAGAAGCTGGACTCAAGAGTGCTGAGCGACACAAATGAAGATGAAGATGCATCTGTGCCAGAGTGTGAGAGCTGGTGGGAGAAGGAGGAAGGAGCAGCTTTCACACTCTTTAGAATAAACAGAAACTTCTGAGCATAAAACACGCTGTGACTCTAATGATAGAAAATGGCTTAAGGAGCACTGGCAAGAGGCGGAGGTTGCTCTGTAGAGGACCTCTGCTTTGGAGATGTCCAGTTGCACTCTAAGCTCCTGCCTGGACATCATGTGCTTACGGAGTCCATGGATCTGTTGGTTGGGGGCAGTGTCAGGTGGAGGGAGCCTTAAGAATGGAGACATTGAGGCCAGGTAAAAGACAGCTTTGTATTCTGGGGCCCCTTGGAATCTGGAGTCCCATCAAATGAAGGCTGGGGCATTGGCAGCCTGCATTTACCCAGGGAAGTCTGAGAAAGGCTGGAGAAACAGGGCTCAGGATCAGGCAAGTGGAGCTCTGGAGCAAGAGGGTGTGGCATGTAAGGACTCAGAGTTGCCAGGCCCTTCCCACCGCCAAGTCTTCCCAGGGGATAGGACATGCTCCAGAGGCCAGAATGGCCTGGGAACAGTCACCATCCCTGTCTGAATACCAGCCCTGGTATCCAGGCCTGGGCTAATGAAAGGTCTGGTTCCTAAGCAAAGTGCTGATTGGTAGGCAAGTAGGGGTCAGAGATAGAGACACCCCAGTTCTCTAGGACTTCAATCAGGGGGTCTCACTGGACGTGCTCCATGAGAGGGTTCTGTGTTCTGGGGTCCCGGCTCTGTAGGCGATGACAGGCCTACTCCAGAAGCTGAGGTCCAGACAAGCCTCCTCCCATGGAATCGCTACCTCTTCTCAGGTTGGGTGTCTACCACCCACAGAGACAGCTCAGGGCAGGTGGGACAGAGGCTAAGGTCATGGACAGAGAGGGAGCTGTAAAGGGGATAAACAGGAGGAGGAGTGGGAAGGCCCTAGGTAGAAGCAGGGTCCACCTGGAATTCTGCCTGCAGAAGACCCATGGTGACAGCAGGTGGGAGTGCCAAGGGAGATATAATGGCTGAAGAGTGGATATCTTTGAGTGGGACTTTGGGGAATATACAAGTCAGTCACCATATAATGGCTGATGTTACCCAATACTGGGGACTTCGTGTGAGCCCAGCGACACACACAAGGGCAGGCAACTTGAAGACAAAGGGACATCATGGCAGAACACTTGGGTGTGATATTTCACATGGGTGTAAAGCCCATGGCCAGGCCTTTCTGTCCACTCAGCCCACCCAGAGCCCTGTGAATCTCAGAGCCCAGGAATTGTACCAGGGATCTGAGTAGCCTGGGTGGTTCTGGCATTTGGGATTGTGGCTGGTTGGAGGGGCCAAGAGCGGTCCAGAGCGGAGCAGCCCCTCACTACCTTGGTCTACCCTTCCAGAACAAGGAACACAGATCTGAACCCCCTGAGCAATGGTGACTTTCTGAATCAGCTGAGCACAAAGTTTGTCCTGTAAACTGGAAATCCGGCCTGCCTTCTTCCTCCTGCCCTGTGCCTTGTGGTCAGTCCCAGGCCCCTACCTCTGTACTCTTCCATGGACCAGATCTGGAAGGTGGCTTCCCTCCTACCCTAGAAAAGAGGCAGAAGGCAGAGTTCAGAAGGGAGACCACTTCCTAGGCTTGATCCTCTCTTAAGGGACCCAAGTTCTCTACGTTGCAGTCACCCAGAGAGTGTGCAGGGTCTCACTGACATCAGGGACCAAGTGCCACTCCTTGTATTCCTGCTCATGTTCCCCCAGGTTGGGTGTGAGAGGCCCCCTAACAATCTCTGCATTGCTCTAACCAGGTCCTGGAGGCCTGGTTTCTCCCTGTGCAGGTACTCTGAGTGCCCACCTACCCCTGGGGAGATGGTGTTTCTGTGAACTCACAGACAGTGAGTGTGGCCTGCACGGGTTTCCAAACTCCACAGGCCTTTGTCTAAGGAAGGAGACTCCACACCAGGAGCTCGTGGGCGGGACATCTCTTATGTCTTTACTTGTTATGAACCCTGATGAGCTAATTCTCTCTGCTGTCTGGCTTTGAGGGAGGGGCAACAACCACCTGCACACACAATGTAGGAATACAGGTGTCTTCTGCTTCAAGAATGATCTGGAGTCATTCCTAATTCAGAGGCTGAAGGGTGGGAGGCATAGGTCACACACAATACTGTGACAGGTCTCCTACCTTGTGATAGTGGGAAGGCAGGGGGTGGGAAAGGTACGATGGGCAGCTGGCCTCAGACCAGCCACTTCTGGGGATTTCCTTTCCAACCTCATACAAACACAGAAGGCTTTCTGTGTGCCAGGCCCTGGGGATTGAGCCTGGAGCTCACAGTCACACAACAGAGAATGACGCTGGGTGACAATACCCTCCCGCGGGCTGCCTCTAGCCCAACTGTTCTCTGCACATTTAGACATCTCATTAAATAAATCACGATAATTTCAGATATAGTTACAGGCTGCTAAGAAGGAAACATGAGAGCCACTGAATTTAAAACAGGCACTTTAGGACAGAGGACAGAGGGTGTCTCGAAGAAGTGACACCTGGGTAGAACTTGGATCAGATCTGGGGAAAGCTGACTGCAGAGAGTACAGAAAACCAGGCACGCATGTGGATGAATCCCTGGGAGTGAAGGATCAGGCAGAGTGAAAGCAGAAGACGGGGACGGGGACGGGGATGGGGAGGGGCGGGGGGCTTGTGACCATGGACTTACCCAGAGACCCATGGTGAATAGAGAAGGGCTCTGAGAGGTCAAGTTACATGAACACACACATACACACACACAGCCTTTGGGAATGGAACCCAGAGCCTCACAGACCCTGAATCTGTCTCTAAGGCCACACTGTGCTGGCTAGAGGACTAGGTAGGTGTGACAGGAAGCCTGTGAGCTGGGGAACAATGATGCCCCATGCAGGAGCTGGACAGGTGGGAGGCTGGGAAAGTTCTGTAAAACTTGAGCCTAGAGCCTGGGTGGCTCTGAGCCTTGATCAAAGGCCATTGTGTATTCTAGGCCCTTCTACACTGGTCAATCTACAAGGCTCCCACCTTGAACTATAAAGGCCTTCTCTTATGTCTCAATGACTTGGATTACCCTAGGCGTCTACCTGGGTGGCTCCCAGGCCTTTATCGATGGTCTTCAAGCCCCCCACCCCATCCTACAGGTCTGTCGTTGCCCTTACAAGGGTCCCCTCGGAGAGACAGCCCTCTTTTTTTAAATTTTTTTAAGGCTTTTCGAGAGAGGGTTTCTCTGTGTATCCTTGACTGTTTGACTGTCCTGGACTCACTCTGTAGACCAGGCTGGCCTTGAACTCACAGAGATCCGCCTGCCTCCGCCTCCGGAGTGCTGGGATTAAAGGCGTGCGCCACCACGGCTGGCTGAGAGGTGGCCTTCTTCATGTCTGCCTTCCCTCATTCCTTCTCTTGCATGAGGATTCCCCAACTAGGACTTATAGACAAAGAACTCACAGAACTCACTCTGTTCTGCTCCAGTGACATCCCAAGTCCTGTCCTGATGCCCTGACTGATGCCAGTCCCCTCAGCTTAGATGCCAGAACAATGCAACCCGCTACCCAAGTGTACGTGCTCCTAAACCCTGACTGAGGAACTGCAAAGACAATAATGTGATCCCAAGTCCAAGGCCTTTGTACCTGACCCCCAGCCCAAAATTCCCTATGCATACTTCTCAAACGAATAATAGGAGCTGGGCATGGTGGCTAACGCCTTTAATCCCAGCACTCAGGAGGCAGAGGCAGGCAGATCTCTGTGAGTTCAAGGCCCGCCTGGTCTACAGAGTGAGTCCAGGACAGCCAGGGCTACACAGAGAAACCCTGTCTCAAAAAACAAACACACAAAAAACAAAATCAAATGAGTGATAGGTAAACCCTTAGAGACCTGGGCAGGTTATGAATTATCTTTGAGATGAAGGCTTAGTAAATCCTATGAGGATTCACAGGGAACAGGACTTTTTCCTCCAGGCAGCCTTCAATAGTGACAGGACATCACAGGGTAGGCAGTGTGGCTTTCAGTGGGCAGCTTGTGGAAAGGCCAGCTTCACTGTCCTGCCCTACCCAACCTAGGCTGCCTAGCCAACCCTGCAAACAGCCTGCAGTGGCTCCAGGAAGGATATGAACCAATAGTCCCCTGTGCTTGAGGTCATTTGTACCACTACCCTACCCCAAAGTCACAATTCAAGCTCCCAGACCTCACTGGGAGACTCACAGGTTTCCAAGAAGCAGCCCCACGCTCTGACCCACCCTCCTCTTGAACAACAAATGAGAATGAAGGTGGGACACACCCCTACCACCTTGAGCAAACTCAGCACCTGTGTGCCAGGAGTGGCGTGTGTCTACTTGCATGTGGCTGAACCACAGACACACTGATGGCTCCCAAGGCCTCAGTACAGCTGATAGACACAACACTCCCCAGCACGTGCCTTTTCTGCCCTCCTCACTTGTGACATGTCAGATCTCTAGTGCAGCTCAGAGAGCTTTTTGGAAGAAGCCTGGGTGTCAGGAGAATCGAACCCTGGACATCTTCAGCGTGGCATACAATCAGGATGTGGGGGGAGGGATGGCTTAGGCAAAGAGCCCAGAGCCAAACTCTGAAGGACTCAGACCCCTTGGCTGGCAAGGAGAACCACTCTGACATCCAGGGTGTGTTGCTAGGGTTGGGCCTAGGGACAGCAGTCTCCCTGAGACAAGACACACACTGTGGGGGAGGAGCCTCACCCAGCTGCTTCACCCTTCTCTAAACACTGCCTGGCGAGGCAAACCAGACAGACGCAAGCAATTGCTTCCTTGGCACCCAGGCCCGGTGTTAAAAGGCCCCACTACAACGCTGCCCCATACACGTGCAGGCAGACAATAGATCTGCAGTCAGGAGCCTGAAAGGGACAGCCAGACGTCACCACTTGCTACCCAGATCACCCTGTTTTAGCTGACAACTGCAAAAGCTCTCTGGGCTCCTCTGGAACCCCACCGGGTTCAAATGTCAGCAAGCATCCCCCCTTCCACCTCTGTCCGAGCTTGAGCAAAGGGATTCGGGGCAGAGCCATAGTAAGGACAGACCTCCACTTGGCTGTTATTGCCTGGGGCATTACGGGTGGAGGAGTGGGGGGAAGACAAACTCAAAAGTGCAATATCCACCCCATGGGTCTTGCCCACTTCTCCAGGCCCTAATGCCACCACTTCTACTCCTGTGACCTGACAAACGTGTGTTTCAGGGGCTGGAGCCAAAGATAGGCACATATAGGAATCTTTAAGTATAGACAAGTGGGTGGCACGTCCCAGGGCAAGACCTTGAGATGGCAAAAGACAAGAAATTCAAGCCAGTGTTCCTAGCAAGTCAGGCCGAGCCTGGCCCAAGGTGGTGAGGGATGAAGAAGACCCCCTTGGCCCTGGATGGGGTGTCTACCCACACCTTTAGGAGCCACTCACAACTGGGACTCCAGGGTCTTGGACCTAAAAAGCGGGTTGTCTTGGGGGGAAGGCAAAGCCAGACTGGACCTGTGGCTGGGAGGGGTTCAGGTCCTACTCCATCCCAGTCCCAGAAATCCTCAAGTGCAGTCTCAAGTCATCTGACAATACCAAGCTCCCTCCCTTTCTTTAGGGGTCCAGTTCTAGGGGAGGCCATGGGTGGACAGAGTCCAAGGCAAGGTGGGGTCAGTAGTCACTTGCTCTGCGGACCCTGCCGAACCATCCTGGGAATCAAGCCAGGGACCTGAGATCTCAGATCCAAGATCTTACAGGATCTTAGACACCTCTTCCCTGACATTGCTGGGCTGGGATACAGACTCCTCCACTCCCAGGGTCGGAGGCAGCCATACCCTCCCACCCTCCCACCCACTCGCCTGGTCCTGACTCCTTTTAGCGGGGCGGGGCGGGTTCGGTATGCCGCACCCACATACGGGCCCCACCCGCCACCGCCACCCAGAAGTCCCCATACACCCGGTCTCCCCAGCTAGCCTCTGTTCCCCATACGGGCTGCTGCCAGAGTCTATGCGGCTGTATCCAAGGGGCTCCCCTGACCAGTCCCTAAGGGCTCCCAGACCCCCACGCTGGCTCCGTGGCCCTGCAGCCTCTCAGTCCTGCTGAGTCCTCTCCTGGCCTTCCCGGGCCTCTCCACCATCCCCATTCTTCCCGGTCCCCAGCAGCGGAGCTCCTACCGTGCTGGTCGCGTTCAGTGCTCTGGCCGGGCCGGGCCTGGCTGGGCCCGCGAGGGGCTCAGCTGTCGCTGAGCAGCAGGAAATACCAGAGGGCTGATCCAGGCGAGGCGGAGCGAGGGAGCGGAGGGGTGGAGGAGGGAGGAGGGCGCGGCGGACGCAAAACCCCGGGCGGACCAAGGGCGGATCGGCTGCTGGGGAGGCGCGCTGGGGACCCAGTCCCTGCCCAAAGCCTGAGCCTCCTCCCCGGTGCACTCTGGGGTCATAGGAATCCTTAAGTATTGAAAAGTGGGTGGCACCTGCGTGCCAGGGTTGGGGACACTACCTCACAAATAGCCAAATGAAGGGAGGGTGGGGGTAAACCGGGCTAGTCTTGACAGGGGTCTTCTGTTTGAGAGGTGTGCCTGGGTGCGGTGCTCCCTCCCTTCCCAAAACACAAGATGATCCTCAGAAGCCAAATCCACTGGTCTTGTACTACATGCACGCTCAAGGGGACACTTTAATCGCCAATCAAGATTCCCACTATACTTACTACTTTCAGGGTGTCTGAGAATCTGACTCTTGGGGCTGGAGAGATAGGTCAGTGGTTAAGAGCATATGCTGATCCTCCAGGGGACCAGAGGTCTGTTCTCAGCACCCAGGCAGGCACCTCACAGCTAGGGCTACCTGTAACTCCAGCTCCAGGGGGTCTGACAACCTCTTTTAGTTTCTGTTGGCACCTGCACCCATCTCTCTCTCTCACACACACACACAGGAAAATAATAATTTTTAAATGATTTTTTGTGAGAACTAAGTCTTCCTGTGTATCTACCATTCTTTACTCCTTCCCAAGAACTTTCCAGACTCCTCAATCCTCTTGTATTCAGAAGACACTTTTCTAATTTTATACCACCCATAGATAGAGGCTGATCTTAGAGGACTCCTGCTGCTTCCCAAGAGGTGTTTCAGTGTGTGGAAGGGTCCTTCCTGTAGAATTCCCAAGGGCCACCCAAGCAGAGAGTTGGGCTTGCCTTCTCCAGACCCCTAAAATTAGGTAGGACACAGGCGTGGAGGTTTTCCCAGCAGAACCTTCAACATTAGGTTTACCGGTGTGAGTGTGGGCAGAGCCCCACTTGATTGATTCCCACGTTAGTAGGTGCTGCTGAGGGCACACATGCTTCCAGGCTACGAAAAGTCCCTGCTGCTAAAAACCAGGCAAGGCTGTGGAGTGCAAACCAGGGATATCCGACTTCCAGTCTCTGCTGACCCCTTGTTCACTCAGCCTCAGTCACCCCTACCTGCTAGAGTAGGGGCTGGGGTGAGCAGCTCAGGTAGGCTTCCTCAACTCGCTCCATCTCAGTTCATCCCAAGACCATCCCTGCCCAACCCCAGTCACCTGGCGAGGCCTTGGGATGCAGAACTGCTCAGATAAGATGCTCAGAGCCATGGTTGGACCTCCTTCTTTTTGATTTGAGGGGTGGCTCTACCCTTCCAGCAGGACTGTGTGTGTATGTAGTGTGGGTCACCTCACAGATGGAGACCAGCCAGCCGCTAGTTCTGCTCCAAACACAAACAAAAAGCTGGGTGTGGCTGCTTTGAACCAGCAGTTGCTAGAGCCAGTCCTCAGGGGACTCAAAGAAGAAAACAAGGTCCCTGTCCCTGGGGCAAGGTCTCAGCAAAGTTGTCTTCACTTGCTACTTGAATGTGAACTTTAAGGGGCAGATTACTGGCAAAATGGGGCAGGGGGTGGGGGTGGGGGTGGGAGGGCTGTGCTTGATGGCAGGAAGAGTGGGCTGGAAAACACAGTCTGAATGAGTTTTCCCCAGTGCCATGAGGACTGAGGAACGAGCCACCTGCGTCGCTCAGGTACAGGTGCATAGGTGGAGCTAGGCTCCCCATAAGTCCCCATCCTGCACCTCCCATGGCTGGGAAAGGCAATCCTGTGAATGAGAGCAGGCTCCAGTCTCACTGTTGCTGAGCACGGCTCTGTCACCACACAGCACCTAGTTCCTTCTGGGTTGTATTTAGTCTGATTTGTTTTAGACAGAATCTCATGTGGTCCATGCTGGCCTCAAACTCACTATGTAGCTGAGGATGTGCCTGAACTTGTGATTTTCCTGCCTCTACTTCCCAAGTGCTGGGATTACAGGTGTGTGCCACCACACCTAATTTCATGTAGTGCTGGGCATAGAAAGCAGGGCCTTCTGCATTCCAGGCAAGCACTCTACCAACGGAGCCACATCCCTAACCTGGTTGTCCTTCTGGATGGACCTCCTTTTCACTGACTGCCAAGTGAATGACATCTGAATGGTGGGAGGTAGATACAAGAGCAAAAAGTCTGTTCCTGCAGGGGACAAGCATGGCAGCAGGAGACTGAGATGTGGCTCTCTAGTGGAGTACCTGCCTGGCACTGGTGACCAAGAGTCCCATGAGAGGATGGAACTCTGTCCAGTCTTGCTTAAGGAGGTCAGGAGGCTGGATAGATGGCTCAGTGGTTAAAAGCACTTGTTGCTCTTGCTGAGGATCTAAATTAAATTCCTGGATTCGGTTCATAATGGGTGGCTCAAAACCTCCTGTAACTTCAGCTCCAAGGGATCTGATTCCATCTTCTGGTCTCCCTATGCAACTGTACTCATGGGCACAAACACACACACACACACACACACACACACACACACACGCACTATTAAACGTAAACTAAAATTCCAGCATTCAGTAGGTAAAGGCCAGGCTGGTCTACATAGTGAGTTCCAGGACAGCCAGTTCTACATAGTGAAACCCTGTCTTGAAACTACCCCTCCAAAACAAAAACAAAACAAAACAAAACAAAAAACCCAGGGAAAATAAACTTCAAAAAGGAGAGACTAAGGTTGACAAGCACCCAGACGTGACCTTCAGGATAGGGAGGGAGGTTCCAAGTCTATGGTGGGGGATGCTTCAGTGTCTGGGATGGAGTCAGGGCTCCAGGTGGCTCCCCACCCCAGCCAACTGACTTTGATCTGTTAGTCTCAGTTTCCGCATTGTCCTTTGATGGCAATACAAATACAGACTTCAAGGAGTAGCAAGTCTCCATTGGGGTACCCGAGGGACACCGGTTTTTCTATGTCAAATCACATTGCTGAAAGATTTTGTTCTTGAGGCTTAAGGGGGGACACTAAGGTAGATTGTTCTTTTGGTAAGAGATTTATTCAAAGAGTTATTAACACCATGGACAGACAGACAGACAGTAGCATGGTGAAGACTCCAAGAAATATTCAGGTCCCAACACCACAGATAAACAATACAGTGAGGTTTTTGATGAGGCTTCAGGCACATGAAGGAGAGTGATTTTCCTTCTTCCAGGTATCAGGGGAAGGGGAAGGTTTCACGGAGTCTTTGGTTTCTGGTGGCCAGCACAGGAGGGGAAGGGGGTCTTTCACTGTCAGGAATGAGGATATGGGGTGGTGAGGAGGAGGGGCTCATCCTGGTGCAATGTACCCACACCCCATAGGCCCACCCCATAGGCTCTGAAGTCCTGGAGCCTGGCAATCTGAGTCTGTAAATGCCTGCCTTTCTCTCCTGGAATTCTGTGTTTAGGTCATCTTAGGAGGTACAGAGTCACAGACAGGCAGACAGGCTCTGGGTAGGGGCTTGCCATTTTCCTTATAGAAGAACAAAGCTGCTGTGGGTAGGTATGGCCTGGGCAACAGTCTTGTCTGGATTCTTTTTTGTTTTAATTAATTTTTTGTGAATTTCATACATAAGTATTGTATCTACATTATTTCCACTGGTCTGGATTCTGGCATTCGTCTTGTGGCCTTTTCCACCACCACAGTCTCTTCACTGTCAGAACTGCTTCCTTCTCTCCAGGAGTCCCCTTCCCCGGGGAGTGTATTCATGGCAGACGCTCTGAGAATGACTGACTGAGAACCTCATGACAAAGAGATGGAAAAAAAAACACATTGTTCTCAGATCACAGCCAGTGACTGCCAGGCCTGCTAGTGCTCACTGGTACTCCTAGCACTCCAGAGGCCAGCCTGAGCTCCAGAGGAAGACTCCGTTTCTAAAACAGTAAGAGAAAAAAACAGAAACAAACAGAAAAAGCTAACCAAATCCATCCATGTGTGAATACCATGCCCATGTGGGATTTCTCACACACCCAGAGGCTCCAGCTGTCAACGTCCCGCACCATCACAGCACCCTGAAGAGGAAAAGCCACACCGTGGTCCTCCCTATGGAAGCAGAGTGAGTTCTCAGCAGAACTCAGAGAGCGGGCTCAGTGATTACCACTGATTAGTAAGTGATAAGTGATCAACGCTGGATCTGCGACCTCAGCGGCAGAAGCGGGATGATGAAAGCAGAGTCGTCCTTCTGAGAGCATCATTGTGAGACACACACACACACACACACACACACACACACACACACACACACACGCGCGTCGTCGTGTGGCTGCTGCGGCTCTAAGGCCCTACCACCTTCGTAAGTAGACCTGCAGCAAATGTGGCTACCCTACCAAGCGCCAGAGAAAGCAGAAAGCATAACTGGAGTGTCGAGGCCACTACCAAGGCCAGGACTGGGAACCAAAAAATTGTCTCTCACAGATTAAGACATGGATTCCATGAAGGAACAATACACCTAAACCCAAAAGGGGAGCTGTTGCAGCATCTAGTTCATCTCAAGGATTTCAACAATCAGTCATAAAGTAAATGTTCTGATTTTAAAAACTATTGAGGCCGGGCAGTGGTGGCGCACGCCTTTAATCCCAGCACTTGGGAGGCAGAGGCAGGCGGATCTTTGCGAGTTCGAGGCCAGCCTGGTCTACAAATTGAGTCCAGGACAGCCAGGGCTACACAGAGAAACCCTGTCTCGAAAAACAAAAAAAACAAAAAATAAAAATAAAAAAAAATAAAAACTATTGAGTCAGGTGTGATGGCACATGCCTTTAATCCCAGCACTCAGGAGGCAGAGGCAGGTGGATCACTGTGAATTCGAGGCCAGCTTGGTCTACAGAGCTAGTTCTAGGACAGCCAAGGATACACCTTGAAACCCTGTCTGGAAAACTAAAAGAGAATAAAAATGTGCACACTGTTCTTGCAGAGGACCTAGATTCAGTTCCCAGCATCCATGCCAGGCATCTCACAACCATCTGTAACTAACTCTCCAGACATATGAGAAAACCCACAGCCAATACCACAGATGACAGACGCACCAGCATTTTTCTCCTTGGTCCAGGAACGGAGCGAGGCTGTCCATGGTCTCACTGCTCTTCAGCAGTGCTTGGCGGGTCCTGGGAATCTCAGTGGTACAAGAAAAGGGTGTAACCAGTGCACATCCCCAGCACTGTGGAACTCTATACAACACCCAAAACTTTATGGGGCAGAGACCAGTGTTCAGTGGCAGACAGCCCTTGCCTAGCATGTAAAAGCCTTGGTATCTCACTTTGTTTCTCTGTTGCTGTGATAAACACCATGACCAAAACAACTTAGAGAGGGAAAGGGTTTGTTTGGCTTACAGGTCACAGTCCATCATAAAGGGAAGGCAGAGCAGGACCTCAAGGCACGAATCCAGAGCCAGGAACTAAAGCAGTTACTTAAAGCAATCCAGAGCAATGCAGTTACTGGCTTGCTCATCATGGCTCGCTGAGCCTGCTTTCTTATACAGCCCAGGATCACCTGACCACTGTGGTACTGCACACAGTGGGCTGGGCCATCCACATCAATCATTAGTCACTTGCCCACAGCTAATATGATGGATGCACTATCCCTCAGTTGAGATTCCCTTTTCCCAGATGTCACCAGCTTGTGTCAACTTGACAAAAAGCCCTAACCAGCACATCTGGTCTCCATCCCAGCACAGAAGAAGGAGAAAGAGGAGGAAGAAGAGAAAGAAGGGGAGGAGGAAGGGGCCAGGAAGGGCAGTTAGGCACCCCGGGAAGGGAGAAGTGATGTTGCCTCTATTTGCAAGGTATACAGTTATCTATGTCAGACATCCTACAGAAAAGACAAAATGCCAAATCCAGTGAGTAGTTTGAAGAAGTCTTATGCTCTAAGGTGAAGCTCATTTGTGTGTATGTATGCATGTATTAGGAAGGAGACCCCGTCATATGGTATTATTGAAACAGCATCCACATACAGTTAAGCACAAGAAATACTCAGGTCCAATCTAACCACGCAGCTTCTATCTGCTTCCTATACCAAAGGTTTAGTTAAAGGTGAAGCAATCAGAAAGCTCAGTTATAGTCAGCAGTCAGTGTTGCTAAGACTTGGCGGGATCCCAACAAAAGCCAAGCAGGGTGGTTCTAAAATTCATATCAAAAGGTATAGTGTTCATCATGATGTTATTTGGGACAGCCTAGGAGGTGCATCCACAGACGAATAGTGAAGAAAATGAGGCATGTTCAGGGTCAACAGATGAGTGTGCACAATGGAGTTGTAGTCATGAAGAAGAATGAAATGTCATTTGCAAGGAAAATGGGTGGAAAGACCACATTAAGCGAAATAAGCCAGATTCAGAGAGAGATGCTACATGTTTTGTCTCATATGTGTGGTGTCAACTTTAAAGGAAAAAAACTCCAAAAGACATGAGGGACTGGAGAGGTGGCTCAGTGGTTAAAAGTACTGGCTGATTGTACAGAAGATCCAAGTTCAGTTCCCAGCATTCATGTCAGCAGGCTCCCAATGGTATATAACTCCAGTTCCAGGAAATTTGATGCCCTCTTCTGGTCTCCATGGGTACTACATCCATGTGCACAAACCCACACATAATTACAAATTATAAGAATAAAACTTTAGCAGCTTATCCACACAGGCAAAACCTGGAGATAGTCCATGTTCATTAGAAGTTCAGGGAATAGGGGCTGGAGAGATGGCTCAGCGGTTAAGGGCACTTGCTAGTGCTCTTCCAAAAGTCCTGAGTTCAATTCCCAGCAACCACATGGTGGTTCACAACCATCCACAATGTGATCTGATGCCCTCTTCTGGCTGCAGGTGTACGTTCAGATTGAGCACTCATGTACATAAAAATAAAATAAATCTTAAAAAAAAAAGAAGTTCAGGGAATAAATTGTAGTATTTAGACTGAAATTTCATTTGACAGCACAGGTGAATACTGGAGTGATTAAAAGAGTATAAGAAGCAGCTTGACAAGGCTGGAGAGATGGCTCAGCAGTTAAGAGCACTGACTGCTCTTCCAGAGGATCCGGATTCAAATACCAGCATCCACATGGCAGTTCGCAGCTGTCTGTAACTGCCAGGCGTGGTGGCAAATGCCTTTAATCCCAATACTTGGGAGGCAGAGGCAGGTGGATCTCTGTAAATTCAAGGCCAGCCTGGTCTATAAAGTGAGTCCAGGACAGTCAAAGATACACAGAGAAACCCCGTCCCGAAAAACCTAAAAACAAAACAAAACAAGAAGCAGCTTGACAAAAGAATGTTACTGTGGAACATTGCTCATATGAAGTGTGAACACAGGCAAAGCTAATCTCTGTGATGGAAGCCAGCATACTATTACCTCTGGGAGCCCAGTGCTGACTGAGGCTGTAAATGTTCTGTTTTGCCCTGGATTATGGACATATGGGTTTGTTTATTACTAAAATGTATCAAGTTGTTTTATATCTACTATTGATGAAAGCATATTTATTTGTAAACATTTAAACAATCTTCACAAAAAGACATGAAAGTAGAAGGGTGTGGGGGAGGTGTGGGAAGTGGAAGGGGAATATGACATTCGAGATAGGGTTTCTTTGTATAGCAGCCCTAGACTGCCCTAGAATCACTTTGTAGACCAGACCAGGCTGGCATCAAATTTACAGAGATCCTCCCGAGTCTGCCTCCCGAGTGCTGGATTAAAGACGTGCACCACCACACCCAGCTAACTTCTTCCATCTTTATGTGGATTCCAGGGATGGAACTCAGGCTGTCAGGCTTGCGGGAGAGGGGTCAAATACCTTTACCTGTTAAAGTATCTCAACTGCCCAACTATTAAAACAATCTTTTTTGAGGTAGCTGGGCCTGGAGATGACTTGGTGGTTAAAATCAAGTACTACTTTTGCAGAGGATATGAGTTTGGTTCCTAGCACCTACACACTGGGTAGCTCACCTCAGCCTGTAATTGCATTTCAGAGCATCCAATGCCTCTAGCCTCTACAGGCTCTTGTACTCAAGTACACATACTTCTATACAGACATACACTCATACACATAATTAAAACTAAATATATATATTTTTAAGTAGAGCTAGCTGAGCGGTGGTGGTGCACGCCTTTAATCCCAGCATTTGGGAGGCAAAGGCAGGCGGATGTCTGAGTTTGAGGCCAGCCTGGTCTACAGAGTGAGTTTCAGGACAGCCAAGGCTACACACAGAAACATTGTCTTGAAAAAAAAAAACCCGGGCTGGAGAGGTGGCTCAGAGGTTAAGAGCACTGGCTGTTCTTCCCAAGGTCCTGAGTTCAATTCCCAGCAACCACATGGTGGCTCACAGCCATCTACATTGAGATCTGCCTGGGCATATATGTAGAGCAAATACTGTATACATAATAAATAAATAAATGTTTAAAAAAAAGAAAAGAAAAAACCCAATAAATGAATAAATAAGTAAATAAAAAGTAGAATTGCTAATACAGTTTTGAAAGAGTGTGGCAGAAGGGCTCTTGCCACTTGACTTAAGGATTCATCATAAACATGCAAGAATCAATTCTGTGCAGTATTAGTGTTGGCAAAAAGAAAAGACACAGATTAACAGAATGGAGCAGAGTCCAGGAATCCATGGCCCATTGGTTTGGATACAGACACAAAGACAGTAAAGGCAGTTCAGTGGAGAAAGGCAGGCTGCCAAACAGAAGGTGCTGTGACAACTGACTGGCCTTTTCTCTGCAAACAGACAAACCTGGATCCACACTGCCTTTGTTTAGAGAAGTGTCAAAACCATGTAAGGAGGATTTATGTCCAACCTGTGGCACAATTGGGAGGCGGTGAGACCCCCTCGGAGGCAAAGCTAGGATGTGCCCTTGAAGGAGCTCTGGGGACCTGCAGCCCATTATTAGTTCCTGGCAAAGCAGATTACAACCGCACAACCAGATGGTGTGGGTGACTATGGAGCCACAGTGCCCCTAAGTGTCTCTGAAACCAACAATGCCAAGTGGCCCTGGCCTTCAGAAGGCAGATTGGCAGTCTCTGATTTACACACTGCTGGGAGACTCAGCTGCCTCGCTGTGCTGCACCCACCCAAGCGAATCAACATCTGCACAGAAAGTCGTGTATTTTCTGCGGCTTCATTCAGAGACGACTATGACAGACGAAGCAAGCTGGCATGTCTCAATGTGACCGAAGAGCACCAGGGCGCTGGGCGGAGCAAGCACGCCCCCGCCCTCACTCAGCAGCATGCAGGGGTCCCCGAAGATCTCTGCGGCATGGAAGGACCACAAAGGAATGTCTACCCACCAACAGCTGGAACTAATTTTCTGGAAAAGGCAGAAGTGTAGGGACACGAGAGAGAGATCAGGTTTGCCAGGGGTGGGAGGCAGGGGACAAGGTGGACCCCTACAGACCCCAGGGCTGATCTTGAAGTGTCCAGGCTTTTCTGGAGTTGGACTGTGGCAGCAGTTACACCGCTGTGGGCACATGGTCACACACTATCAAAATGATCTGTGTGGACTGTAATCATATCCCATGTGACAGTTAGCTTTAAGTCTTAACTCGCCACAACCTAGAATCACCTGGGAAGAAGAGAAGCTCAGTGAGGGGTTGTCTCCATGACACCTGGGGATTGGGGGTGGGGGTGGGGGGTTGTGGGCATTTCTGTGGGGATTGTCTTAATTAAGCTAATGGTGCCACACTGTAGGTGGCGCCATTCCCTGAGCAGGAGCCCTTGAACTGTGTAAGCGTGGAGAAATGGAGCTGAGCAGAAGCAAGCGAGCACACGGGCATCCATTTCCCTCTCTCCCGGCTGTGGCTGCCCTGGCTGAGAATAATGGGTTGAAGATGCTGCTTGACTTCCCTGGTCTCGTGGACTATAAGCTGGAATTGCAAGCTGAAGTGAAACTTCTCTCCCCTAAATTGCTTCTTTTGGGATGTTTTTAAAAAAAATTATTATCACACAACGGAAATGAAAGTAGAACAGCCCAGAGAGTCACACTGATGAAATAATGGAAAGAAATGCCAGTGATAGGCTGTCTTCCAAAAGCACTGGCACACAGAGAGGCTGTGGGATGGATACAAGCTGACACTGGAAAAGCCCTGGAGGCCATTCTGCTCCCAGGTCAGACCTGGCCCTGCCCAGAGCAAATTCTATCCTGGTAGATCGTGTGTCTGTCTAACCATCAGGGACTGGGGTGGAACCTATACCCCTTTGAGAGTGTGGCTCTCTGGATGTGGGAAGGGACCTCAGACATTGGGAGACTAGCAGGCAGGTCTGTGGTGGCTGTCATTGGGTCTCATGGAACTGGGGATGAGCAGGAGAGAATAGACGAGACCATTTGGCATTTTCAGTCTCTGACACTGAGGCCTCAAGAAAGCATCCAGCAGGACCATGAGTGTAGAGTTAACCTGGCTGGGTGAGGGTCCTGTCTGCATGGGAGCAGCTGGGCAGTAGGCATCAGGGGTTCTCCCTCCTGAGCAGAGTGACTCTTGGCTCTGGGCCTGGGCAATCCTAGAAGGACTGTGAGCCCCAAGAAGGCTGGCAGTCCAAGTTCAGCCCTTGGACTAAAGGAAGAGACACAGGGTGACCAGGAGTGATGCAAATGGGACTGTGAGGCTCAGAAACAGGATGGGGAGTGACAGAGGCCTTTCCTGAGTCTTTGTAAGCCTCTGCTTCGTTCCTGAGGGTAAAGAGGACAAGTGCGTACACGTGACAAGAGCACTTATGAGGCAGAGGACAGAGCAAAGATGGAGTAAACATATCCTTTCTGGCTGTATGCAGGTCTGGGATAGGGATCCCATCCTACACCTGCTTCCAGTGGGATGTTCTTTTTCTCTTTCTATCCCCCTGCTGCACACATGAGCATGTGCATGCGTGTGTGTGTGTGTGTGTGTGTGTGTGTGTGTGTGTGTGTGTGTGTGTTTTGGTTTTTTGAGACAGGCTTTCTCTATGTAATAGCCCTAACTGTCCCGGACTTGCTTTGTAGACCAGGCTGGCCTCAAACTCATAGAGATCCACTTGGCTCTCCCTCTTGAGCCCTGAGATTAAAGGTATGTGCCACCATGACCTGGTGTGTGTGTGTGTGTGTGTGTGTGTGTGTGTGTGTGTGTGTGTGCCTGCCCGCCTTGGTTTTTTCTTTTTTTCAAGTTTCTTACTGGCCTAGAACTTTCCAATTAGGCTAGGTTAGGCTGGCTCACCACTGAGTCCTAGGGAGCTGTGTGTCTCTACTTCCACAGTGCTGGGATTACAAGTGTGTGCCACCACAGGCAGTTTAAAGTTGGGTTCTGGGATTCAAACCCAGGTCCTCATGCTTTCCCAGCAAGGATTTTGCAACGTGAGCCACTTCCCCAGCCCAGAACTTGAGATTCTTATATCTTCAGCCTCTTACAACTCCAGCCAAAAAGGGTGTTGTATAACAGATCCTTCTGGAGTGATGGAAAAATTCTACAAACAAAGTGGCCTGGTGTGGCTGCCACCAGCCACACATGAATGCAGACTGAGGGTACAGTAGACAATCCAGGAACTCACCTTGGCACATTTAAATGTCAGTTTGAACAGGCTCAGGTGGCCTGTTTCTGCCGATGCACACTTTGCTTTGTGGCAGGGACCTTGGGCTTGGATGGGACGCCCCTTTACAGGTGGGAATGGTCCAGAGTTGCTCCCGAAGACATCCCATTACCCAAAGCCATGTGCAAATTTGACAGATCCCTGTCAAGAAGCATGAATTTCCCCAGAACTAGAAAAAGTCACCCTAACACTCGAGTAGAATCTGCTGGCACACAGATTCATGGAAAACCAGCCCTGGCAAGCACGGTCAATTGGCTTTTGATAATGGTGTCAGAACGTCTCTGAGAATGAAGTAATCTACTAGAGAGGAATAGTGGCTGGCCACCCACCAAGGGTTGCCGCCCTGTTCTACCTGTCATGCATAAATAAAAATAAATCTAAAACAAAAATAAAATAAACCTAAAACAATTTAAATGAACTCTTCCTGGGGCTGGGTAGCCCACAGTCACCCTGCAGTTGACAGGGTTTCTTCGATTGCTTTTTCCTCAGGTGAAATGATTTGCCGGTGTCTGTCACTGAGCAATACTTGCAAGCCCACTGGGCTTTGAGATCCCCAGGGAACATATACATAGTATGTTTGTGTGGACTGACTGAGGACATAGGTACTTGGGCTCCGGCCAGAGACCCACAAAGTCTGGTGAAGGCTGAGAGCAGAGAGCATCCCAATGCCACGCACAGGGCTTTATCCACTGGTCAGAGATTATCCTGCTGTTGAGTGTCCCTCCTCTCTCCTCACAAAGGTGGGATGAGCTATAACTTAAACCAGCTAGACAGGCTCCCCGATACAGGAGGCCTGTGTGTCCTTACCTTTTTTACACACTTGGCAAGGATGACCGAGGTGAGGCATGGTGCTGAGAACTACAGGGCACTAATGTCAAGGACAAGTCCCAGGGCTGCAGAAATGCAGAGTTTACTTGTCATAAACCTTTGGCTCAGAAGCCCAGGGAGGTCATTGCAATGTTCATTGGGGGAGCAAGCATCAGCCTCACAGCTGGCCAGCGCCCGGCTGTGACACGAATTTGGCCAGGGTCAGGCACTGTATGACACCTGGTGGTGAGTGTGACTGAGTTCCATCTTCCAGACTAATGTCTGGGGGACACAGAATGATGGATGGGCAACCTGTCTGGTGACCCCTCCTCTCAGCACCCCCCCCAACTGCTATCTCTCCAAAAGCTGCAGCTCCCATGTCTCCTGCCTCCTGTGGTACCAGGGAGTCTCAGCCTGAACAGTCCTAAGCAGTCCCTGGGTCTGGAGACACAACCAAAGAGATGTGACAGCCACCCACTCCTACAGCAGCAGGGTCTGGAGAGACAGATGCTGGTGTGACAAGGACAAATGATGGGCCAACCAGTACTGCTGTCCTCAAAAGGACAGCTCCTGACTCAGCCAAGATGTGACTCTCACCAGATGGAGGTGAAATATGGGGACAGAGTCCCAGGTCACCCTGGCACTGGGTGGCCTGCAGGTTTCTCTGGCTGGCAGGCTGTGGATGTCCTTGTCCCTGCTTCAGCTTCACCCTGGAGAATGTGAGGAGGAAGTGGGCTAAAGTGACATGTCTTGTCTGACTCATGCAGTGGAGGTCCCGAGGCACTGAGGATCCAAGTGGACTGTTCAGGCTTAGGGTACGTGAGGCCTGGGGGTGGGGCTCTGGCTGAAGGGAAGCAAGAAGCTCACCATTAGGATGTTGGGATTGTCAAGCCCTCCCTGCCCTTCACCCAGATAAGATCTGCTACACCCCAGAATCCCCTGTAGTCAGCCCTGCTCCTGGCTTCTGTGGCTCACAGCTCCTCTACCCCAGCCATGACGGTGGCCCCAGTGTAGAAGGGGGGCTTGAATTGGCCCTCGTCAGCCAGGGGCTCCCAAGAGCAGTGGCCTATCATCAGCTATCTTCTCACCTGAGCACCTGCTGGCCACGCTTCCCACCCTGCTGTTTCCCTCTCCTCCTAGGCTGAAAACACATGAGTTCTAGAGGCTCTTCTCAGCCCAATTGCTATTCTTGTCCTCACCCCCTCCTGCCCGCCAAGGCCAGGAGCCAGCCAGAGACAACGGATATCGAGGAAATGGGAGCGAAGGTCCCTGAGGTACGGTATATGGGGCCCGGCGTCCCAGGCACCAACACGTGTCTGGATGGGGCCAGGCCTGGGTTAGGGCTCAGACTCAGGACTAGCGCCTGCTGGGCACAGCAGGTCCCACCTCTCAGGGACAGTCCCCACCCACTCATCCAGGCAGAGCCTAGCATGTAGGTTCCAGCAGGCTCCTCCATGCACCCCTTGTTTGTGAGGTATTTTCCTGTGGGGAGACTGGCCCTGCTGGGGTCTGAAGCTCAAAGACATTTTGGTAGTGGGTCCTGTGGGCAGTGTGCCCGGAGTCCATATGTCATGTTAAAAACACCAAAATTCTGAGTCCTCGGCTGGGTGTGGTGATGCATGCTTCTAGTCCCCGAAACTGGGAGGTGGAGCCAAGAGGATCAGGAGTTCAAAGTCAGCCTAGGCTTTACACAGGGATTTCGAGACTAGCCTAGCCTACAAGAGACTCTCTCAAAAAAACAAACAAAAATCTGCAGTTCCAATTTGTCCACATGGATTGTCACATTGAAATTAGCAGATACCCACAAGCGTTCGGTTCTTGTGAACACAGTGGTGACTGCCGTTATTGCTATTGTTCACAGATGGGAAAAGCAAAGGAAGGAAAGGCTGCAAGTGCTCACTTCACCTTAGAAATGTCAAGACTGGCATCTGCCAGTCCCAAGATCACAACCTCACCCCACACTCTGCCAAGAGTCTGCTCCCACCTACCTGACCCTGCCTTGCTCTCTGCCACCTATGCTACTTTTGCTGGGGGTGGGGGATGGACTTCATGCAGGACCAATGACAGTGTCAGAATAGCCTCTATGGCAAACTTGTGACCTCCCATGTCTCATTCTTCATTTCCCTGGGCTGACTCCAGCTCCATCCCAGCTACCGATCTCAGGACAAGCTCAGCTCGAATGGAGTGTTTCGGCCTGGGGGCCGGCTGGTCACCAGGTGTCAGGCTAGCACAGGGTTGCTGGGGTGGAAGGGTATGCCTTGCCCTGACTGGTCAAGCAGTCAAGCGTTTCAGAAATTCCAGGACACTCTGAAAGCTCACTACCTAATAGATTGGGAACAAGGCAAGGGCAGAACCCACGAACCAGAAAGGACCCACTTAAGAGACCATCTGGCAGGTCTCAGTGCACATTGGGACCTGGACCTGCCATCTTGTCACCTGAGAATGTGCTCTACTACCTGGAGCACCCCATAGCTCACTAGAGGGGCAAAGAGGCAGGCAAGGAGGGGTGGGGACAGAGAAGGAGGGCAAGACACTGTCTTCTGGGCTCCCACTGCCCTGCACTGGCCCTGCTTGGTCCCCTGTTGTCTTGCTTATGTGTCCTCATAGGAATGGGTGGAATACCAACTAGTGGACTTGAAAATGCTTTGCTGTTCTGCCTGGTTGAGGTGGGGGACGTGGTAAGGACAGCCCAGCGATGCAGGTCTGGGAATAGACTCTACCCCAGGGCCAGAAAGGGTCACAGACTTGGGAAATAGTAGTGACTCCATCAGCTGGACAGGGGCTACCCAGAGGGGCACTGCAGAGGGAAAAAGGTACTCTAGCAGTGAGGGCCATAGCACCCCAAATCCTGTTAAGACCTTCAGAGCAGTGGACAGCTAGGACTCACGGGGCCCCATGGCCTCAACTTCAGATTCTTGACCATACCTAAGCCACCTGGCTCCATCAGTTTATCTAGCTTCCCAGGATGAGTGGCAGCCCTGGGCCCTGGATTACATATGTTACAGGGTTTGGCCGACAGTTTTAGTGACTTGGTGTGGTGAGCCCTGCCAGGCACAGCGCTCAAGCCTTTACAGGGAGCCTGCTGTCTCCTGCTTACGCATGTCCTGGGTAGGTGCTTTGCTCACCTACAGATAGGGAGACCAAGGCTCAGAATGGCTCTGTCATCCTCCAAGGACACAGAGTCAGGACCGTCCCCACCTCAGGTGCTCAGCCACCAACCATATTTACTGAAAAAAAAAAAAAAAAAAAAAAGGCTGGGGGGGGGGGGGGGGGGGCTGCTCTGGTATGATGCCCAAGGACTCCAGAACACAGTGTTCTCTGGTGAGCAAGACCCTTAATTGTCACACGGAAATGATGAGAGGGGTAGAAAGCCCAGTGGGTCTGAAGAGCCTCCAGGAACCAGAGTTCCCTGGTAGACAGGCAAGCGGTTTGTGTGGCTGCTTCTTGCAAAGTGTGTTACATAAAGGCTGGCAGAGAGCGAGCAGAAGCCATCCCCAGGTCCCTCCTGGGCTTTGGCCATGGAAAGTAACAACTTTGACTTTTCTAGCACCTGGGGACTATGAGGCTCCACTCCCAGCTCAGTCCTCTTTAGCCAGTATCAGCACCCAGAGCCCAGAGCCCCTATGGGTCTAGAATTGGAAGGAAGCCCCATTTCTTTGCAGCTGCAGTAAGGGGCAAGAGCCAATGGCACCTGTTCCTCTCCTGGCAGCCCTTATGTGACCACAGCCTCCCCTGGCACTGAAGGTCTCGGGCCAGCCTTGCTCTGCGCAATGTGCTCTTGGGAACCTCCAGAGCCAAAGCAGAGGTCCCCCTTTCTTAGGAGCCATCCCAAAAGCTGATACTACCTCTCACGTACTCCATGGGCACTGAGACATCAGACTAATGGAAAATGGGGGACAGTGTGTGCCTTCATAGCAGGCACAAGGCTGACTTCCCCTTAGGGCAGTGGTTCTCAACCTTCCTAAAGCTGTGACCCTTTAACACAGTTCTTCATGTTGTGGTAACCCCCCAACCATAAAATTTAGTTTCTACTTCATAACTAATTTTGCTACTGTTACAAATATGAATATCTGATATGTAACCTCTGAAGGGGTCACAACCCACAGGTTGAGAACCCCTGTTCTACAGAGCCTGCAGCAGCCAGTATCCTGGGAGCCCCTATATGTTTAAAGGCTCTCCTTAGCCCCAGCCAAGGAAAGTCACCTGATGACTCCCAGTTGGCCCCAGGACCCTGTCTGTACCCAGCATATTCTTGGCCAGTTCCTGCCATAGGGGGATATGTCTAAAGAGCAAATCTGTATTGTCCCAGATCTCGCCAATGCAATATTGTTAGGAATTTAGAAACAGCCCCTTTCTTCTTCAAGAGTGAGCTCAGACAGCCTGGGAGCCTGCTCCACCGGAGGAGCATAGGGTGTGAGGGCAGATACACGCTTCTGACAGCCTGTTGAGGCTTCCCTGCCCAGGAAATGTATGCTGTCCACTCACCACTCGGGCTGTAGTGTTGGCAGTGGGTAGTGGCAGAAACCTCCCTGACGAGGGAGCAGGGCACTGTTTGTGGGTGCAATGCAGCATCCTGTGCAAGGCACCTCAGGGCTGCTGGAACCAGCTGTCTGCTCACATCACCGGCTAAGAACTGCTGAGGGGCAGCAGACCTGAGCAGAGGTACCCCTCTGACTTCTGGGTCAGCTGACCAGGTACAACTCGAGGAAACTTCTAAGTCATCAAAAAACCCTACAGGGCCCCCAGCCTCCTCCCCACATGCCTCCAAACCCTCGGATTCCCAGCGCATCTCAGCAGTGTGGCTTCAGGGATGGGGTAAGGCTGCGCGGGGTGGGGTAGGGGTACTGCACACTCACCGTGCAGCACGGCATGAGGGCACAGGGCAGATTTTTCCTCCGGGCTGGTCCTCAGTTCCCCACCTCAGCTCTGCTATCTTCATTGGGTCGAGCCGCCAATAGGGCTGGTCCTGCCTCCAACCAGCCGCTCAGAGCCAATGGCAAGCAGGACCGGACCACCCCGCCTCCAGCCACAGGCAAGTGAGGGATCGTGCAGAGGGCTCGTGAGGCACGCGACCTAGGACTGAGGGGCTCGCTGCGGGGATGCACCCCAGAGAATTACAGCTAGTGACCCACAATGGTCCCGTGTGTGGTGTTCGGAGACAGCTGTCCCCTCCAGCATAGTCTCCTGCAGCCTTCCTTTGGGCACCCAGCCCAACTTATCTGCAGCAGGAGCTCCCTTGGTGAGATCTGCGCTTACCACTTACCTAGCACCCGGGCTGTGTCTTCTAATTTGAGTATGGGCTGCAGGAGGAGAAATGGCTCTTTAACAAACACCAAAGACCCCACTGACAGGCATTCTGACCCCTCTACGACCTTTCTGCTCCAGGGGCAAACTCTGAGCCACAGAGAAGGTGGGTGGCCCATCTTCTGTATTCTACTGCTGTTTGCATTGTATGGGAATCAGCTATTGCCAGTATTATGCCCAACCTTTCCCTGACTCCTTCCCCCCTCTCTCTTGCCCTTCTTCCTCCCCTGTAGCTCCCAGGAGGCCTCTTTGAGGAGAAGCACCATGCCTGCTCCAGAAAGGCTCCTCAGGGGTGGTTATGAGGATGAGGACAGTTGGACAGATAATCTTAGTCTCCCTGCTGTACTTACAATATCAGCAAAACTGGGCCTGGCCCTCCACTGTGCGTTGGTGTGTGGAAAGGACAGATTTGCTTATACTTAGCTCTGCCCCTGGCACAGACTCCTGGACAGTGAACCTCAGAGTGCAGGGGACAGTGGTCAGGGCCACAAGATTTGGGCAGCAAAGATTGCTCAGAGTGGCAACCTGGCAGGTTACCCTGCCCTGTACACCTCAGAGAGGAAACAGGAGATCTGATAGGCCACCTAATGGCAGAATAGAGATTCTCTCAGTGCCTCAGTTTACCCACCTTGTAGGAGTCAAGAGAAGTGACTTTTGTGAAGAGACTAGTGATGTTTATGGTACATAAGTGTTCAGTCAACCCACAAGGATGCGTTCCTTCTCTCACCTGACCTCAGATACTCCTCCTGTTGCCCAGAACATAGGAGTGGCCACCAACTCTCCCAGAGGCTCCCTGGCTTGTCCTAGTCACTGGGGGAGGAGCTTCAGGAGATGGGGATGCTTAGTATCCCATGTGTTATTGAGGGCACTATGGCAGAAGGAGGCTGCTTTATGGATAGGCAGGGCATGGGGAGTAGTGTGAGATGTTCACTTTGCCCATCCTGGATGCTCTTGGCTTTCTAGGGCATCCTGAACCCAGTAGCTGGGACTGGGGTTCCTAGCATTTACCAGGAGGACACCTACAGAACCCTGCCTGTCCTCTCCTTTGTCTGACACCAACCTCTACTTCCTCTCCTCTCCCTTCCCTCCCTCTATGAATCCCCCTCTGATTTCCCACTTATTTGTTTTTTTCTTTTTTTTTTTTTCGAGACAGGGTTTCTCTGTGTAGCCCTGGCTGTCCTGGACTCACTTTGTAGACCAGGCTGGCCTCGAACTCACAAAGATCCACCTGCCTCTGCCTCCCAAGTGCTGGGATTAAAGGCGTGCGCCACCACCGCCCGGCTTTGATTTCCCACTTATATCTCCCCCTACTTCTTCCTTCTCTTCTCCCTTGCTTATCTTTTCTGTTCCCTTCCTCTTTTCACTAAATCCCTTCTCTTTCCTTTCCTCTATTCAGCATCGACTGATCTCCTAGCAGGCTTGTGTCCAATCTTGACTCCTGACTCCATGATCACTTGAGCGGGCATTTGTCCTTGGCAGACAGTAGGGATGTCTTGTGGGGGAGGGGGAGTCCTGATGATGGTGGTGAAGAAAGCAATTGTGGTGAAAAATGTGATGATGATGGTGATGATATTGGTGATGACGTTGATGGTGATGGTGATGACAGTTTTGACAATGATGGTGTTATTGTTGATGGTGCTGATGATGCTCATGGTAGCAACAGTGATGATGGTGATGATGACACTGATGTTAATGGTGATGGAGACAGTGATGAAGGTTGTGAAGGGCTGCTCATGGCCGGTGCTTGTCCATCTCTTGTGTGAGAAAAGATCTGTGTCATCTTCCTTTCCTACTTTGTTGGGTCAGTTTATCTAACTTTACTCCACCAAAGTGTGGTGCTGATAGAACTTTGGAGCCTGTGAGAGCAAGGAGGCAACATTTTGGGTAGGAAATAGCCCCCCAGCTCTGCTCCAGAGTGACTGTTTTGTGCTGACCGAGAAGTTGGCCCCCTTCCCCATGCATACTCCAAGCAGCCCCATCGTATAATAAGGCACTAATGAAGATGGTACCCTGCCAGGCCCTGCTGACTCCACGGGGAGGCCCCATCTGTCTGTTTGGCTTTCCTGCCTTTGGTAAGACCTGGTCTACCTACTTCCCCACAGGAAGCTGCCAAACATCCTTACTCAGCGTCTCTTAGGTACCTCCTGCTGCCAGTCTCTTCTAGGCCATTAGCTCTGCCTAGCCACCTGTTCTTTGGAGACAGGGCTGGGGCTGTCGCTACCAGGCCTAGGCCTCTGGGCAGCTTACGTTCTGCAGGGCTCATATAGCAGGTATTCTACAGAGCCAAGGCTCTGAGCATGGCAGAAGCCAAAGGAGAGGCCCTGGCCCTATACCTGCTGAGTGTCACATCAGTTACCCTGACTGGCCTCAGAGTTTCTTCACCTTTTGGAGCTATGAGGCTAAGATGAGATAGATTCCTAACCAGGCAGGGAATTCAGTGTGGACAGTTGGTTACACAATAATCATGAAGGACGGGGACACATGCGTAATCCCAGCATTTTGGAGGGTGAGGCAGGAGGAATACCACAAGTTGGAGGCCATTCTGATCTACAGAGGGAATTCAAGGCCAACCAGGGCTATATAGCAAGGCCGTGTTTGTTGTTATACAGATGGCCTGTGAAGCTTTTATCAAGAGCAAACCTAAATTCAAGGGGGAACCTGAAATTCAGTTAATCTCCTTGGCATTCACTGTCTCTTCTGAAACTGCCAGGCAATCTGATAGCCAGGAGGAAAATGCCTTCAGGCATGCCTTGGGGAAGTACATTCACAGGTAGCTCTGAGCCCTTATGACCTCCAAAATTCTAGATAAGGCTTGATACTCCCAGTTACCCCCCACTCAGCTCTTTAAATATGCCAAACTGTAAAATAACATTGTTTTCTTTTCTTTTTTTTTTTTTTTTTGGACGCCAATTGCAGCGTGATTTATTGGACAAGACGTGCACTTTTTGACATGGCCTCAGTAACTGAAGTTTCCTTCACTGAACAGTACAGGACCAGATACAAGAGCTTAAAGACAAGACAGACAGTTCTCCCCAGGAGCCAACAGGGAAGCAAGGGACAAGGGGAAGCCTCTTTCCTTCTTCCTTACCTATCACTCTGGGCTTCAGTTCACTGAGCAGCGATACCTGGGAGCAGTGTGCTTCACAGCCTGAAGTAGGCTAGGGCTGATGTCCACCAAAATGTCCCCCTGTGGGTACGGTTAGAAAATACAAAAGCGGATCTGATGTGGGACATTGTGTGCAAAGAGAGATGGGACAGGAGTAGCAGAGGTCAGGGTGTGCCAGAGGTGTTAACATTGTTTTCTTTTCCACTTAAGGGAACCCAGAGAGCCTGTGTATGTCTCTGTGTATCATTGATCTTCCTTTCCAGGGACTACAAGTTTTAGCATTTGCTGCACTGGCTGCAATATATATATATATATATATATATATATATATATATATATATATATA
>CAJQZJ010037474.1:1567756-1581967 GCA_907164525.1 Lophiomys imhausi
ATATATATATATATATATATATATATATATATATATATATATATATAAAAGGCAGCAATATATATATATATATATATATAGGCAGCCTTGACACTCTATGTGAACCCCACTAGGGCTAGGATAGACATGGCTGCTGGCTCTGGGCTTTGTTGGTATCCTCATACCCAACAGTGGTCTGGGGAGCAGAGGTCCTCTGCCTTCCATCTGTCTAGACCAAGCCATTTATCATATACCCCAGGGCTGTCAGCTGCTGCGATAGCCACCTGTTGTCCCTGGCACACAGACAATCCCTAGAGGGTCCAGCATCTGTGTCCTTGGGCAAAGAGGATGCAACTGACTTCAGGTGTGTCCCACCCTTATCCCAGTGGCAAGCCTTCTGGAAAAGGACCATGCTGTTCCTTGGGGTCTGGTGTGACGTGCATGAAGAAGAGGCAGCCCTTCCTTCTCCTTCCTCCCAAAGCAGCCTCCTCCTCTGGGTCCCCGACCCACCCTTCCTGAAACCATGCTGGCCTTTAGTTTAAGGGCCTCATGTCTCCCAGATTCCTTGTTGGAGACACTCCATTCTGGAGGGCTCCGTCTCAAGGACTGGGTACACGTAATGGTGACAGCTACATCCTGGGGAGGAACACAGCTCTTGGTGGTTCCTCTTGGTTGGGGCTGCAAGCAGGTTTTTCTTTCCATTTTAAGAACATTCTTCAAAGTCCCCAGAGTGAGTAGCATGTTATTTTTCTTTTCTTTTTGTTTCAAGACAGGGTTTCTTTGTGTAACAGCCCTAGCTGTCCTGGAACTCACTCTGTAGGCCAGTCTGGCTTCAAACTTACAGAGATCCACCTGCATCTGCCTCCCAACTGCTGAAATTAAAGGTGTGCGCCATGATGCCTGGCACATGTTCCTTTTCAAATGGAGAAGCACAACTTTATCTAGCAGTCGGCAGGTTGATGTACTGGGTCTCACATGGCATGCAAAGAGCGACTTTACTTTGAATTTAAAAAAAATCAAAATAAGTTGGTAAAGTGCTTGCTGTGTTATCCCAAGGACCTGAATATAACCATAACTCCCAGAGCCCGTGTAAAAGCCAGGTGTGGTGATGCACACTTACAATCCCAGTACTGAAGAGATGGAACAGGTGGATCCCAGGAACCTGCTGGCCAAGCTTAGCTTAACCAGAAAGGCCCAGGGCCTAGTGAGAGACTCTGTCTCAAAAAAATGTGAATGGCTCCAGAGGGACAATGCCTCTGGCTTCCATGTACACGTATGTGCACCTACACATCCACATGGACATATACACACGTACATGCACAAATACATACATACATACACACACATACATACATACACACACATACATACATACGCATACACACACAAAAGAGAGGAGTTTTCTGAGAGCGTCTATCAGAAAGGTACACGATTGGAATGTTTTTCATACCAGATGTTTCCATCTGGCTGGAAAGTAAGGTGTTGGTGGCTTATTTTCCTGGTGTTTTTGGTAGTGTTTGAATGTTCTGGGTGTTGTCTGTGCACTATGTCCATGCAGTACCTTGAGAGACCATAAGAGGACGCCAGATCTCCTGGAACAGATGGTTTCGAGCCACCATGTGGATCTTGGGAGCTGAATGCACGTCCTCTGGGGGAGCAACCAGTGCTCTTAACTGCCAAGCTGTCTCTCCAGGTCCAGGGCTTGAATGCTTTAGGAATGAAGTAGGCTTTTTTTGTTTTTGTTTTTTTATTTTTAAAGAACCATCATAAAATATACAAAATAATGTGCAGTTGGAAGTTCTTTTCTTTTTTTCTTTTTTCTTTTGTTTTTCAAGACAGAGTTTCTCTGTGTAGCAATATGGTCTGTCTTGGAATGAAAGCTCTTTTCTTGAACTGTAGGTGAAGCTGGCTGGCAGGTCAGTATTGATAGAGTCTGAAGAAACAGCTTGACTGAGCACCATCTTGGAGGAGCCCAAAATGGGGATAGGATCTTGGTACAAGCCAGGGGTGCCCTGCTGGCACTGAGAAGGTCTGTGGGGCACCTGAGAGGCAGAAGTGGCCAGGAGGCAACAACTTGGGGTGGCCCTGGGGACATGATAGACTGAGTCTGTTTAGTGATGAAACACCACCACCTTGTGGCCTCCATGAATAACACCGGGCTGGAGAATTGGAGACACAGCCCTGGGTCCTGAGGTTTTGGGGGCGTTGGGGTGAGAGAGAAGGAACAGTTTAGATGAGACTCTTTAGTAGATGCATCCAACATAAGGCCTCAGTGCCCCCAAGAGCAGAGAATGCTCCCCAGGACCTGATGCTAAGGTTCCAGTCACCTGGCCCATGTGGCAAGAGGAAGTAAAGCTGTCACCTGGCCCACTGGAGCTGAGGGGAAGTTTTCTCAGGTTGGATACTACAAGGACAGAAGGATGTAGGCCACATGTCCTTACTATAGCTCTGGGGTCCTCCTTTGTGCACTTGCCCCTCTGTCTGTCCTCATGTCCCGTGCATGTTCAACATGCAGTCTGGCCCCTTTCCCTTCTCCCCTACTTACAAGAGGGAGCTCTGAAATCCTCAGGACCAGCGCTGGGCCACGGCAAGGGTTTGAGCAAGACTGGGGATCCCCTGGCAGCTGTGAAGGCGGGGCAGGTGGCATAGGATTGCCACTCTCTACACTTGGCTCATGGGCAGGGATAGCCCCCCAAGGCTTGACTGGGACTCCTCCCCTAGAGCCCTGTTTAAGACTACCTGCAGAGGCTCCCTCTTTCCGAGCTGCCTGCCCTTCATGTAGTACAACAGGGGCTTCGAGCTGCTGTCAATGCAGGCCAGGAGGGTGGCCAATGGCAAGAAGAAGGGGAGCAGAAATTTTATGACTGGCCGCAGGCTCCAGTAGACAATCATGGGCAGGCGACAGAGGAACAGCAGGATCCCGGAGCACTGGGCCACTTTGCAGAACTTGGGGGGCGGCTGCAGAGAGCAGCAGTTCCCACAGATTAGGATCACCTTGCTTGCCCCACAGGCCAGGCTCGCCAGCACTACTAGCCAGACAACACTGGCCCAGTGGTACTTGAGGCAAACCAGGAAGCTCATTCCCTTGTACAGCAGGCCACAGGCGTTGGCCGGCAGCAGCACGGCCGGCATGGTCAGTGCCCAGATCAGGAGGCAGAGCACAAGCGAGGTGTACCTGGGGCGGCAGTCGGGGTTGAAACAGGAGGGGAGCATGTAGGTGAGGCAGCAGTCCACAATGAAGGCAGCCAGCAGCCAGAGCCCCACGGCAAACCACAGGAAGATGACCGGAAAGTGGAGCGTGTCCTCATAGCCCAGTGCGAGCTCGGCGATGGAGAAGCCAACCTGGCAGGAGAGGAAGAGGAAATCGGCAGCAGCCAGGTGCAGCAGGTAGATGTTGAAGGGACCCTTCTTGATGTGCAGACCGAGGTGCCAGAGCAGCAGAGTGTTGCCCCCTAGCCCTGCCAGGCTGACAGCAAGGCTGAGGTAGAAGAGCACGCTGTTGAATGTGCCCCAGATGTTGAATATGGACGACAGCATCCTGGCCGGCTTCTGTGGGTGCTCTGGGAGGCCCCTGCAAAGGGTGACAATGTTCACTACCCAGATGCTGTGCTCTGAGTGTGGAAAGCAAGAGGTCATGAGCCTCCAGCTGCCAGCTGCCAGAGTCAGAGTTGGCTTGCTCCCCCCCCCAGCTGCGTGTGATCTTGGCCATGGCCCTCCTGACAGCTGCCGGGCTTGGAGGTAGCATTCTTTGCCCTCATGTTGAGTGGTTAGGCAGCCTTTCCTGAGTGAGGGACCCCCTTGCAGATGCCCACCACATTCAGGTAAATGGGCCACAGGTGGAGGGACTCCCCTTTCTTTTCCGTTGCAGCACTGGTGTGAGGGCTCTTCCTCCAAGGCTCTGATCACACCACGCATCCAGGAATCTCTGATGGTGTCTGGTGTGACCTAGGACACTCATTCTGTGATGAGTGAGGCTTCAGGGGCTCACACTCTCCATCTGGGGCAGGACACTAAACCCCTCATGGTCCTGAAGGACTGCAGCTGACTCTGAAGCCCATATCAGAGTCTGTGACTTTGATATGAGTCTCAGAGTCTTCTTGGGGAGTGATTAGCAGTGGGAGAGTTCCTGGGGCTCTCACGGAAGGGGTCTCAGAGAGGTACCTCAGGGCCCATGGTGGACCTTGTCTAAGGTCTGGGGATGGGCCAGGTATGAGGAGCCAGGCCTAGGGACAGGGGCTTCTGGGGAGGAACAGCAATAGGAAAGGAGACACACACACACACACACACACACACACAGAGAGAGAGAGAGAGAGAGAGAGAGAGAGAGAGAGAGAGAGAGAGAAAGAGAGGGGGGAGGGAGAGAGAGAGAAATAGAGGAGAATAGAGGCAGAGATAAAGAGATCAGGGACAGAGGACACCACGTGTACTTTGTGTTTTACCCTCATTCCTGACCTGGGCTGTGTTCTCTGCCCAGGAGACCACCCTAGCTATCTCTGGACTCACTGAGGCCCATCTCCTATCAGACCCTGATTCTTCTCATAGGCCCAAGCCTTCTGCAGGGTCCTGATAAATATTACCTCCCACCTCATCATGAAGCATCCTTCTGGCACCTCCAGAGGATGGTGGCTCAACCTGTCAGGGTCAGAGTGCAGGTCCTCAGGACCTTAAAAATAGGGACTTTGACTGGACCTTCACCCATAGTGGTGACAGAGTCAAGACCCTTCCTCTCTGTGGGCCCTCAAGGGTGTTAATCCAGATTTCTACTGCTATGTGATTCCAGCTGGTGAGACAGGCAAGGCTAGATCTGAAAGAGGATGCGGTAGGTGAATTGGGGCATCTTCCCTGTCCTAGTTCTCCAGTAGACCCAGAGCTGTGAATTCCAAGCCTCAGCCTCCAAATCTCCCTTAGCTGCCTTCCCCATAAGGTCCCTTTTGGAGGACACCATTAGAGCCACCAGCACCCCCTTGAGAGCCAGGCAAGGAATAGGATGATGCAGGGGTAAGGGAGCAGATGCTCCTTGCTTGTGGAAGCATGTAGAGGGGCAGACTAACCTTCTCACCTGCTGACCGTGTGCCGACAGTGGCTGTCCCCAGCTTGCTCAGCCCACACTTGTTCTCTTGAGCTCCTTCTGGCCCCTAAATCCCCTCCTGTCCTCTGGGGCTGGCTCCCTCCCGCCAGTTCCCTAGAAATGGGAGGGCGTGTCACCTTTTCACAGGAATCAAAGGAGTGAGCTCAAACAGAGCGGTCACTGTGGGCGGCTCCTCCTTCTCATCTGGGAGAGGAAGCCAGAGAGCCTTGCACACTACTCATTCTGGAATAATCCCTGGCCCTAGGTGCTCAGGATCAAAGAAAGAGATGCCGTCTGTAGAGATTGCTTAGTCGATGAAGGGCTTGCTATGCAAGCATAAGGACTCGAGTTTGGATCCCCAGCATCCGTGATAAAAGCTGGGCATGATGGTGCAAGCTTGTGATCCCAGTACTGGGAGATGGAGACCAGAGGACCCCGGGGACTTCCTATTCAGCGGGTCATGTCAGTCAGTATGCTTGGTGCAAAATCTTATCTTTTTTTTTTTTTTTTTTTTTAAAGGAATTGGGCCAGTGAGAGGGCTCTGTGGATAAAGGTGCTTGCCACCAAGCCTGACAACCTAATTTCAATTCAGGGATCCACATAGAAGGAGAAAGTTTTCCTGTGATCTGGACACATGCGGTGGCACATTTGTATGCGCACACACAAATATATTTAAATGTATTTAAGCCAGGTGTGGTGGCCTACGCCTTTAATCCCAGCATTTGGGAAGCAGAATCAGACAGATCTCTGCAAGTCTACACAGAGAGTTCTAGGCCAGCCAGGGCAGTATAGTGAGATGTTGTCTCAAAACAACAACATGTAACTTAAAATGTTTTTTAAAGTGGAGAGTCATTGAAGAAGACACCCAGTGTTGACCCCTAGACTCCACATCCATCTGCACATATAAGCATGCGGCAGCACGTCATGCACATGAACACACAGGTGGCAGGAGGGGGGGGCAGACAGAGCTAGGGCTGCACTGTGAGATATATTAGAGAACTTACTGACAGAGGAACATCCTGGGGAGCTGGGCGGCCAAGCATTGAGTGGGTTAGGACAAAAGCATGCTCTCAGGCCAGAATGTCTCTGGTTTATCTTCAGATCCCATCGAGAGCCAGGCGCATCCTGTGCACATGGGCGTTCATGGCTCTGTGTTATGGTTTGCTAAGAAAATATGCAGGAAAAGCCAACTGTGATGTCTCAGACAGCCATGGCAGCTGTGGCGCAAGATGGTTGCCATCCTGTCAAGCCATATCCATATTCTCCACTCTGTGGGATGGACCCTTACAATACACACAAGCACTGTGCACCCCGAATCTCTCCAACTTTTCATTGGACCAATGGGGCCTTTGCCATTCTTCTTCTTTTTCATGGCTTTGCCCTCGAGCATTAATATAATTCTCATAGTGTTCTGGTGCTGTGAGGTGATCTGCTTAGCTTTTTAGAGGAGTCCACAGCAGCAGAAGAGCCTGGGCGCAAATGAAGCTGAGAACAGGGAGACAGACCGAGGACTTGGCACCTCTCCTATGACGCCATGGGATTAGATAGGACATTGATATGGGTTTTCACATGTGACACAGGATGATGTCTGGATGTGGAGTTGATGTTCTGTTTTGATGAGGTGTGGCCTGTGGACTGTCACTAACAGCTGCTGTGTGAATGTGACCAAAAGTGTAATGTGTGATTTACCAGCTCAAGCCCTGGGCTAGAAAGATAGTTCAGGAGTTAAAAGCAGTCTCATTGCTCTTCTGGAAGACCTGAGTTGAGTTCCCAGTGCCAAGGTTCAGTGATTGTAACAACTAAAGAGAGAACAGACTCATCCTGGGTGATAGAATGGGGATGGTCTTCCTTGTACCCATGAAAACCCCAATGTGTCCTTTCCCAAGGGTTCTGAGGTCACCAGCTACCTGTTTGTTCTATGAGACCATTGGATCCTGTTTGGCACAAGTGGCCACATAAGAAGTCTCCAAGAGCCTATAGTTCCAGAAAAGATAAGGTCAGTGTCCTCATGTGATTAAGCCTGACCGCCCCCCACCAACCCCCAGCCCTGCCACAGCACTGCCTGCTGACTGGGGTACCCATGTTTGGAGTCATGCATGAGTCTCCTGTCTCAAACTCTCTATTTCTCCCTCTCCCCCTCCTCCTCATTTTAAAATTGCATTTACTTATTTATCTTGTATGTGTGTATTGAGGTCAGAAGACAACTTGTGTAAATCAGTTCTTCTCCTTGTACAGTATGGGTTCCGGGGGTTGGACTCGGGTTGTCAGGCTTGGGCACAATACCCACTGAGCCATATTACCACCCCCTGTTGACCAGCACTATCCTCCAATCCTTAGAGCCAAACTGCTGCCATCTTCATGAGCTCAGCTGTATCAGATTGACAATGACCATTCTAGGTGACGATCATTCTAGGTGGACTTGTTGATTTAGAGGTTCCCTTATAGAAGGAGGTTCTGCGGAGGGTCATGGGAACCTTACCTGAGTATCCACACTCCACCCCCCAGCCATTTATATGCATTTCTGCCCAAACTGCATGTCTCTGGGGTCCAGAGTAGAGTATATGACTAGGGAAGGCTGGGGCGGGGGGAGGGACTCCATCTACATAGCTGTTGTCCATGCTGGATTCAGGCCTTCCAGCATGACTGCTTTGGGGTCACCTATGCTCCGTACATAAGCCACATAAGCCCGTTGGCTTCCCCACTGAACTTGGTTGACACTGGGTCAATTAGAAGGACAGGGGATAGATGCTTCTTAGTTCCCCTCCCCAAGCAGAAAATTCTTGAGACTGACCCCAAATCTTTCCAACTTTTCCATTGCCCCAGTTGGCCCTGCTGGGTCTTTGTTGTTTATTGCTGTCATTTTGTTTGTTTGTTCATTTTGGTTCAGTAGAATCATGTGGCTAGCTACACAGTGTCCTAGGTGAGTGGCCATCTGGGGCTGGCCTCGTCATTGCCATTGGGTAATCCTGTGGGATATGCAAACGTATTGTTCTGTGTTTTTCTATCAAAGGGTTACACGAGATGTTTCCTTTAAAAATGTGTACAGAAACCACACACATGGCAGACGTTCAGATTCTTCAGGGTCAGCACTTTCTGAACTCAAGGGTGCACTCTGCTCAAAACTTCTCTCTGCTTCTGCACTCGGTGGCTCTAGTCAGTCCAACATCTAAGAGTGACAGGCTGAATGCTGATCACTGACAGTGAGGCACAGGACCCTTTCTTAGGAGTGAACACATAGGTGGACCCAACTGGGCACACTTCTCCCCTTTAGCAGGAGTAAAACTTTTGTCTGGATGAAATGCTTTGGATCGTGTGGTCATTTCCTTTGGACCCCAGACCTATTAATAACAATATTGATGTTAGATTTCTGAGGCAGCTTAAAGAGATAGGAGGCAGAAAAGAGACCAGTTTGGCCTCAGCAGACAAGAGTGTTTATTTCAAACATTGAGGGGCACACACAATGGGAAAGGAGTGTCTGCCAAAGGGGAAGAGGGTACGTGGGGTTTATATAGGAGGTTTGGGGAATGCAACTGCTGGGGCTATGTGCAAGCCTGCAGCTTCTCCCTCCTGGAGTTGTTTGTCCAGACAAGGTTGTTTTATCTTTAGAAGCTGCCTTCCTTGTCCTGGCTGTCAGGATGAGAGTCAAAGTGGGCGACTGAGTTTGGCAATGGTGGTGAAGGGGAAGGAGTTGGAGTTTCAGTATAGGAGCTTGGTCAGGGTTTGGAAGATCTTGTTTCAAGTTTATTCTAACATATCCCAACTCTTAAGAAATAAGGAATGGGTCAGAGAGGATAAGGATTCCAGGAACAGGGCTGGAGTTTTGTGGGGAAGCGTCTTACTGCTGAACATGAGCAGAGGTCTAGGGGTGAGAGGGAGTTCTGTAGGCACAGTCTAGTCGGAGTCCATGGAAGAGGGGGGGTAAGAGAGGGTCCTCTGGTCAGTCAGCAGGAAGTTTTAACTGGAGCTGCTGTAATGGATCATGTGATTGCCAGCATGCTTTCCTGGAGAAACTTTTGAGAAACAATCAGTAGAGAGCTGGAAACAGATGATTCATCATAGAATGAAGCTGAGAGATTGTTCAGGAAGGTAGAAGGACAGGAAGGGGAGAAGGGGATTGAGAGGGGGAGGAGTAGAGATGGAGAAGTGTGAGAGGAAGTGGGTATAGAGAAACAGTGACTACTACCAGGAGTGCTCCACCAAAGTGAGCTCGTACAAGCAACAGAAAGCTACAGAACATTAAAGGAAGGGAACAGCGGGACTAATGTAAAGAACTGTATCTGGCCTGGAGGCAAAGGGATGACAGTTCTTGGCAGCCAGTTTCTCCAAACAGTCTAAAAGGTTTTTCTGCAGCTATGTCAGGAGCAAATGGAGCTGTTGTAGGATTAGGGTAAGACCCATTAAGAGAGCTTATGTGGGAACTTGTTGAATACAGGGTGAGTTCAGTAAGTAAACTTTTAAAAGGCAGAGCGAAAACAAAGTGTGGGGAGAATAAGGAGTAAAGAAATGATTAAGGAGAGGAGCTGGAGTGGGAGGAAATCAAAAGCCCAAATACAGGAGGAGGCCTGTGGTTGAATTTTTTGTCTGGTGCCTGTTCAGCAACAGCCTCAGGTCATGAGGAATTGAGTCAGGCTGTACGGAGCAATGGCTCCTAACCACAAATAATGGCTTAGCCCCAGCCTGACCATTCCATTCCACCTGCAGAAACAAAATGCTGTAAACAACCAACCCTGCTCTTAATCAAACTACAAAAAAAAAAAAAAAGTTATTTCCTGGTGAGTACCTACATATATGTGCATGTGTATATACACATCCCTCAGACCCTCTAAATGCACCCAGCCTTCGACGGTCAGAAAGGTTGGGTGGACTCTTGCTGTTCCATAAGGCAGACTCAGCCTGTTGACATCAATTCTGTCTGCTTGTCAGCCCCAGTTTTCTGATGTCTGATACCAAAACCTGGGACACACTTAGGATCCTGTGGACAGAAAGTCCCCCTTCCACCCTCCACAGTGTCATTCCCCTGGGAGCATGGACGCCTTCTAAGCTTACTGTGTAGGCTAAACAGTCACCAGTCTGACCTGAGACCTAAGGTTCTTTGTGGCCCTGCCTCCGTGAAGAGCGCAAACCGGCTAGACAGAACCTCGGTTCTTGGGATTGCATGGCTGCTCTGTGTAGACCCATCTTGACCCCAGTCCTCTGCTCTCCTCCGAATCCTCCCCATCCATCTTCCTCTGATTTCCTCTTCCCACGCTCACTCATCTCCAGGCTGAGAAGCCTTTCCCCATTTGATTGCAGCCGTCTATGCACCCAAATTCTGTGGGACCAAGCAAGTATCTGCCTGTGTCTGACTCAGAGGTGCCCTGACCAGACCCCTTGAGCTCCGGGAGCCTCTCACTCCTTCTCCACGTCACAAAGGCTGGGAGTTTCTGAGAACCTCCTATGTTTAACTGACTTAGTGACTTTCTCAAGTCTGATGAGTGTGGGGCTCCCCCACTAACACTCAGGTTCCTTCTTATCTTTCCCTAAGCTTGGGGGACACCTCAGCAGCAGGACGAGATTCTCCACCAGTCCTGCCTGTCATTTCAAATTCAAACCAATATATATATATATTAGGTTTTTTGAGACATGGTTTCTCTGTGTATCCTTCACAGTCCTGGACTCACTTTGTAGACCAGGCTGGCTTGAACTCACAGAGATCTTCCTGCCTCAGCACCCCCCCCACCAGTGGTGGGATTAAAGGGTGTGCCACCACGCCCAGCTCAAACCAAAATTTTTAAACGGTCTCTAAAAGCTTCACCTTAGTGAAGTTCAGCCTGCTGAACTCATTCAATTATCCTCTCAAATATGACCACAGTACTCTTTTAATGATGCCCACCACTGGCCCCACTCAATTAGGAACTTTCAATTTTGACGGTCTTACAGATCTAGACCACAGTTCTCAAACATAGCAAAGGGCCCAGGTACCACTCCCACTGACACTACACCTGTCCCTACTCCTGCCCCAGCTCATTTTTATCCTCATCCCTGCCGCCACCCAGCTCTTGCTTTCAACCTTGACCAGAGAGTTGTTACTTGACCTTGACCTTGACTAGAGAGTTGCTCAGAAGGAGGCAGGAGACAGAAGCTACACTGGGCCCTAGTGCCTGCGTTTCCTCAGGGTCTCCAGGCCTGCTTCCACTAAGACAGGACGGCCTTTTTGTTTTCTGGACTTTTTTGCTTTATGCCTCTGGTCTGCCTTTGTTTCTACCCCACCAAGCCTGGTTACTCTTGCTCTTATTTCTACTTTTCAGTTACTTGTAAGGCTTTTCAGGTTGTCTGTCCCTTGGTGGTTTATGAATGGACCCCACAGGCTCATGTATTTGAATGGTTGGTCATCAGGGAGTGGCGCTATTTAGGAAGGTTTAGAATAATTAGAAGGTGTGGTCTTATGGGAGTAGGTATGGCCTTGTTGGAGGAAGTATGTCTGGGGATAGGCTTTGAGGTTTCAAAAGCCCCATGTCAGTCCCAATCTCTCTCTCTCTCTCTCTCTCTCTCTCTCTCTCTCTCTCTCTCTCTGTGTGTGTGTCTGTCTCTGTCTTAGGGCCTGTATAGGGCAATCACCACATAAGAGGGTTCTCAGGGAAAAGTGAGTGCGCTGCCCACCTGACTCTCCAGTCTTCACTCCAAAGACAAACAGACAGGACAGGGGTGATGTCTAAGCATTTCCCATTTTTAAAGTCTCCTTCCCTAGCTTATATCCAGAACCAAATGAGTGTTTCCACATGAGGCTATGTGGGTCAATTAAAGGTCATCCTATTACATCACTTAGCACAAGCCTGGTAACATGGTGATCATGCACTGGTCATGAGTATGGAAGTCTTGCTCACCCAATCAGCTATACCCACGATCCGGCTTCAACTCCTCCCCAGCATCTTCCGGCTGGCGCCATCTTAAATATCGCCCACAAGTTACTTTCATTTTCCCAGCCAGGAGGCATTTCTCATAGGCCTCCATTTACTGGGTCCCCAACCCTTCCCCCCCCCTCCTCTCCTGGTGGATCAGGATGTAGCTCTCAGCTATTGTTTCACCACCATCCTTGCCACCATGCTTCCGAATGCCATGATGATAATGGACTGACCCTCTGAACCTGTGAGCAAACCCCCAATTACATGCTTTCTTTTCTAAGAGTTGCCTTGGTTATGATGTCTCTTCTCAGCAATGGAACAGTAGCCTCTGACTGTGTGACAGGGAGAAGGAGGACAATAAAAGAGCCAGGAAGAAAGACATTATGTGTTTGACAACAGCTAAGAGGTAAACTATTTCCAATAGAGGTGACGATTGTTTATCTTAAAGTATAAAGGCATCTATAATAAAATCAGCTAATAGGATGCTCATACGTGGAAAGGACGAAAGGGACCATCTGTCTAAAATCTCATGGTGATAACCGCAATATCATCATTTTAACAGGGCTCCCTCAGCTAAATTCTGTTAGATGATGTAAGCTTAAATTTAATGGTGATTATTATACACACATACATAATCAAAATAAAAAACAAAACAACTCTCCATGCTACATAAGCTGAAAAGTCTGTCTTGTGTTTTCCACAAGGCTTACCTGGAAAATTGCAAGACCTAATGGTTTAATAATATGTGTACATGTAATATTAACTCATTGCATTACTCTATGTATATCATTTGGGGTCAACCTTTGCGTATTAAGGTGATGTTACACAGTATCATCTAAGTGAAGCAACTGGCAGCTCCAGAACCCCAACTGTGTCTGCTTAAAACAATTACAGCAGAGCTTGTTAAATGTTACTATTTCTTCAAGAAAGGAGCTAGGCAAGGCCATTAGACATTCACCTGAGTATCCAGTCACTCCTCCCAGCTGCTTGTATGCAGTTAGGCCCTAATTACATGAGAACTGCACAAGCCAAAAACTAAAATTGGGGAGGAGATCTTTCTATGCAACAATAAAAAGCTATTCCACACACCAGTAAAGCCCTAAAATATTATCTAACACCTTCCCTTAGAAAAATTTCTTATAACAAATTTTTTTGTTACTGTTACATCTCATAGTATTTTAAAATAGGTAAAAGTTAAAATGAGTAATGTAAATGTAAAAAATTAAAAATGGCTAAATGTAAAAGTTATAAAATCCTAATCTTATGAGAGTTACTAGCTTATTGTAAACTGTTAAAGATAATTAAGACACCTTATAAATGATATTAATTTATTATATGCTAATAATAAATTATTACCAAATTCTTTAATGTGCTCAGAATTGTGTTTGTAGCCATACTAAATGTAATTCAGCTACAGGAACAAGCTTGGACAGAAAGACCAAGTCCCCATTATATATTTTTCTGTATATGTTGTCAAAGTGAAGTCTAAAAGCAAGTAACTCATAACAAGTTCAAAGTAAACTGAAAGTTTATTTAATGTAAAAGAATGAAAATCAAGCCGGGCAGTGGTGGCGCACGCCTTTAATCCCAGCACTTGGGAGGCAGAGGCAGGCGGATCTTTGCGAGTTCGAGGCCAGCCTGGTCTACAAATTGAGTCCAGGACAGCCAGGGCTACACAGAGAAACCCTGTCTCAAAAAACAAAAACAAAAACAAAACAAAAAAAAGAATCAAAATCAGATGTATTTTTAAAAAATGATTATGAAAGGTTGGATGCTTGTGTAAAATGACTTAAATATGCCATGCTCTTGCATGGTAGGACATTTCAAAGCTCAAGTAGTGCCCGTTCCTTTGGATGGAGCACAACTCCATCGGAGTAAGCTGCGTGCTAACCTCTTTACAGAGTAAGTATGCACAGGGATACAAGACCCCCAGACATCTGCTGCTCCCATCTCGGGTCCTGACCAGTTCCAGCTCAGTTTCCTGATCAGTTTCCCCAACCAGGGAAACTCCTCCTTATCTGCATGAATTTGAACTACTCCTCATGTCTCATGTGATGGATTGTCATGGGTTCTCTTGCCCAGGGGAGGATCTCAGAGTCTGCACCCACATCCCAAACGCCTCAACAACACAGAGGAAAATACCAATTACTCTGCCCTCAATGTCTCCCAGACTGACATGTGAGATGCTGTGAACAGGGCAGCCTTGTACCTAAGCTACTGGTACACCTGACGGGCGTGAGACCCGCATGCTAGTGCAGTTGGCCATGCCCTCTCCCGGCCTTC
>CAJQZJ010037474.1:1583596-1672119 GCA_907164525.1 Lophiomys imhausi
ATTGGTCCTGCTTGCTGTCTGTTACTTATATTATCTCTGATTGGTTAAATAAATGCTGAGGCCTGGAGATTGGGCAAAGACAGAGATAGGTGGGACCAAGGTTCTCGGGCTTGAGAGACTGAGAGCATCTTGGGAGGAAGACACCTCTGAGGAGAAGCCAGGAACAGGTAAGGAGGACACACGCCATGGTTAGGTTAAAGAAGATCATTCCACATGGCCTGGAACATCGACATAGCGTGGAGAATAGCAATCCAAAGGGACATATGTATATATGGGGTCATATTTGGGTAACAGAATTATGAGCTAGCTTAGATGGGCTAGGATTGCACAATTCAGGCCTGACTTGTTAAAATCCATCCCAGTGTCTGTGTGCTCATTTATAATGGCGGGTTAAGGACTAACAGCTGCCATATCAATTAATGACAATATAAATACTGGTTAAATCATTTAATTAGCCATTTTCTTCCCTACACTCAACCTTCAACCCTGGGAAACATTGGGACCCCTTGTTGTTCCAATAAGACAGTCTCATCCTGTTGAGGTCAAGTCTGTCTGCTTCTCTGCCTGTTTTCAGACAGTCCCGTGTCTTGGGGCCCCATCTCACACTGGCTGGGATTTGTTGGTACAGAAGCAGCATCATTTATGGGGGAGGACACAGATCCTATCCTAGCAGTAATCAGATCTAGTCATGGAGCATTGCAGTAGCCAAAGATTCAAGTTGGTTCTAAAGGATGTTAAGCTGATCTAAATATTTCCTAAGATTTTTGAGAGCTGTTGAGCCAGCTAGGTTAATTGATGGAGAAAAGGTTTGAGTCCAGCTGTTTTAGTTTTGAGTCCTAAATGCCTAGAGAGGCAAAGGGGATGAGTTGGATGATCCCTGGCCCATTAGTCCCCCTTTCAGAGGTCACTTGAACTGCATTCAAGGGTTTGTGGATACCAGTCTCTCTGTAATTGCTTCCAGATGACAAAATGGGCTATGTAGAAGGGGCAGCAGTTAGAGTCCTCACAGGAAGCTCCATCTACAGGGCCACAATAAAACTTAACAGATGGAAAATATCTAGAATGCAAGACAGCCATTGGATGATGATGTGTATTCTGGGAGAATTCTTTGTGAGGGAAGTCATATCTATAACATATAAAAAGTGAGACTGGCCGGGCAGTGGTGGCGCACGCCTTTAATCCCAACACTTGGGAGGCAGAGGCAGGCGGATCTTTGCGAGTTCGAGGCCAGCCTGGTCTACAAAGTGAGTCCAGGACAGCCAGGGCTACACAGAGAAACCCTGTCTCAAAAAAAAAAAAAAAACCAAAAAAAAAAAAAAAAAGTGAGACTGGCCAGGCAGTGGTGGTGCACGCCTTTAATCCCAGCACTTGGGAGGCAGAGACAGGCGATCTTTGAGGTTAGACTGGTCTACAGGGTGAATTCCAGGACAGCCAGGGCCACACAAAGAAACTCTGTCTCAAAAAACAAAACAGAAAACCTAAACCAAACAAATAACCTAAAAGTGAGCCTGTTAGTACTATTATAACTTTGACTGAGGTAGGGGCTGGAGAGATGGCTCAGTGATTACTAGATGAAAGAAGGGAATAAAAAATGGAAGAATATGACTGTAACAGTAAATTTTTATTTATCACACATATATTTATTAATATTTAACAATTACCTAACAATTGCCTATAAAGTTCCTAAATCCTAAACCCAAACCTTAATTCTAAAATCTGGCACCTAAAACTTAATACAAACATCTAATATTAACCTAAGGTTTCTCAAAAGGATATTTTCCTCTGGTTGAGGGTTCTTATGGATGGCTGGTCTTCATACAATTTCTCAGTCTTAAAGTCTCTGAATTTCATTGGTCAGATCCTGAGACAGTTTATCAAGCAGGAATCGCCTTTGTGGTCTTAAGACCAATTATTTAACATATGAAAAGTCTCCCAGGCAGCTCATCTATTCAGATGCCTGCAAAAGCCCTATTTCAGTGTTCTGGTCCCATCAAAGTCCTTGGGCTCTGAGGAAAGACAATTCTGCACTTACGCACTCCAGAATCTCAGGGAGAATCTGTCTCCTCTTCAGACCCGAAATGAGTCAATATATATATGATGGTGAAGCTTTCCAATGAAGTTGATGTGAGTTCTCTGCCAGACGAGGAGGAGGTGAAACAGAAAGAGGAGCCAACCTCCTGTCTATGTGAATCTTGACTTAAATACCTTCAGCAGAAGCTTTCGCACTCTTTTCAAGTTATGGCCCTGGGCTCTGTCTCTTCAAAAGCTTTTTGCAGAGGGGTGTGAAAATGACAGGCATGATCTGAGGGTGGGCGCCTCAGGGCATGTCCCCACCCCCAATCCTATGATCAAAGGACCCGAAGTGAGTCTTTTATCTTAAAGTCCAGGCTTTTGCTATTTCAAGTTTCCTATGCTATTAAATGCTATCACTAATCCTACCATATGACTCCTTCTGGTATGGTGGAGAGGTTTATTGTAGATAAAAGGAGAATACCGCCATAAGGAAGGACATCTGAGAGAGATCAGAATGAACATGGCCAGACTGAGCTGGGCCATATGGAGAGAGGGGAAAGGGAAGAGAGGAGAGTTAGAGAGGAGTTGGCAACAAGAGTGGTGGCCTGGGTCAAAAGATTGGCCAAGAGAGTAAAGGGCCAGGTAACCAAGATGGCTGGATTTTATAGGGAAGGTCAGCTGGGGAAATGGCAGCCCAGCCCCGGGTTTGGAGAAGTTTAGGTCAGCAAGTGGGGTATGCCAGCCACACCCTGTAATAGGTAGGAACTGAGGGATGCTGGGAGAACCTAGCAGCCAGTGACTGCTTTAATATGTTAATGGCCACCTCAACCATTTGTCCCAGGTTTGAGGACAGTCCATCCTTTTTTGTTGACAATAAATGATAAATGGTAATGCAGTCTTATCCATGACTACTTCCTGCTGACATTGGGGCATCATTGTTGGGGACCCAAAAAAGCTGGAATGTTGGCCAAGGCTGGGAAGAGCAGGCTGTTTCACTTGCTGCCCAGGCTCTACGGGACCATCTGGGGCTAGGGAAGTGCATGCAGTCTCCCGGAGCTAGCTGCTTTGGGGCTAGCTGGTTGGAAGTTCTATCAGAATCACCCAAGGCTGGCTGGCTGGCAAGTGTGGAGCTGATTAGTTGATCGGAAATCTGCTGGACCAGATATATATTAGGGGCAGAAGATAAAGTTAAGGAATTTAGGGGAAAACTTTAAATCCAGTTGGGGAAGGGGAGTCCTAAGACCAAGGAGTTGTGGTGGTGGGGGGAGATCCCATTCTCAGGAATAGGTAGGTGGGGAAACAGGCAGCTGATTGATAGTGGTTATCTGGAGTCTATTTAACCTGTGAGAGGTAGATCCAAATCAAACTCCCTGAAACTTACATGAATTTCTTAAGTTTACAAAAAGAGACAAAAGTTTTAGATAGGTTAGCATTACCACTGTTTGCAATCTGTACTGAATCTACATTGTTGGCAGTAGACTCATGACTTTGAGTCAGCAAAAGCTTGGGAAGCCAAAAATGATTTTAGACAGGGTGGGCAAGTCCTTCATACTTCCTGCTGTACAATTAATGGCTATCAGAGATACTGGGTCAAAAGGCTGAAGATAGAGGCTCTGACATTTATAGAGGGAAATTGGTGACTGTCCAGGCAGAAAGTTGCCTGTCATTTTTTTAGTTTCGGAACCTGCTTGCTCTGCACTTCCTGTGTATTCAGATATATTTATCCTTTTCAGGTCTCTGATGTGGTTGAAGACTAGATAGCTATAGTCTCACAGTTAAGTTTTTTTTTTTTTTTAAAGATTTATTTATTATGTATACAGTGTTATGTCTGCAGGTATATCTGCAGGCCAGAAGAGGGCACCAGATTTCATTATGGATGGTTGTGAGCCACCATGTGGTTGCTGGGAATTGAACTCATGACCTCTGGAAGAGCAGCCAGTGCTCTTAACCGCTGAGCCATCTCTCCAGCCCTCACAGTTAAGTTTTAAGTTGTTTAGGAATTAAAAGGATGTTCTAGGTCTAAGAAAATGTTTTTAAGTGGTAATGCAAGTTAGGATGGAAATTGAGTTAGGTATTGAACTTTAAACTCATCGAGATAAATAATAGAATTTTCTTATTTGCCAAATACGTATGGACTGACATTTGGAATGTATGTTATACCTTATAATTTTCCTAATTGTTTCCTAATTGTTCTTATTGTTTTATACTTTAATAAGGAAAAGTCTTTTATTGAACTAAAAGGGGGAGATGTTGCGGGGGGGAAGATACACCTTAAATTAAAAAAAAAAAAAAAAAACAACAACCCATTACCACTCTTTCCAGAGGGCTGGATATATAGATTGGACAGAGATGTTTTTAGCACGATTGAGAAGCACTTTAAAAAATATTCTTAGAAAACAACCAAAGTTAAAACCTTGAGCTTGTGATTATGATAATAGTAGTCAGTGCTTACCACAGCTAGATAGCTTATCAGAACTCTATTGGTTAATGTTAAAACTTGGAACTTATTTATTTATTTGAGACAGGGTTTCTCTGTATAGCCCTGGCTGTCCTGGACTTGATTTGTAGACCAGGCTGGCCTCGAACTCACAGAGATCCGCCTGCCACTGCCTCCCTAGTGCTGGGATTAAAGGTGTGCGCCACCACTGCTGGCGGTAAAACTCTGAACTTTTGAAGTCTTAATGTAACAATAACATAGCAAGGGAAAGAAGTCAGAAACCTTTTTTATTTTAACACTTTCTTAGACCCCCCAGAACTTATATAAACTTTAAGCTTTTTCTTTCCATCCAACCATTTATCCTGAGACACAAGTGGTTGACCCTGAGAGCTGTTGTCATTGTAAAGCAAGTTGGGGGCAGTGGTTGGTCTTCAGCTGCCACACAGAGCAGCACTGGCCTTCGACTGCCAGAACCAGATCTGAGAGATTTTTTTTTTCTTTTTTTGGTTTTTCGAGACAGGGTTTCTTTGTGTAGCCTTGGCTGTCCTGGACTCACTTTGTAGACCAGGCTGGCCTCGAACTCTCAAATATCCGCCTGCCTCTGCCTCCCAAGTGCTGGGACTAAAGGCGTGCGCCACCACAGCCCGGCCCAAGAGATTTTTCTGTGGAGAAGGAACTTGGGAAAACTGACCTTACTTTGATCAGGCAGAGTAAGGCAATCAACCCAAAAGTGTCCACAGTTCGGGCAGAGCCTGGGGACAGGTAAGGAAGGCATGGGACACTTTTTCTAGGGTTAGTGTTTCCTCAGTTCACGTGGAGTCATCATGCCCCATCTGTCTTTGGAGTCATAGGGCTCCCACTAGAAAGGAGCGAGTCTATTATGGGAATCTTATTCATTAAACGTTTTAAGCCAGGCATGGTGGCACATACCTTTAATCCCAGCCCTCGAGAGGCAGAGGCAGAGGCAGGCAGATCTCTGTGAGTTCGAGGCTAGCCTGGTCTACAAAGTAAGTTCCAGGTCAGCCAGTATGTTACACAGAGAAACCCTGTTTCAAAAAACAACAACAACAAAAACCCCAAATCAAAACAAAAAACCAAATGAACAAACAAAAAACATTTTAAGTGCCAAATTCAGCAGATCTCTGAAGAGTTTGAAGACCATCTATTTATTAAATATACCAGAGTTTAAGCTTAACCTTGAAAACACATACAAGATGCTAAATAAAGCTTGTCATTATATGAATTATGTAACAATTTAGAGGTTATTAGATTTTATAAGATTAGGATTTCATAGCTTTATTCCTATTAAGTTTAAGCCTTAAAATTTTGAGTTGAAGATTTCAAAATAAAACAACATTAAAATGTAAATACAGTAAACTTTAAGCCATAAATACAGTTCATAGGGAGACTGGGAACTTTTCTGATTCTTTTTATAGTGTGATAATATAGAATCTCACAGGGTTTTTTGTTTGTTTTTTGTTTTTGTATGACTTACTGATAGGGTGGTGTTAAGCATTCTAAATGTTGATTGGTCCTGTTTGCTGTATGTTGCTTGCTTTGTCTCTGATTTGTTAAATAAATGCTGAGGCCTGGAGATTAGGCAAAGACAGAGATAGGTGGGACTAGGGGCTTTTAGAGAGCATCTTGGGAAGAAGGAGGCTGGAGAGAAGCCAGGGGTAAACAAGGAAGACACGCCATGGGGTAGATTAAAGAAGATCCTTCCACATGGCCTGGAACATCGGCTTAGCATGGAGAATAATAGTCCAAAGGTACATATGTATATATGGGGTCATATTTGGCTAATAGAATTATGAGCAGCCAGGCGTGGTGGCTCATGCCTTTAATCCCAGCACTCAGGAGGCAGAGGCAGGCGGATCTCTGTGTGTTCAAGTTTGAGGCCAGCCTGGTCTACAAAGCAAGTCCAGGACAGCCAGGGCTATTACACAGAGAAACCCTGTCTCAAAAAAACAAAACAAAAAACCCAAAAAGCAAAATATCCTCCCCCCACAAAAAGAGATTTTTCAAAGTGGAAGAAGAACCTTAGAGATAAAAGACTTTTGGAAGTGCAGAGCAGAGCAAATTGAGATAAAAGAGATTTTGAGATCATTTGTTCATGCAGTGGCTGTGTCAAATTTTGGTCATTGATCTATACTGAGGCCAAGCTGTGAGTCGGTGGAGGAAAAGAGAAAGGGTCAAAAACCAAAACTCAAGCTGGGCATGGTGGCTCATGCCTTTAGTCCCAGCACTCAGGAGGCAGAGTCAGGTGGATCTCTGTAAATTCAAAGCCAGCCTGGTCTACAGAGTGAGTTCCAGGACAGCTAGGGTTACACAGAGAAACCCTGTCTCGAAAAACTAAACCAAACCAAACAAAAGCCAAAACTCCTCTGGAGGGAATTTCTATAAGCTCCAAGAGGAAAATGAAAGAGACTGTATGTGGCCCAGACTCCGAGCTTAAGGAAGCTTCAGGAAGTAGCTGAGAGGGAACAGGGTTGTAAAGCATCAAAAAAAAAAAAAAAAAAAAAAAAGAGTGTACAGAAGCAGTGGGAGCAAGGAAGGAAAGGATCGCGGGTGGGAACAGACAGCATAGTGGGGCAGCAGGCAGGACTGCAGTTCCTAGGGGGAGACAAGTGAAAGCTGGAGAGGGAGATGAAAGAGCAGGGAAAAAGGGAGACAGTGTCTTTAGTACAGATACCTAGAGCGTAGCAGGCCAAAGCTGAGAGATGCAAGAGGAGTGCCGAGGCGGGTGCCTACGGAGGCTGTAGAAGACTCTAGGGGTCAGAGAGATGCTTATGGTATAGACAGGAGAGGGATGGTTAGAGTACATGAAGGAGAGAAGTAGCTGAGAAGGTGGAAGTAGCTCTAGAATTTGGGGTCAAATTTGATGGATGGCAGGAGCCAGCAAGAAACAAATGATCCATATACACCTTAGGAGAGTCAGATCACCAGCTTGTTCAGAGTGGGTGAGTTGGGAGGGAACTCATTTATGCCACTTCTGGGTTTTGGTGCCAGATGAATGAAAAAAGAAAAATAGGAAGGAAGGACGTGACTGGACCTGGGTATGGTGGAGGAGAAGGTTTATTGTAAAAGGGAGAACATAGTCAGAGGCGGGGACATGGGGAGAGTCCAGAATGACATGGCTAATCTGGAGCCAGGCTGTGTGAAGAGAGTAGGGAGGGGAAAGGAGCCAGCAACCAAGAGGAGTGGCTTGGGACAAGAGACCAATGGGGCAAAGGATAGACAAAGTAGGCCATGTAACCAAAAATGACTGGGTTATATAAGGAAGAGCACTGGGGGAAGGGCAGCCCAGCCCCTGGGCTAGAGAAGTTTAGGGTAGGGGGTGGGATATGCCAGCCATAGCCTATAACAGGTAGGGACTGAGGATGCTGGGAGAACCTGGCAGCCAGTGACTGCTTTGATATGTTAATGGGCACCTCAGGTAGCCATTTGTCTTGGGTTTGAAATCTAACAGATACTAGCATTGGTGGCCCTTCCAGAAGTCCTGGGTTCAATTCCTAGTATCCACATAGCATCCGACAACTGTCTGTAATACCATTCTTAGTGGATCCTACCCTCTCTTCTGGCCGCTGCAGACACTGCATGCATGTGATTCACAGAAATGTATACAGACAAAACAACCGTACATGTAAAATAAAAACTAAAAAAAAAAAAAAACAAAAACAAAAAACCAAAGCTTTCTATTGAGGGTATAATAGGGCTGTGTAGTCCTTATTAGAAGAACAGAACAGGCAAGAAAGTCATCTAAAGAATCTTTTCATTTTTTTTGTTTCAAGATAGGGTTTCTCTGTGTAGCCCTGGCTGTCCTGGAACTTGTTCTGCAGACCAGGATGGCTTTGATCTCAGAGATCTGCCTGCCTCTAACTCCTGAGTGCTGTGACTAAAGGTGTGCGGCACCACACCAGGTCCATTTAAAGAATCCTTGGCAGGCTTTGTCATTAAGCAAGACTGATGATTTTTGTCATTGTGTTGATCATAATATGTAAGGCCATTGGCTTGGTGGAGGAGCTTGAGACGTTTTTCACTGGCCAGCTTAAGCCAGAACCATCTATGGGCCCTTTCTATAACAACCTTGTGGGAAACATTAAGACTTTAACATCATTAGTAGCATAAATTATGTTTGGTAAGGTGAAATGTAATTGTACAACTGGAGGGATGGTGTGCCAGTATTCTGTAGAAGGATAAGATAATTATAATTATCTATTTGTTACATCAGACTCCTGCATGAGGAACAAGCACCCAGAAGCTTTGTAAGGAAGTCAGTTAAATTCAGTGTCTAACTGACAATTTGAAAAGAGAAATAGGATCCTACTGAGTCATTTTTATAGGACTGTCTAGCAAAGTTTTCAAAGACACCACTTGGATATTCTGGATAATCACCCGAAGTTGTGAGTTTGATGAGAGAAAATCTGGTAGCCCCCTTTAACCAGGGGCCATGGGATTTTAGGGTTTGGACTCTGCAGTTGGCTTTTGTTAAGAGGAGGAACTGAAGGCCGGGAGAGGGCATGGCCAACTGCACTAGCATGCGGGTCTCATGCCAGTCAGGTGTACTAGTAGCTTAGGTACAAGGCTGCCCTGTTCACAGCATCTCACATGTCAGTCTGGGAGACATTGAGGGCAGAGTAATTGGTATTTTCCTCTGTGTTGTTGAGGCGTTTGGGATGTGGGTGCAGACTCTGAGATCCTCCCCTGGGCAAGAGAACCCATGACAATCCATCACATGAGACATGAGGAGTAGTTCATCTTCATGCAGATAAGGAGGAGTTTCCCTGGTTGGGGAAACTGATCAGGAAACTGAGCTGGAACTGGTCAGGACCGGAGACAGGAGCAGCAGATGTCTGGGGGTCTTGTATCCCTGTGCATACTTACTCTGTAAAGAGGTTAGCACGCAGCTTACTCCGATGGGAAGGGTACTATTGGGCCTGGGGAAGCCCTGCCATTCAAGTGCACTGCAAATTTCACTCATTTTGCTCAAGTGTTCAATCGTGTATATCGCTGTTAAGACTGTTGAGTTTCAAAGATTATGACTTTTAAATTAAAGCTCTTTTGGTATCAAAATAAACTTTAAACCATAGATACAGTCCATGGAGAGACTGGGAACTGGGTTTTCCTGATCTCTTTTAGTGTACCTTTATAAAAGATCATAGTTTTAGTCCAGGACAACCAAGGCTACACAGAGAAACCCTGTCTCAAAATAAACAAACAAACATCATAGTTTTTTGTTTGTTTGTTTTTGTTTTTTTTTCAGGACAGGGTTTCTCTGTGTAGCCCTGGCTATCCTGGACTCAATTTGTAGACCAGGCTGGCCTCGAACTCGCAAAGACCCGCCTGCCTCTGCCTCCCAAGTGCTGGGATTAAAGGCGTGCGCCACCACTGCCCGGCCCAACATCATAGTTTTTAAAAACTACTTATTGACTCTTTGTGAATTCCACATCATGCACCCCAATCCTGTTCATCTCCCGATCCATTGGTATCTGTCCTCAGCCCTTGCAACATCCCCTTTCCCAAAAGAAAAAAAAAAACCTCATTGTGGAAGCTGTAGTGTGTCTCAGTGTGTCCCACAGTGTACCTTTTTGCCAACACATCTTCACTTGCAATGTTCATTGCAGTGAGTCAGTGGTCTGGTTCGAGGCCTATTGCTTCTGTTGCAGTATCAGGACTGGATCCTCACTGAGACTCTTCTCCAATATCCTGTTGTTGCCCTGTGTCGTGGAGATTCTTTAGCATTGGATTTGCAGGATCTTCACATGCTCCAGCAGTTCATAAATGGGGTAGATGTTGGTGTGGGCCATCTCAAAGCCCTGGATCTAGACCTGGGAGGTAACTAAGTTGGTCAGCCCACCAGCTCACACCACCAGGGAGAACTGTCCATTACTGCCCTGGCTAGCTCACCAAAAGCCATAGCTGGCAAGGGTTGGGGCCTGCTCTCCTGCTCTCATGCCCTTGGGGCTGACTCATCCACCCCCAAGCCACCAGGGTCAGCTCTCTGGAGTGCTGTAACCAGTGAGGGGCAGGGTCAGCTCTCCCACACACATACCATCAAGGCCATCTCTCCTGAACCCACACCACCAGGGCCACCTCTCCCTTGCTGCGCAGGTGAGAGGTGGAGCCAGCTCTCCCAAGTGTGATAGCCAGCAAGGTGGGGGGCCAGTTTAGTCATACAACAACATGGCCTCAGGTAGCAGCCCATACCAGAGACATCTGGATGGACCTTTGGTGGTAATTCGGGCCATGGACCCCAGATGTGTAGGACCCCAGATAGGACATCACCATGGCCTCAGATGGTTGCACTGGCTCCTCATATCTGCCTGCTCCTCACAGTTGTCATGTCTCCAGTTCCACCTTTCTCCACAGTGTACAAACCCCTTGGCTTCACTTTCTCTACCATCTCTCCCTTATGTATACCGTATTTTCCTTCTCTCCATCACATATTTGCTTGTCATAGTGGTACCTGAGGCTGGTGCTCGGGTGTCTTTCTTTGGGCTGTCCAGCTGGCAGGGCTGGAGTGGGCACTTGGGTCAAAATATCAGTTTTTAATGACTCAGTTTCTCCAGATAGCTAAAGTTTAGCAAAATTAGAGAAGATATGAGTGATTAGACATACATTTTTTGTTTTGTTTTGTTTTGAAGACAGGGTTTCTCTGTGTATCTCAGCTGTCCTGGACTCACTTTGTAGACCAGGCTGGCCATGAACTCACAGAGATCTACCTGCCTCTGCTGGGACTAAAGGTGTGTGTCACCATGCCCAGCTAGACATACATCTTTAAGTCAGTTTTTGTTAGCATGAATAGCCATTATAACTTTAGGAATTTCTAAACCTTTTTTTTTTTTGTTTTGTTTTCTCTGTGTAGTCCTGACAATCCTGAAGCTTGTTCTGAAGACGAGGCTGGCCTCAAACTCTGAAATCTGCCTGCCTCTGCCTTCTGAGTATGGAGATTAAGGGCAATGTGCCACCATGCCCACTGGAATTTCTTTCTTTCTTTTTTCCAAAACAGGGTTTCTCTGTGTAGCCTTGGCTGTCCTGGAACTCTCTCTGTAGACCAGGCTAGCTTCAGACTTACTGAGATCCTCCTGCTTCTGCCTCCCAGGGACTGTGATTAAAGGTGTGCATCACCAACACCTGAATTTCTAAATCTTAATCATCAAACATATCTCATCCTTAAGTCCCATTCTCCATAAGTTTTGTATAACTAACTCAGACCTTCTGGAACTTGGTTTTATAACCTTATATTTTATTTATTTAAACATTGTTCCTCATGCCTATTTACTACTTCTTTCTATTTTCCTAAACAAGAGTTGAATCCCAGTTATATACATGGCATGCTGTAGCAAATTAAGATTACCTGCACAAAAACTGTTAAGTATTAATCTTTTTAAAAATAAGTTTTAAGCTCGGTTTTTCTCTGCTTGGAATTTTACAGCTTTTAGAACTACTTATCCCGTAGCCGGGCATGGTGGCACACACCTTTAATCCCTGTACTCGGGAGGCAGAGGCAGGTGGATCTCTGTGAGTTTGAGGCCAGCCTGGTCTACAGAATGAGTCCAGGACAGCCAGGGCTCATTACACAGAGAAACCCTGTCTTGAAAAACAAAACAACAACAAAAACTAGGTATCCCCAATAATTTTACAGATCCTGAGATAAAGAAAGCTTACAGTCCAGTGAGAACTTCAAAGAGTGGGGGAACATTTTTTTGTAAACAAGAACCAAGAAGGGGGGAACATATTTAGAGAGCCAAACATTTGTAATTACATTTGGTCATTTTATCTGTTATATTTGAATCTCACCTGATTAAAAAAATTAAATACTAGGAGACATAACAGTAACAAATAAACTAACTCATCATTTGTTGTAAGAAAATGTCCTTAAGGGGAGATGTTGACAACATCTGGGCTTCTCACTCCGTTTGTCTAACAGCTTCTCCATGGCTGCATAGGTGAACTCCCTCCTCACTTTCGGTCTTTAGCCTGTAAATCCCGGTTTTTTTCTTGAGGTTTCATACAGTTAGGGTCTAATTGCATGGAACCAGTTTGGAGGAGGGACTGGATACCCAGGCGATGATCTGATGAACGTGACTACTGTATTGGTCAGTGTTTTATCACTGTAAAAAGACACCATGACAATGATAACTATTATAAAAGAAAGCATTTCACTGAGGTTGGCTTACAGTTTCACAGGTTTAGTCCATTATCATCATGGCAGGGAGCATGGCAGCATGCAGGCAGACATGGTGCTGAAGAAAATAGCTGAGAGTTCTACATCCAGATCCACAGGCTGCAGGAAGAGAGACCTTGTACTTGGCTTGGACTTTTGAAATCTCAAAGCTCTCTGCCAGCAACACACTTCCTCCAACCAGGCTGAACCTCCTAATCCGTTCAAATAGTTCTTCTCCCTGGTGACCAACATTCAAATCTATGAGCCTATTGTAGCCATTTTCCCTGAAACCGCCACACCTACCTTAAGGCCCAGTTGTGATTACATCAATCAGGAGGAACATCTGAAGTCATTGTTGAGAGATTTTAGACAGATCATTTTTAGTCACAGCCGGTTTACAGGTGTTTGCAGATGGAGGCAGACAACCTGGGAAGCAGAACAAGTTATTTTTCTCTTACGAAGATATCAAGTTGCCAGTAGTATAAGGGAACCTAGGGGCCATCAAACAGAAAACTATAAAAATAGGCTTGGTGGGGCGTAAACCAAGGCAGACCATGGACATAAGACAAAGGAGTCCTAACAGCAGTTTCCCTTCCAAGCCACTCAGCCAAGGGGCTTTTTCTGCACAGAGAAATTTGTCCTGTATCCCCGTGGCTATGCTGAGATGAGGTCCTGAACTCACTAGTTGGCAGCCTGGGGTCTCGGGGAGGGGCTGCTCCACTTACACTTTGAAGTTCCTATTCTGTTGGCTCCTGCAGCTACCATTCATTCACCCTTTGTGACAGGCTGTCCCAGATGGGACCAATCTTGACTGTGTGGCTCATTTCCCACAGGCTGGAGGGAAACAGGAGTTAAATAAGTTCAGACTCTGGACATGGCTGCAAGAGAGAGCTGAGTGGCAAGGATGAGAATGTTAGGATGAGTTGGGGTGTCTTTCAGAGGAGGGGCCTTGGACCACTCTCCTTTCCATCTTTGGAAGGAACAAGGGTTGGAAGGGAGGTAGAGGTATTAAACACAATAAAATAAGTAGAGTATATAATTAAGTACAAAAATAAAAGCTTCTTGTTACATAAATTGATTTAGATAACTTCATAACTGATCTACATAGGCCTTGTTGTCCCCCAGGCAGCAAGGTTTTTACTGTCCTCCCAGAATTCTGAGAAGTGACTGTGGACCACACAGTGAATTTGTATATCAACTTATCTATCTATCTGAAACTGGATATTTATTAATTATTGTAGTTATTAGTAAGTATAAACTGTAAGATTAGGCCAGCGAAGTAGTGGTGGCTTGGCAAAGGAGCGGGCGGCCTGGCCAGTGTGCCTTAACTGGTTGCCTGATTTATCCTGGGGAAAGAGCCCCGGGACCAAGGGTGGCCTACACCACCTGTAACCTAAACTCTGTTAATTAATATAAATAGTTATATTAGGCCAATAGAATTACCAGCAGGTTGGCGGAGCTTCACCTGGGTTTGAGGGGAGTCGGGGAGTCTGGAAATCTGATGGGCCCGGGACTGCTTGGACTGAGGGCCTAGAAGCTGCCACAGTCTTTTCCCCAATAATTAAATACACCAAGACCTTTTAATGTTTTAATGTTTATCCCTTTGCTGGGCAGACTCTCAATTAGCTACTCTAAGTTAACCTGGATCACCTAATCCCAAACTACCACGTGCCTGCGATTACCTTCCAGCGTTCTCAAAGACCACTGTCTCCTTCTGTGTCCCGGAGGAAAAAGAGCGATTCTCTGTGTGTGCTCAGGGTTCCTGTCTAATCTCAGGAAGTCCCACCTTCCTATACTCTTTCTGCCCAGTTAATTGGCCATAAGTGACTTTTATTAACCAATCAAAAGAATCCCTCAGAAGGGGCAGTAACCAGATCTCAGCATTGAATTCAACTTATTAGAAGCAATGTTGTTAGACCTTCCCTCAACATCTATCTATCATTTATTTATTTGTTATGTTTTTAGCTATCCATTATTTATCTATTTTTCATCATATACCTATCATTTGTCCATTATCAATTTAAATATGCACAAATACTATATGTGTTATGTGCATAATTACACCAACATATATAATTATAGTATGCATTCTCTCTCTCTCTGTATGTGTGTGTGTGATATTCAGTTATTTCAGTATGTCTCTTCACTCAATATGGATTCTGGTTCACAGATGGAAAGGAAACTGAGCCCTTCAAAACATTTTGATTCAGAAACTCATAGATCTAGCTGAGTGAAGGAAGGGCTCTAGGTCCAGTTTTCTTCCAGAAGGTGAAAACCCAGCCAACCCTCTCATTGCGTTGCTATTTTTCTTTCACAGAAATTTTATTTTTCATTACATTTTTTTTCTCTAAGGAGGCAGCAAGAGCAGGCAAAGGGAGGAGCATAGGGGAAATAGCCTGGCTGAGATTAAACAAATCTCTCTGGCCATGTGTCCCTCTGCCCACCCATCTGTGAATAACCTGTAATTATTAATAGTATGAGTGATGTCATGAGCATTTTGGCAAGAATGCCAAACCCCAGAGACCACTCTGGAACTAGGCGGCTGAGGACAAAGCCCAAATGGTCTGCGTGTTTGTGCTGGAGACCCGGGTGAGTCTGGCTGGCTGGTTCCCGTGCCTGCCAAGCCCTCTCGGCAGTAACAGATTGCATATTGGGCCTTCTCATCAACTTCCAATGAGACCAGCCTGGCGGCCTCTCAGAGGAACACCTCTTATATAAAAAATGTTGAGTACACAATCCCTCAAAAATGTCATTCAAAGGACACATGGTTCTGAGTGAGGCCACCTTCAACTCACTGAAATCATGGTATTTGAAAGAGCGTAAGAGACAGGGTCACACAGGGGATGGCAAAAGGGAGAACAATGCCAAGGATATTGCCCTGGGGCCCAGGTTCTGTTTTTCTGTAAAACACTTAAATATCTGGGACATGCAAAGATAAAACTCCAAAGCTTCCCAGGAAAAGCTACCCCTAAAAATGTTAGAATATTTCAGAATGAATTTCATGAGACCTTACACTAGTGTCTAAGCTGAAGATTTGGCCCCAGTGTCAGCCATGCTTCAGGCTATGGATTGAGTTGTCTCCCTATAGAACAAGAGTGGGGTTTAAGTGCCCTGGGTAGGCACCAGTGGGGTGGCGTTGGATGTCCTCAATACCAGGTTATCCAGACACCTTCCTCCTTCTCCTTTCTCTTCCCTCATCTTTCCACCCTGGACAGGGTCCAGGCTCCTCGTGAAGTCCTATGATCTTAGCTACTTCACACCTTGGCTTTGTTTGTTTCTCACCTTTGCACCCCTGCAGAATCCCTCTTGGGGGTCCCCATTTTAGATCACTTTATCCAGTGTATCAGTTGACCCTTCTGTATCCAGCAAAGACCAACATGTCTTTGTAGAATGGCTACCTGGGCATCCACTCCTTAGCCCTACATGCTCAAGTCCTTCTGTGACCATTTTAGTACCAGAACCTTCCCCCATTGAAGGCCTGTTTGCTCTCCTTTATATCAATGGCCTTTTCAAATAGTTTGGCCTAGGGGAAAAATACAAGGCTCTATAAACCATGCCGGATGATGATAAATACTGTGACTTTCATATATTACTGAGAAACAAAGAAGACTCCCAGAAGTTCCTCAGTAAGAAAAATACTATGGTTGGGACAATGGTCAAAGCAAAGAGAGTAGAATCGCATCTTCCTAATTCTACGGGGAGAGAATATAAGTTGTGCTGGGCTTGGGAGAGGGCTGGAACACAGTTCCATAGGTCAAGGGCTTGACTGATGTTTATATTCTGCCAGTGTTGGCAGGCTGTGTTTTCCCCAGCCCTCTCTTTGGTTCGCTTATGGTCATCTCATGGTATGTCTTCATATATGTCTCTGTGTTAAAGTTTCCCCTTCTTATAAGGATGTCACTCAGACTACACCAAAGGACTTGTTTAAATTTAACTACTCCTTTAACAGCCCCATGTCCCAAAACAATTCCATCCTGAAGTATGGGGCTAGGGTAGTCAGGGCTGTGATACAGTATGATCCATGCATAAACAACATGACCCTTCTCATGTGAAGGCAGTGAAAAGCCTTATCAGCCTTGTACTTCCACAGCACACCATCACAATGTCTTTTTTTTCTGAGATTGCAAGAAAGCTTTGCTCTTCTTGACCTTCAGAGATATGAAACCCACATGCCATTCTGGGAAGCTATCAGTTTTGAAAAAGAGGAAAGACATACAGGGAGGTAGCCCCTTTTCCTTGGGGCTGTGGCTTTTATTTATTTGTTTATTTATTTATTTATTTTGGTTTTTCAAGACAGGTTTTCTCTGTGTAGCCCTGGCTGTCCTGGACTCGCTTTGTAGACCAGGCTGGCCTTGAACTCATAAAGATCTGCCTGCCTCTGCCTCCCAAGTGCTGGGATTAAAGGCGTGTGCCACCACGCCCGGCGGGTCTCTGGCTTTTTATCTTTTTCTCAAAGTCCTCTGAGTTAAACTTGCTCAGCTGGCTAAGCCACGCCCCTGCTAGCTCACGAGACACTTAATAAATACTTTACACCTGTGTCTTAAGCAGCTGCACATCTGGGATTAAACAAAAACATTCTCATAATTGGTTATTTTAATAAACTCATACCACAAATTTATATATTAAAATTGAAAGTTTCTAATTTGGGGCAGCAATGATCAGTGTCCAGTATGTATTGAGGCCAGATTGGGACCAAGAGCTGAACAAGTCTGGCTGGTCTGAGATTTCCCAAATGGAGCTTTTTAAAATTAACCTACAAATATGTGTGTCCTTTGACAATTTGGAGTCCATGGTGGTTGTGGAACCAAGGAAAAAAACAGCGGTCAGATCCAGCCACTCGGTGCATCCCTTGAGTATTGGATTGCCCAAATGTGCCTGGAGGGTAAGAGGGGTGTCATCCTCAAACTTGTTACCCTCCAGGAGTCAAGAGATCATGAGGCCAGTTTAAAGCACCTGGAACCTTCAACAAAGGGGAGTCTCAATACAAGACAGAAGGAGGCTCCCATGAACCCCCGAGACCTAACTTGGGTGCTCTGAGTTAGGTCCATGTTCCAGTGTTTTAGTTGTGTTGGATGTGTGGTCTGGTCCAATGGAGAATTGCTTCTTATCTGGAGGTCAGACTAAGTCGAAGTGAAACAGAGAGTCATAGGAAAGAAATGTTTGATTTTTATTTTTTAATAAGGAAAGGTGAGGTGATGGAGGACAGACATTCTTGAAAGTGATGGATGGGCGGGTCTACCTGTCAGTGGGCTTGAATGGACTCAGCAAAGGTACCAGATGATCGTGGTCATCAGAATCAGAACTGCCATGGCCTTCAGGAGTTCAGGGCCATTGGGAAGGCCCAAGGTCTGAACAAGAAAGGTGGGAGGACAGAGAAAGGTTAGGTGATAGAATGGCTGCCTAAAAGATAAAGACAGTCCTTCCAGGCTCACTAGGGACCCCAACCTGGGTTTACATAGAACAGCAATAAAGTCCCCAGAATTGTACCCCCCACGGAGGCAGAGGCCACTAAGACCAGAGATTCCAGGTAGACTGCTGGCTGTTTAGCTTACATAGCTTGGTGGCAACTGTGCTCCCAAGAGAGTAGGCAAGGACAGTGAGAAAGATAAAAGGTCCTAGAAAGAGGGCTTGGAGCTGCCTGGTGGTGGCAGGGGCTCCAGGTGTTCTCCTGGGTTTCAGCATCAAATGTTAAATTTTTCAGGCAGCTTAAAGAGACAGGAGGCAGAAAAGAGACATTTAACCTCAGCAGGCAGGAGTCTTTATTTCAAACATGGAGGAGCAGACACAATGGGAAAGAGGTGTCTGCCAAAGGAGAAGGGAGTGCATGGGGTTTATTTAGGAGGTTTGGGGAATGCAACTGCTGAGGCTACGTGTAAACCTGCAGCTTCTCCCTCCTGGAGTTGCTTATCCAGACAAGGTTGTTTTATGTTTAGAAATTGCCTTGTCCTGGGCTGTCAGGATGAGGGTCATAGTGGGCAACTGAGTTTGGCAATGGCAGTGAAGGGGTAGGAGTTGGAGTTTCAACATAGGGCCTTAGTCAGGGTTTGGCAGAATTTGTTGAAGGTTTATTCCAACAACTGACATCAGTCAGTACTTGGAGTGTTTTGTTTCTGCAGAAGCCTCTGATACATGCTTATTTATCTACAACTTTTTTATCATGTCCTCAGAGAGGAGGCATCTAATGAGGTGGTTCAGACATGAGGAAAGAAGGAGCCATTACACACTAAGTGTGCACAGAGATGTGCACACTGCAGGAAATGCTGGTACCATAAGCAGCCTTCAGTGAAGGAGATGATAGGATCAATAGGAATGCCAAACTACAGATGTCAAGACACACTTAGGACTTGTCAGCCATCTGAAGACGACATTGATGACAGCAGGGTGGCCACTGCTAGGCTACCATGATAGAGCATGCTGCATGTGCTAGCCAGCAGAACATGTCCGTCCATGAACAAGTTCTAAGATTAGTGATGAAGTGGCATGCCAGATCAGCAGGCTATGGTACAACCCTGTCATTGTTGTGTTGTTTATGTGCAGTGTGTGTGTGTGTGTGTGTGTGTGTGTGTGTGTGTGTGTGTGTCTGTGAGTGTGCACGCATGTCCACCATGTGAGTGTGTGCACATATATGCATATGAAAGCTGGAGGTTGATGTTGACTGTCTTCCTCAATCACTCCACCTTATTCTCTTGAGACAGATCACTGGCTGAACTTGGAGTTCACTGCTTTGGCTAGATTGACTGGCAGATGCCACTTCAAGGCTATGATGATCCAGTCTACAAGGTCATGAACTCTTCAGATGTGAAGGGTCCAGCTTTTTAGACACTGAAACACGATGCTATCAAAGTTCATGAATCCTGCACCTGAGATACTAAAGAATGCAAAAAAGAAAAACAATAGGCTGGAGAGATGGCTTGGCGGTTGAGAGCTCTGACTTCCCTTCAAGAGGACCTGGGTTCTGTTCCCAGCACCCACATGGTAGCTCGCAATTGTCTCTCACTCCAAGATCTGACACCCTCACACAGTCAAAACCCCAATACACATAAAATAAAAACAAACAAATTAAAACAAAAACAAACAAAACATAAATCCTCAAGGGCCAGTAAGCAGTGCCTTTACTCATTCCCTGGGCTTCATTTCCTGTTAGAGAAATAACACTCACTTCACTCTCTGGACCTCATGTTCATATGCCATGTCCCTTGATTGCCGCATCGAGCCACTTGACAGCACTGTGGTCCTGCTCCCCTAGTCTGCTTTCCATGCTGCAATCACAGAGGGAGGAGTGTGGTTCACCAACTGCTGCCCTTCCACTGGACCTTCATCTCACAGTCTACCCTCTCCCCAGGTGTCCCTGAGCTAAAGGCTGGCACCTGTCTTCTCTTCCTATCCTCCACCTCTAAAGCTGCAAGCTCAGGTTGGTAACATGGAGCTACAATTCTGCCATCCTCAGGCAGTTTCAAGGATAAGAGGGGCATAGAAATGCTTATTTGTTTCAAGCTGTATCTCGTTTTCTCGTCTTTGGTCAGCTGGGCATCAACATCCAGCTGAACTGCCCACAACAATGGTCACCCCACTTCTGAGGCCTTCCTTATTGCTATGGGGTGAGTGGCATTCAAGTAGCCTCCCATACCTAGTGATTTCAGGGCATCCCTGCACTCACACACAGGCTGAAAGCATTTAACATGTAGCTCAGCTTTCCCCACTTGGGGTTAGACAGTCTGTTGGGGGTCTTTGCCCACTCTGCTTCCCCTCCCTGGCAATGTCCTCAACCTCCCTGCTGGTCCTCCATCTTTTTTTTGGGGGGGGGACCAGCTCAATCTTAATGTCTGAGGTGCCATGAAATAAGTGAGGGCCTGTAAGCATCCCAGTCTGACCAGTTGGATCCCCATACTCTGGGCCAGCCTGGAGAGGCTTTGTGTCCAGCAAGTGCTGGACCATTCTTCCAAGCTGCTGCATGGGTGTGGACCCTGGTATCCTTCCGGGTGCTACAGAGGAATACATGAATCTGGAGTTTCCCTGCACAAGCCAGGAAGTGGCTCTGGCCTGATCTTTCTGGCTGTGTGACCCTGAGAGAGTGACCTTGTTGGCAGCTGGTCTGGTGCAGCTATGTATTCAAATGCTAATTTATGAACCCCAAGGTCTGGGAGCACCCCAACCACCAGACTCTCATGCACACCAGCCCTTGTGTAAACATTGCTCCCCAGTTTAAAGCTATTTATTAAATAGATGGCTACAGCCAATTACAGGGAAGAATAGAGGTAGGTGGGAGGGGTCAGTTCTTAGGCTGGAGTTTGGGGGTGAGACCATGAGGTGAGGGAGGTGAGAAGCAGTGGAAAGAGGAGACGGAGAGGAAGACAAGATAGAGGAGCTGGAAAGGGAGGGCATGGCCTGAGGGAGCAGACACAGAACAAGTATGACAACTGATTGGCAAGTAACCTGGGGAATGCAGAGTAGTTTAGGGGTGATTACCCAGCCAGTAATTGTGCTAAGACTATTGTAATAAATCATAGGTCTTTGTCTGAATTATTGGGGCTGGGTCTTACTGGGTCACAGTAAGAGGCAAATAGAATTTAATAAATAATTTATTCATGACCTAATCTCTACCTCTGCTTTCCCATCTCATTGGACTGATTTTACATGGACAGTTCTGTTCTCAGTGTACTTGACTTTCTTTTTTAAAAAAGTTTATTTTGCCAGGCGTGGTGGCGCACGCCTTTAATCCCAGCATTCGGGAGACAGAGGCAGGCGGGTCTCTGAGTTCAAGGCCAGCCTGCTCTATAAAGTGAGTCCAGGACATATTTTATTTTATACATGTTCTGTTTGCATGTACGTCTGTCACCACATGTGAATCTGGTGCCCTCATAGCCAAGAAGAAAGTGGATACCCTGGAACTACTGTTACAGATGGTTGTGAGCTGCCATGTGGGTGCTAGGAATCAAACCCAGGTCCTCTGGAAGAGCAATCAATAAGTGCTCTTAACCACTGAGCATCTCTCCAGCCCCGTGTACTTGGCTTTCAAATGCGAAGTGTGTGTGGCTTGGATCTCAGGCAGTCCTGTGACACCCTATTCCATTCCAGTGGCCTGCCATTGTCCTGGTGGGTAAACCTAGTGCAGGTACCTCCAGACTTTATCTCATCAGCCTGTGTGTGACGTCATCTCTGGGCCACTTCTTTTGTCTCCAGCCAATGCACATAACACATAAGGGGTCTGATGCCTCCAGGTTATTTTGGGACCCTAGAAACTGAAGCTTCAGCTCCAACCTTAACACTCTAAAGTGAGTCAGGGAGCAGAAGATGTATAGGTGAGAAATGGCCTTTGATTTTCATGGGGAAGAATAGGCCAGGTGGAGAATGTCAGGGCCTTGGGTGCAAGGGCTGTCCCTGACTGGCTGGCTCCTGCCCTGGGGGCTGACGGCCAAGGTGGTCACAGGAAGATAAGAACCCTATAAAGAAGGAGAAGTGTGGGCTCTGTATCCAGGCCCATAGTTGGAACCATGAACCAGTGCATGATAGTTTTTAGGAGTTAGCTTGCTTTGGGAGGGGTGCCTTTCAGTGTCAGAAATGCCTCAGATACCAGGGCAGCAGGAAAACAGAACAAGAGAAGGGATATAGGGGTGCTGAGTTGTTAAGGTGGGGGAGTGACTGAGACTGAGAGAGGTCTCGTGTTCTTCTCCTTCCCCTGGGTTGAGGTCCAGCATGGCATGCTGAAAGGGGCTCATTTCTTCTCACAATCTGGGGCACAATCCGCTGGGCTGTGGCTCCTGTTTGGGCCTGTCCATCTCTGGAGTCTCATGAAGGTTAAGTGACATCACACTTAACTGCGGGATCCCTAGCTTCATGTAGACTCCACACCTGAGGATGTCACAAATTTTAACACAGACTCATTAAAAGAACCAGGCCTAGTGTCTTAGTGACCACACATCACGGGGTGTGGAAGCATGAAGGCCAGTGGGACCCCACCACATCAGGTGCTCACACAGCCTCTCTGGAGCTGACCCTGCAGGCACCAGAGGGGTTGGATACTGGATCAGAGCAGTAAGGAACTGTGAAGTACACAGCCCTGGAAACAACAGGAGACCGAGACCAGGGGAAGGCTGGGGCTTGACAGCACTTTCTGACCTCTGAGATGAAGAGAGCGGTGAGATATGAGCCAGCAAGGCCCTCACAGGTCTTGGTAGAAACACTGTGTATTAGCACACAATAGAGTGGAGTGTGCAGTGGGTGTTATCTCAGGTCACTGGCCACTAGGCTGCTGTGCCTGCTCACTCTGTTTTTCTCAACATAGGCTGGACTCCTCCATGCTCCCTGTGGGCTGTGGGAGGGAACAGGCTTACAGTGACTCCCAAGAATGTGTGGCTGACCTAATGGTGATATCACAGTGATGGCCTGTTTCTAAGAAATCTGTACTCCAGAGCACCTCCTGTGTTCCAGGATCCTAAGGGTGCATAGGCCTTGGTAGATGGTAGTCTGACCAATTCTCCTAGAACCTGGGCCTCTCAAAGTCTGGCTTTTCCTGGAGGCCCAAGAAAGGGCAGTTTGGAGAACCTGGCTTCAGGGTCACACTGGGTGGAGGTGGTGTTGAAGATGGCCAGAGTCCTTTGTGGGACCTTTGTTGCTCTCAGGGCAGAAGAGGGGATGGGGCTAGGATGGGAGCTGCTGCAGAGACAGGATGGTTGTTTCTGCATTGATCTCAGAGGATGCATATGCATTTGGGGGTCTTTGGGAAAAGTCTTCTACTCATGAAGTCCAGTGGCGAAGAATTTTGAGATGTCCCATACCCATATGGGAGGAAGGGTGTATACCCTGAGGGCCCCCCTGATCTGTCTAGACCCCAGGGTGACTAAGGGGTCTGGGTGGGTGGGAAGCATAGGCACCCAGGGTGGGTTGTTATGCTCCAGCCAGCCCTGGCACGGCAAGGCAGACAGTGTGTGTACTCGTTTGCTTTTTGTTGCTGTGTTAAATGCCATGACAAAAAACAACCCGGGGAGGAAAAGCTTTATTTGGCTTCCACCTCCAGCTCACAGTCCATCACTGAGGGCAGCCAGGGCAGGAACTCAAGCAGGAGCAGAGGCAGGAAGCACAGAGGAAAGCCACTTACTTGCCCCTAGGCTCATGTTTAGGCCCATTTGCCAACAGGTAGTTCTGCTCACAGTGAGCTGAGTCTCCCATGAGTATTAGCAATCAAGAAAATGCCCACAGGCCAGCTTGATGAAAACAATTCCCTAACTGAGACTCCTTCAGATAACTCTGGACTGTGTCAAGTTGAGAGCTGATGCTAACTAGGAGGGTGGCAGAGGGTCTGGACCATGTTCTGGGCTGTCTCAAGCAGACACAAGTCTCTCTGAACCTCAGGGTCTCACTGCACAGTGGATGTGCCTTCCAACATCACTGACAAGACTCTGGTCTATCACACAGTTGGGTAGACACCTGTGAGTGTGGTGTGGGCTTTCTTCCAGGAAGAAGTGGGTGTCCAGAGGCCGAACATTGACTTGTAGACAGGCTACTACTCCCCTTCATGCTCTCAGTTCCCCAAAGCTGAGGAACTGAAGTTGAGATTCCTGTCTTGGGGGTGGACAGACAGCCACACTGGCTCCTAAGCTCCAGTGTGGAGGAGGGAAGGCCCTTGTGTGGGATGGAATGGACTCCTCTGGAAGAGGAGGACCATTACCCCAAGCTCCTACCCTCCTGGGATCCCTGCACTTAGACCTGCCAGAGAATCTGAGGTGAAGGCGTCATGCCACAGGATGCACCCTAACACAACCTGAGTGAGGGGAGGGGAGCAAGCTGCCAATTCCAAGATGCCAGGCAGGGCCTGCTGCCCTCATTCAGACTCAGGAACAAGTTTAATCACACAGAGACCAAATGTCCCTCCATCTGTGGGCCTGGTCCAAGCCAGAATTACACCCATACAGATGTCAAAAGAGGCCCGCTTGTCATGGACATGGGCCTGGTGTGTTGATGATGCAATAAAATCCTCTTGGTACCTGCTGGACACAACTCCAAACACTGCAAATGTGTAAGTTAACTGGGTTTACTCAATGAGGAAGTAGAAATGTAAGGGTTGAGTTAGTGCAATGATACATGGGTGCTGGCAATCCCTTTCGGGGCTGGTGAGCCCCCGAACCCTATTTCTCAGCCACCTGTGCCTGGATTGGTGGGCCACCATTCTTCTCTGCTCCTGGTCAGGCAGGAGCTCAGCCACCTGCTGTGGCTTGCAGCCAGGCTGCTTCCCCAGAGGAGCCCTGAAAGGAAGGTAGGTCCTATCCAAGACAGAGGGCAAGGCAGGAACTGTCCAGGTGCTGAAGCCCTGGGTTCTGTCCTGCAAGGTAGTGGTGCTTTGGATGTTGGCATCGCTGAGAGGGGCCTTGCTGCCCATGCAGAGAACCTCACTTTGAGATTCAGAGCCAGGAGCCAGCAGTTTTCTGAAGTGTTGGGTGAGGTTTGCATCATCCAATGGTCTCTGTCTTCTACCCAGACCCCTCTGTGCTTTGTCCCCTGACATGGGTCCTCCTCTAAAGCTTGAGCTTGAACTCTGGTGTGTGTGTGTGTGTGTGTGTGTGTGTGTGTGTGTGTGTGTGTACTCGTGCATGTATGTATGTATACCACATGCATGCAAGTGCCTGCAGAAGCTGAAAGAGGGAGACAGATCCCCTGGAACTAGAGTTAACAGATGTAACCCAGGCAGGAGTTGGTTTTACAATCTTCCTGCCATGGCCTCTCAAGCAGCCGGGAAGGCAGGCCTGTGCCAGCTCTGTTCTTGGTCCCTAAAAGAAGCCAGGCAGGCTTTGCTCTCTGGCTGTGATGTGGGATCAGGAGGATGCATTCTGCTATAGTTCAGCCACTGAGGACTTCCAAGCCACTTATCCCCCCCCCCCCCACCTAACTGAGTGTCCAATTTCAGTGTCCGCACTAAAGGGAGAAGCATGGGGCATGAGAAAAAGTCACTCCACACTCTATATAGGAGGATGCTAGTAGTGGAGGGACAGCTTCCCGCCACCATGACTAGCCTGTCTCATGCCGGCACCCGCTCCTTGTGGTAGCCATGGGGGAAAGCAGCTGAGATGAGGTGGTCTTGGAGCCCTGCCTAATATGCACAATCCCAGGCCCTCCACAGAAACATCGCTTGCTGCCTGCCTCTTCCCAGCATCCTCCCTGGGGACATATGACTAGGTCATCAGCAAAGATGTTCCTCCAGGGTCTTACTGATGGAGCTCTGATCCCAGCTCTTCCCTAAAATCAGGCAGCTACTCTGTCCCCCATGGGCTGGAGCTGCAGTTGTGACCCACTGGGCTTAGACGGTCATGTCCACAAGTCCCCCTTGGGAAGCCTCTCTCACAGCCCCCAGCTCAGCCTCATCCCCCAGTGCCCGCTGAAGCACTAGGCGGAGGGGTTCCTGCAGCCTCTGACCAGGGGTGCTGCCCAAGAAAAAGTAGATAGCAGGCTTGGCTGCACTGTGCACACTGGCCATGAAGAAGCTGAAGTGATAGAAGTAGAGGGGAGTGTGCCAGGATAGGTTCTTAGACAGCCAGAAAATGCCAAAGGGCAGGCCGCAGAAGAGGAAGAGGAGGATGACCAACAAGACCAGGGTGGAGAAGCCCCGGGGTTGGTGCCTCTCTGGACCTCGCTCCACCCGCAGGAGCAGGAGCAGGCTAGTCACACACATGGTACAGCACAGGGCAGCCAAAAGAACTGCCACCACCAGCCAGAGCATTCCACACAGGTGGTAGCTGGGTGCTCCAAAGAACTGGGTGCAGGCGCCGCTCAGCAGCAGGTCCAGTAGCAGGCAGAGCACCCAGATGAGCGCGCACACGCAGGTGGTCAGGTAGCGTGGGCGGCGGCACAGGTACCAGGCCGGGAAGAGAGTTGCCAGGCACTGCTCCGTGCTGATGGCCGCCAGGAGGCTCAGGCCCACAATGTAGCAGAAGAACCGCAGCATGATCAGGCTGATATGTACGAATTCTGGGAAGTTCAGCTGGTCCTGCAGCAGCTCAGGGATGATGGCCACCATGTGGCAGCAGAGGAAGATGAGGTCAGCGCAGGCCACATCCAAGAGATAGATGGAGAAGGGGTTCCTGTAAACATTCTGGTTGAGAAGCCAGAGGGCCACTCCGTTGCCTAGCAGCCCACCCAGGCTGAGGAGCTCAGTGAGGGACAGGATGGTCAGGTTGAACGCCATGTCTCCCTGGGTGCTGGGAGACTGCGTGTGCACTCTCAGTGACATTGCAGGGTGAAGGCGTTTGCGGCAGAGGCTGCGGAACTCTGTGATGCGTTTTTTTCTCTCCGGACCCCCCTGCAACCACAATGACACCAGTTCAGGGTGCCTACCCACTTCTCAGGACTCAGGTAGCTAGAGAATAGTAAGTGACCAGAATGGTGACACCCGCTGGAGGAGGTGCCCACCTCTCACTTCTGTTTCATCATCTTTTCTAACCCCCTCCCCCTGTCTAAGGCATGAGGTGGGAAGGATTCTGTCCGTCTTTTAAAGAGTGCCACCCCAGGGGCCTACTCATACTATGCATTCTGCTTTCCTGGAGAGGCTGGGTGGTCTGGAACATGGGGAAGAGGAAGAGGGGTTCAGATCTGATGACTCCCTTTGTATGGGGGTCTAGAGTGTGGAGGGATGACTCTGGAGGACCTGGAGGCCCCCTTGTGTTTGTCATCATTATAAAAAGCTCTTATAAGTCTTCTAGGCCTTTCTGGAACATTCCATGAAGATGTTTTGCCAGTGGGCTCTGGATCCTCTAGCTGGCCACCATACCTTGTAGGCAATGTAGATCCAGAAACCTTTTCTTTCTCTCCTTTGCCTCATGCCCACAGCTTGTGATGGTACTCCAGCCCTTTAGGGACTAAGGAGACCTCTCCTTTTCACATGCCACTTCCTTTCCTTCCCCGAGGGAGAAGAGGCACCTGTTTGAAGATGTGTTTAGGCAGGGTCCTCACCTCCTGCCTTCCTTCCATGAGGCAGTGGCTTACTAAGGGTTAGAGGGCAAAGGTCAGAGAGGACGGGGCTGGAAAGGCAGTACAATCTTGACTCATCACAGTTGGGGCTGTGCCATTGAAGCAGCTAAATGCCATACCTCATTGGAGACCCAGACCTCAGGAGGGCATCCACATCCTACCAGCATTGTTCTCTGTCCCACCCACCACCTGTGGTCATCTGTCCCCATCACTGTCTTTAGCCTTTCCTTGTGCTTTGGAGAGCTAGGACAGGGCCTTCCTCTCCCCAGAGACTGGATGGAGTCTTCTTCCTGCCTTGGTGTGGCTGGTCCTCTGGTCTCCTTTGGGAATTGGGTATCAGTGTTTGGGTGGAGATTAAGGGCTCCATTCCTGGCTGTGTGTCCATCCTACCTCCCAAGGCACTGGGATGTCTGATGGGCAATAGGCCGGAGTAAGGGGAGTGCAGAGGTGAGTGGAGTCTAGGTGGAGAGGCTGGGGTCTCTGAAATAACCATCATCCCATCTTAACGAGCTGGGTAGCCCCTGAGCCCACATACCACAAGGGAAAACACAGACCAAGGCCCCAGGCATCCCAGCACCTACTGGTGGGGTGAGCCAGTTTTCTCACACCCAGGAACCCTGGATGGGTTGCCATGGTCAAGGGGGGTCACTCAGAGGTGAGATGTCCGACACAAGACCCCTTTCAACTCCTCAGTTCCACACACCTGTGCACTGAGCTGCTTCCAGGACCCCAGGGAGGCTCTAGGTGGCAAGGAGCAGGTGGTCTTCCCAGCCCCGAGGCTCTCACATAAGGCTCTGCAACCCCCCTCCTCTTCTTTTCTGGGCTGGCTTCCTCACTCACCTCTGTACCTGAAGAGACCTGTCCATGGACCAAGGGCCTCAGTGCCAGTTAGGGACAGGAGCTAGGGAGGACACAGTCCTGCATACACCAGGGAAAGCTCCAAAAGGAGGGAAGAGGAGAGAGTACACGGAAAGTGAGGTAGGCAGGGAGAGGAGGAGGAGAGGGAAGGAAGGGAGGAGGGGAGCGGAGGAGGAAAGCTTGGCCACACCAGGTGATGCCAACAACAGCAACAATCAGGGGTGATGGGCAGGCCAAGGCTTAGCCGGGCCTGGCCAATGTCCCTTTCCCACTAGAACCCTGTCTGGAGGTTGTGTGTGAGGTCACCTTCCCAGCTGGAGGTTGGGGTCTCAGGGTTGGGTAGCATGCTCTGTTGGTGGAAGGGAGGAGGAGAGGGAGGAAGACAACAGTGGAGGAGAAATGGGGAGGTTCCCTTTAGAAAACACAGGAGGTTGGGGTAGGACGTAGGTGTGGTTCTGCCTTCTATAGATTGCCATTGGTCATGCCTTACCCTGGCTCTGCTCTTGCTGGGGACACTGAGGATTGAGGACCAATGCCCATGTGGTTGTCTTGAGTCTCCTGCACTCTCCATGGAGTAAGACCCATCCCGCTCTCCCCCAGGGGACAATAGTAATAGTGAGAAAACTGTCAGCTAGCAACCTCACCACAGGTGGGGGAAATACTATTTAACTCAGCTGCCCTTCTGGGGTGGCCCAGGCATGCCTGCAAACCAGATGGCCTAGCCCAAGTGAGAGAGGATGGAGGACAGGCCAGCCAGTCGCATGCAGCTTCCCCTCCCCCACCCGCCCAGCCACCGCCCCCCACCGCCCCAAGACACCCAGTTCCTAGGCTGCCCCAGAGCTCCGCCTTGACCAGTGTCCCCTGGCTGCTCACCGTTTTTGGTTCTTTCTGCTCCACCCTGAGCCTTGAAGGATCTGGCCAGGAAAATTCCTGCCCAGACCGAGGCTCCCTCCGCTGCCTGCCGGAGCTGCTGAGCTGCAGGCTGCCGCTTGGTCTCTGCTGAGCTGCAGGCTGCCGCTCGGTCTCAGTGTCAGCCGGCTGGCTCCTCAGTGTCACATGGTGTTGGATGGGACAGGGCTGGTCAGGCAAGAGCCTCTCTGGGGACCTTGTTTCTAAGTTGGGATCAGCTCCTGCCCAGGTGTGGAGAGCAGGAGAAGGCCAGCTCCTCCCTGCAGTATTGCTGGGCAAGCCTGGCACTCAGAGGGAAACTAGCTCAGGGAAGCCTGCTGAGCATCGGCACGCCCAACAATGACCTCACAGGCTCTCTCCTGTCTAGAGTCAGACACCTAGGGGCCTTTTAGAGACCACTTCTCTCTACTGAAGACACAGGGGATCCACCACGTGCCAGGCCCTTAGAGACCATCAGTCTCTAACAAGCAGAATGTGGAGGCTGCTGGCACTGGCAACCCCAGGCAGCAGGGCAGTGAGAGCCCAGGTTGTAGTAGAGGCACAGGAGACTGGCTGGTGTTGTGGAGTTCGTATATAGTCTCCAGCAGAGAGGGGGACAAGAGACATCCTCATAAGGGTAAACCCTAAGAATTCAGGGCTCTCTGATTCTCTTAAAACTACAGGTCACTGATCACTGCTGGTGTTCAATGAGCATGTACATATTTTAGTTCCAGGATCTCTGCAAGTGCAGGCCCTATTGACTTTTTCCCACACCTTAGTGTTGGGGGACAACTTTAGACATATAGGAATGTCTCAAGAGGAACCCAAAATTTACCAAATGTAAACAGTTCCCATGGTAATGACACCTGTGTTCCTAACCCTTGTGGAGACAAGCTGGAACAAGTTTCTGACAATGACAGTGTCCTTTTAGAAACCCGGCCTTCAAACCTGAAGCTCTGGCATCTCCCTTCAATGACCACAGGGTGACAGTCACATTCAGGAAATCATGGTGTCTGATGACTGCTGGCATCTGAGTACCAAGGGAACCACCTGTTAGGATGTCTCCAGGCTCCATTCCCACCTGCATCATCTGATGCTGCAATTCTGTACTCTGCAAGCTGACCCTGGTTTTCTGGCCACTCCCTGGGAGGCTGTGCCAGCAGGGGGCGCTAGAGAGGTCCAGGACAGGAGAGGAGAAGAGTCTTATCCAGTTTTGTGTGTCCTCATCTTCTGTTTTCTTTGTTTGAAAGTGTCATTTAGCCCAGTGTGTCCTTGAGCTCTTTGTGTGGCCAAGGATGATCTGGAACCTCTGATCCTCCTGACTCCATCTCCCAAGTGTTGAAATTACAAACCAAAGTGATTAGTATATGCCACCTCACATATATGCTTATGTGGTTCTGAGGGTGGAACCGGGGCTTTGGTCATGCTAGGCAGATACTCTACCACTTGAGCTCCATCCTAGCCCCACCTCATGTTTTGAATCCTCTCTTGCTTTTGCTTTTGTTACAGTCCACACTGCTCAGCAGTGTTCCCAGCCTGGTGGTAGCAGTTGATACCAGTTTGTGGTGTTTGTAAAACTTGAAAAACCACTCCTTGTCTGACACTTGAGAGACACCAGCCACCAGCTGGCTGGCCGCCTTCCAAAGTCTCAGCTGTGACCGCCCCGCTTGGCCTCAAAGGCTTTGAATGAATGCTAACAATGGAGCTCCTTTGAGTCCCAGGCCTGGGGGTGGGGGTTGGGGAGTGGGGGGGTAGAAGGTTCTAGTAGCTACTGCCTCCTGCAGTGCGAAGGTGGTAACTCCTGCAGTCCCTACTTCTGCACTGTCTTAGAGTTCCCTTTTCACCTTTGTTTTCTTCAGCAGCATACAGCTCTAGCCTCTTGACTGTCTCTGTTTATGTTGAAATTGTCCCAGAAATCCCACACAAACATGCCATCTGGCTGGGTCTGGCAGTGTAGTTGGCTTTGACCAGAGTGACAGGGTTCTTGGCAGTGGTTAGGGGGGATTCTAGCAGTCCAGGGTGTGTGGCCTCAGGGTTAAAAGAAGAGCACTCATGATGGGCTGTGGATGAAGCAAAAGGTATTAAGTATGGGAGTGTTCTATGGTAGCCATGAGTATTGCAAGGACCACAGCATGGAGTGACATCTTCTGAGGGCCTGGAACCAACAGTGGCTTCTACTCCCAGTTATAAGGGAGGAATACCAGCCACAATCAGCTGCCCCATCATAGAAACCAGAAACTTAACAGTGCTGTTGAGGATTAGGGCACAAGGCAGTGCAACGACAGGGCTCCCCAAGAGAATGCACCTGGCAAGACATGCCTTCTGGTGCCTCTGGAAGAGGGGCTCACCAGGGGAACACCCTATAAGGAAACCTCAGGAAATTGTGAGGACAGAAAGGCAACTTTAGAATCCCAGACAATAGACCAGAAATTTTTTTTTAATTCAGTAAAATAAAAATAGTACTGCTAAGAGATTGATAGAATTGAAGAACTTTATATAGATTAACTTAGAAAACAAACAAAAAATACAAATTACTAAGATGGGGTGCCTCTCCCATGTCTCTTTGAAACAGACTTGTTATCCAGCCCTGGCACTTGCTATGTAGTTAAAGCTGGCATTGAACACACAGTGATCCTCCTGCCTCTGCCTCCCAGTCCTGGTATTTCAGAAGTGCTTCATCACCTCTCCCTCTAAGATAAGTTTCCTTACAGTGCTGGGACTGGACCCTGGGGCTTGTACTTGCTACGCAAGTGCTCTACCACTTAACTATATGCCCCGCTACCATGTGTAGTGGCCAAGAGGCAGCTCCCACAGAGTGCAGATCCTTAGAGGCTGTGGTGGACACCCAACACACGCTGCATGCAGACACATGTGACAGGGTGGAGGACACAGTCCAACTCCACCAAAGCTGAAAATGATAATATGAAGAGCTCTCAACCAAAAAAATTGGGATTCTTTCTTTCTTTCCATTTTTTTTCTTTTCTTTTTTGGTTTATCAAGACAGGATTTCTCTGTGTAGCCCGGCTGTCCTGGAACTCACTGTAGACCAAGCTGGCCCTGAACTCAGAGATCTGCCTGCCCCTGCCTCTTGTATCCTGGGATTAAAGGCATGCACCACCACTACTGGGATTAGAAATTGGGATTATTATTTCCTCAAATAATTCTCCATCCACAATGGTGCAGCTGGTCAGTCCACAGGTCCATAAGGCAAGTAAGAAAGGAGTCAATAGGACTTCAAGTACTGTACTGAAGAGATACGGAGAGAGTGGGCAACCTTGTCTTGTCCCTGATTTCAGTGGACTTGCTTTACGTTTCTCTCCATTTAATTTGATGTTGGCTATTATTGCTATTGATGCTGTATATTGCCTTTATTGTGTTTAGGTAAGTGCCTTGTATCCCTGATCTCTACAATACTTTCAATATGAAGGGGTGTTGGATTTTTTTGTTTTGTTTTGTTTTTTTGTTTTTCCGAGACATGGTTTCTCTGTGTAACAGCCCTGGCTGTCCTGGACTCACTTTGTAGATCAGTCTGGCCTCGAACTCACAGTGATTCGCCTGCCTCTGCCTCCCAACTACTGGGATTAAAGGCGTGCGCCACCACACCTGGCCGTGGTGTTGGATTTTGTTAAATGCTTTTTCAGCATCTAAAGAGATGATTATGTGTTTTTTTTCTTTCTTTCAGCTTGCTTATATTGTGGATTATGTTGGTGGATTTTTGTATGTTGAGCCACCCCTGCATCCCTGGGATGAAGCCTACTTGATCATGGTGTATGATACTTTTGATGTGTTCTTAGATTTGGTTTGCAATTTTATGGAGTATTTTTGTGTCAATGTTTGTAAGGGAAATTGGTTTGAAATTATCTTTCTTTGTTGGGTCTTTGTGTGTTTTAGGTATTGAAAATGATACAGTATCATTAATAGTGACAGGGGTTGGCTCTCTCCCTTGAGGTAGGTCTCAGGTTGGGCCTGTCATTGGTTGGTCATTCCCTCAATCTCTGCTAGATCTTTATCCCTGCACATCTTGTATACAGGGTAAATTTTGGGTTGAAGGTTTTATAGGTGGGTTGGTGATCCTCTCCCTCCACTAGAAGTCCTACCTGGTTTGAAGGTGATCTCTTCAGTCTCCATGTCCCCCTCTGTTAAGAGTCTCAGCTAGAGTCACCCCCATATCCTCTTAGGGGCCTACCCTGTCTAGTTGGTCACAAAACAAGCCTCAACTGATACAAGAAAATTGAAATAGCCCCTTGTATTTTATGTCAACAACTACAACAGAAATAACAAAAAGCCTACACACTCATGGAAACTGACAACTCTCTACTCAATGACCACTGGTCAGGGAAGAAATAAAGAAAGAGACTGAAGACTTCCTAAATTTCAATGGAAATGAAGGCACAACATACCCAAACTTATGGGACCCAATGAAAGCAGTGCTAAGAGGAAAGTTCATACCACTTAAGTACCTTCATAAAGAAATTGGAGAGTACTCATACTAGCAACTTAATAGCATACCTGAAAGCTCTAGAAAAAAAAAAAGAAGAAGCAAACACACCCAAGAGGAGTAGATGGCAGGAAATAATCAAACTCTGGGCTGAAATCAATAAATGAGAAACAAAGAGAATAATACAAAGAACCAGTAAAACCAAGGGCTAGTTCTTTGAAATAATCAACAAGATAAACAAACCCTTAGCCAAATTAACTAAAAGACAGAGAGACAATATCCAAATCAACAAAATCAGAAACGAAAAGGGGGAAATAACAACAGACAATGAGGAGATCCAAAGAGTCATTACATCTTACTTTAAAAGCCTGTACTCCACAAAATTGGAAAATCTAAATGAAATGGACAATTTTCTTGATAGATTCCATTTACCAAAGTTGAATCAAGATCAGGTAAACAAGTTAAATAGAAATATAACCCCTAAGGAAATAGAAGCAGCCATTAAAAGTCTCCCAGCCCCCCCCCCCCAAAAAAAGCCCAGGGCCCGATGGTTTCAGCGCAGAATTCTACCAGACTTTCAAAGAAGAGCTAATACCAATACTCCTCAAACTATTCCACAAAATAGAAACAGAAGGAACATTGCCAAACTCATTCTATGAGGCCACAGTCACCCTAAATGATAGGACTTCTAGTGGAGGGAGGGGATCATCAACCCACCCACCAAACCTTCCACCCAAAATTTAGCCCATATACAAGAAGTGCAGGGATAAAGATAAAGCAGAGATTGAGGAAATATCCAACCAATGACAGGCCCAGCCTGAGACCTACCCCATGGGAGAGAGCCATCCTCTGTCACTATTAATGATACTCTGCTATGCTTGCAGACAGGAGCAAAGCATAGCTATCCTCTGAGAGGCTCCATGCATCAGAAGATCCAAACAGATGCTGAGACTCACTGCTAGACATTAGGTGGAACATGGGATGTCTTGTGGAAGAGTGGGGGGAAGGATAGAAGGACCAGGAAGGGACAAGAACTCCACAAGAAGACCAACAGAGTCAATTAATCTACGCCCATGGGTCTCACAGAGACTGAACACCAACCAAAGAGCATGCATGAACTGGACCTAGGCACCCTACACATATGTAACTGATGGGCAGCTTGATAGTCATGTGGGTCCCCTAGCAAGTGGAGCAGGGGCTGTCTCTGATATGGACTGTGATGCCTGCTTTTCCATCACTTCCCCTTAATGGGGCTGCTGTGCCTGGCCTCAGTGGAAGAGGAAGCACTCAGTCTCCATGTGACTCAATGTGCTGGGGTGTGATGGTATGGCAGGACTCAGGGGATGGGGGGGGGGAAGAGGGTGGGAGGGTGGAGCCTGGAGGAGGGGAGGGAGGAGGCTATAATCCAGATGTAAAGCAAATAATAAACTTATATAAATGCCTCTGTCTGTAAGGGCTTGCTGTGCAGGCTTGAGACCCTGAGCTTGTTGTCTGTAACCTCAGTGTGCTGGGGGAGGAGGAGCACACAGAAGCTGGTTCTGAGGCTTGTAACCAGTCCTGCCAATCACTGAGCTTGAGGTTCAGTGAAAGATTATCTCAAAAGATGGGATGGAGAGCTGCTGTGGAAGACACTTAACGCTGACTTTTATTCTCCACACTGGCACCTACATGGACATGTGTACACAGGAACTTGCACAATTGCCCATGCACACAGAAAGAGAAAGGGGGAAGCATGCAAAATTCTAGGAAATAGCTGAGAGGAACATTTCCATCCATTTTTAAAGGCAGTAGTTAGTATTCTGATATGTAAGCTGGTCACACACATTATGATCACAGAAAACTTTGGGCCCACATCTTCTTAATGTGCACCTCCATTACTGCTGCCCACTGGCCTTTCTGGGGTGGTTGTGTCCTGGGTGGTTGGACATTGAGACCATGGTCAGATTGGCAGGGAGCTAGGCTGTAAAAGATACAACCGTGGAAACAAGGGCTGGGTTTGGCTGTACTTTTCCAACCTGTGAGGTACAGAAGCCGCTGAGGAACAAGCAAGGCCTCCACAGGTCTCAGGAGAAACAGTTTTCACACAGGTATGGAGCCCCGTGGAGTAGGCAGTGGGAGTGTCACCCAGCCAGCACAGGCTGGGCTCTAGTGCTGCCTGCAAGCCTTGGGTGGGACAAGGCTTATGGTGGTTCCCGGGAATACTGGCTGTTCCAGCTGTGATATTATGGTGACGTCCTGTTTCCAAGAAGTCTGTGTTGCCAGAACAGCCCCCAGGTCGTAAATGGGCAGGCCAGGGTGGACACATCCTCCTGGGATCTGAATCTTCACAGGTCTGGCTTTGCCTGAGGACTGAGAAGGGGCAGCTGACTTGAGGGACACATAGGGGAAGGACTACCACCAAGGATGGCTGGTGGGGATAAGGGGGCTTGTTGATAGGGGTTCTAGTGGCTCTAGACAGAAGATGAGGTCCAGCTGGGCTAATGGGAGAGGAAATGTGGCTGGTGTGGGGGGCAGATTGGGGAGTCAAGGCCAGGTCTGGAAGCTCAACTACCTACTCTATCTGAGCCTCTAGCTTTGAGGATCACCTTCTCTGGTCCCAAAGGGAGGGGGGCATAGAGATAGGGGAGGTGAGACCGAGGGACTGGGAGGAGAGGAGGGGGGGAAGTTCTCATTGGGATGTAAAATAAAAACCAACAAACACAAACAAACAAACAAAAAATAACAACAACAAACCCCAGAATTCTCTGGAAGTAAAAGCTAGTAAATATCTACTGCCTAGGACCCAGTGTTCTGAGCCCCAAGTTAGAGGTTATCCGGAGATCTGAGCTTAGCCTAAATGATAGAGACTTGGAGAATAGCAGGGAGAGGTACAGGCAAAGGAGTGGGGCCTGGACATGGGGAGCACTGTAGACACACAACACAGACAGATCTGCAAGCCTGGCCCTGTGTAGGTCTGTGTCAGATGGGGCCAGAGATCAGGGTGTGGGTCCTTGCAGACTTTTCAGGGGCCCCAGGAAACAGGATGAGATTGCTCAAGGAAGATGCAAGGAGAGCCCAGCCCACCACACTCAGGAGGGGATGTGGTGTAGGCAGAGAGGACAGGAATGGAAGGCTGGAGGTCTGTGTGCGCCAGAGGGGGTGCTTTGCCTGGGGAGGAGCCTTAGATCTCAAGCCCTGGATATTGAAGAGACTGTGCGAGAGTGAGCGAGTGTTCCGAGGCCCTCTGACCTGTGTGGCTAAGCAGTCTAGAGTGGGAGAAGCCCACTCGGTGGGAGTAGCCACGAGTGGGGCTTTGGGCTCTTGAGCAAGCCCCAGTCCAGGAAGGCTGAGGCTGTGACGCAGGCAGGGGGTTGGAAGGCACTGTATCGTTATTTTTCTGGGCTTTATCAGTCCCACTGAGGCCTTGGAGCCTTGCTGTTCTCATCTGTAAAGCGGATACTCTGGCATCCATTGCCCCTCAGTACACTTGGGAAGAATCCCCAAGGACATCCAAAATCCAGGAGTTCAAGCCCCGCATGGAATGGACACGAAGTGGCAGCGACAGCATGTGCACATTCTCCAGGTGCTTGGAAACATCTGGAGCTCTTGTTAATGCAGCTCCACCTTCTAGAACTTTTAAGAAAGATTTGTTAAATAAACAAAAATGTTTCCGATTGATGCTGGTTGCACCTGCAGACGGCCTGCTACCGATCCACTCTGTCGTGTGGCCGCAGCTACACTGGTCTGTGTGGAGACCTGGATATTGTGGTGGTGACTTTCTTCTTAGACGCCTTCTTGCTTGCCTACGTACAATGAATGCCCTTGGAGGCTAGAAGAGGATATCAGATCCCCTGGGACTAAAGCTACAGATGGCTGCGACCCACCATGTGGGTGCTAGGAATTGAGCCCTGATCCTCTGGAAGAGCAGCCAATACTCTTTTACAAATGGTTAAATACAATTTTAATCACTGAACCATCTATCTAGGCCCTGGTTTTGATTTTTTACATTTATTTATTTATTTTTGTATGTTGGCAGGCTTGTGCCACAGTGTGCACCTGGAGATCAGGAGACAATTTTTTGAGAGCTGGTTCTCTTTTTCCACCACAGGGGACCCAAGTCTCAAATTCAGGTGGCTGTGCCTGGTGGCAAGCACTTCTACTGGACTTTTTAAATATAAAATTGTTTTAAATTTACATATTAGCCTGGCAATGGTAGTACACACCTTTAATCCCAGCACTTGAGAGGCAGAGGCAGGTGGGTCTTTGTGAGTTTGAGGCCAGCCTGGTCTACATATTGAGTTAGTTCGGGTCAGTTAGAGTTAAAAGAAAGACCCTGTCTCACAAAATTATTAATTATGTGTATATGTGTTTGTCCATGTATGTAAGTATAGGTGCCCTTGAAGGCCAGAAGAGGATGTAGGATCTCTTGAAGTTGAAGTAACAGGTGGTTATGAGCCATCTTACAAGGGTGTTGGGAACTGAACTGAAGTCTTCTGCAAGAGCAGTACGTACTCCTAAGCACTATGAACTGCTGAGCCTTCTCTCCAGCCCCAGGGGTTGGATTTTAACTCTCACATGTCCCAGGACACCTCTGTAGCTGGACCTTGGGTCAACTCTACACCCTGTAGTGCTGGTCTTTCCCTTCCATCCCTTCCTAGAGAAAACACTCAGTAACACAAGATCCACTCCAGGTCTCCAGCTCTTAAATTCGTTTTTATAACCGAGCCTCTCCCTGCAGACGACCCCACTGCACTCAGGCTGCTTCTCTGGGTAGCATGCAGGTCCCAGCTGGGTTTATCACACATGTGGCCTCATGCTTCACCTCCCCTGGCCCAGTGTCCATAGTGGTCTAGACATTAGGATGCTGCTGAGAATAACTCCTGGCTCTAACTTTATATCCCTGGTCTTCCATATCTTCCTCTACTGTCCCTCCAGAAACATGTGAGACTCAAGATGAGGGAGAGGATTCAGGCTAATGGCTGATGCACGCCTCCAATGTCTGATAAAGTGTAAACCTACCAAGAAATTAGAGGAAAGCCCAGCCTGCCACACAAGTCTCTGTGAAAGTTCACTATGAATGAGAATCGCTCAGAGAGAGGGTTGGAGGAGGAGAAACGACCCATGAGTCACAGAGGAGGTTGCAGGACCCCAAGCAGACTGGACACAGATGGACTGACTTAACCTTCTACATGTGATCACTACATGTGTAATTCCCCAAGATCTGCCACAAGAGGGCACCAACCCTACACAGCAGTCCAGGACTCAGCTTGGGGACTAGTGGCTCCAGGCCAGTGACAATGGCACCTGGGTCTGGGCACCATGCCAAGTTGGAGCAGAGCACACGCCACACATATGGAAGTACAGGTATCTGAGTAAGACTCCCCTCACCTCTGTGCTGGAAACTTCCCCCAACTTCAGCCTGTCTACAAGGATAGATTGTGACTGGACTCCCCAGGGTCCTTCCATCTGAGTGACTGGAGCACAGCTATCCCCATGTTGGACTCAGGACACTGGCCACTGGTGATTAAAAAGTCACACTAGGGAGGTGGAGAGATAGATAGATAGATAGATAGATAGATAGATAGATAGGTTGATATACAAATTCACTGTGTGGTCCACAGTCACTTCTCAGAATTCTGGGAGGACAGTAAAAACCTTGCTGCCTGGGGGATAACAAGGCCTATGTAGATCAGTTATGAAGTTATCTAAATCAATTTATGTAACAAGAAGCTTTTATTTTTGTACTTAATTATATACTCTACTTATTTTATTGTGTTTAATACCTCTACCTCCCTTCCAACCCTTGTTCATTCCAAAGATGGAAAGGAGAGTGGTCCAAGGCCCCTCCTCTGACGCTGGCTGCTGTCATAGAGGACCAGGGTAAAATTCCCAGCACCCACATGGTAACTCACAACCATCTTTAGCTCTAGTCCCAGAAGACCTGATGCCCTCTTATGGCCTCTGTGGGCACCAGGCATGGATGTGGTATACAGATATACATGCAGGCAAGAGCCCATATATATAAGATAATAAAATATGTTTTTAAAAGAGCATTTTTGTTTATTTGTTATGGCATTAGAATGAACATCTCTCTCTTCTTTGAAAAGTAAACAGAACCTGGCTCTAGGCGGGCCATGGTAGGGTCTCTGGTCCTGACCACTGGTGATTTGAAGTCACATTAGGGGTCCCCAGGGAGGAGTTGCTTCCATATAGGTGATGGCTCTTCAAATCGCTCCATGATCTGGCCTTCTAGGCTCTGCTGTGCTTCCCTCTCAAGCTGTAGAGCCTGAAGAGAGAAGCCCATCAGAACCGTCTCCATCATCCTTCAAAGAACCAGCTGCTCAAACTACCATCCAGGCCCATGAAAGGTTTGGGTCACCCAGGGACAGAGGGCAAATGGTGCTGGGAAAGGCTTGGCACGGGAGTTCCTGGTGGCCACTGTGGAGGTGACATTCCAGATGCTTCTATTTCTGCCTACCGTGACGCCACATAGCAACAAAACCCCTTGCTGATCTGTAGGAACCACTGCCAAGTGGGTCTTCATGGGAAGTAGAGTAGTCAAGCCCTTATTATCACTAAAAAAGCCAGAGCAGGGGCTGGAGAGATGGCTCAGTGGTTAACAGCATGGACTGTTCTTCCAGAGGACCCAGGTTCAATTCCCAGCACCCACATGGCAGCTCACTGTCTGTAACTCCAGGATCTGACACCCTCACATAGACATACATGCAGGCAAAGCACCAATGCACATAAAATAAAAATACATAAGTTATTATTATTTTTTTAAAGTCAGAGCTTGGTGCTGGAGAGATAACTTAGCAGTTGAGAGTATTTGCTGCTCTTCCAGGGGAGCTGAGTTCAGTTCCCAGTATTGATGTCAGGTGGATCATAACTTTTTGTAACTCCAACTCCAGGGGAGTCAATGTCTCTAGCCTCCATGGGAACTTTATTCACAGGCACATATGGATAACACACACACACACACACACACACACACACACACACACACACACACAGAGTTACAGGGAACAACAGTAAATTAAACAGAGCTGATGCAGCTCCCACCCTCTGCCCTTAGTGGCTAGACTGTTCCATTCTTGTGACTCATGGACAGGAGGATGCAGGGACAAAGCACATGGGCGTTAGCTACACAGAGTGTAGGCTCTGCCCAGCCAGTGAGGACACAGGACAGTAACATCCTGACCCACATCTCAGCTTCCCAGTGGCCACTACCTGCTTCCCACCACTCACTTTCTAGGGGCCACTCTACCTCCCACTGACTTCCACTCAGACTACTGGGGGTAGGGTGGGGGAAGGTTCCCAAAGTCAGCAGGATACAGTCACTTCCTTTCAAGAGGAAGCCCAGAGGGTTTTCCAGCTCCAAGGCAACCTTCTTTGGCCTGGGCACTACTGACTAAAGGGACCAGAGGACTTTCGCGGGGGCAGGGGACCATCTGCCAGCATCTCTGTCTTTTCTTCTGGATGTCAGAAGCTCTGACTCCAGCCTAGTCATGATGGCCATGATCTGCCTACATCTGTCTCCTAAGTGCTGGGATTAAAGGCATGTACAACCACAGGCATACATACATGCGTGCGCACACACATACATATACATACATACATATTCACACACACATATAAATATATATGTGAGACAGGTTCTCTTTGTGTAGCCCTGTAGAAGTTGCTATATAGACCATGCTAGCTGCAAACTCAGACCCTCCTGCATTTCAGCAGAGCACTGTTGATGATTTGCCATATTTAATCTTGTCCCCATGCTGAGCAGCTGTCTCTCTCTTCAGCCAAGCAGAGCCTGTGAAACTGTGTCTAGCTTGCCATTGTGGGTGTTTCCACTGTGGTCTTAAGAAAAGGAGGGATTGGGCTGGAGAGATGGCTCAGAGGTTAAGAACACTGGCTGTTCTTCCAAAGGTCCTGAGTTCAATTCCCAGCAACCACATGGTGGCTCACAACCATCTACAATGAGATCTGGTGCCCTCTTCTGGAGTGAATGTGTACATGCCAGCAGAACACTGTATACACAATAAATGAATACTTAAAAAAAAAAAAAAGAAAAGGAGGGATGGAAGGTGTTAAGTCTGTTTTAACCCCAGTGCTCCAGAGGCAGAGGCAGGAGGGTCTCTGAGTTTGTAGCCAGCATGGTCTATATAGCAAGTTCTACAGAACTACATAAAGAGAACCTGTCTTAAAAACTGTATATAAAAAATAAGTCTGTGGTTGTTCATGCCTTTAATCCCAGCACTCAGGAGACAGATGTAGGCTGTAGAGTTCTCTGTGAGTTCAAAGCTTTCCTGGTCTACAAAACGGGTTCCATGGCAGCCAGGAATGTTACACGGAGAAACACCATCTCAAAAACCAAACCAAAACTATATATGTAGGGCTGGAGAGATGGCTCAGTGGTTAAGAGCACTTTCTGCTCTTCCAGAGGTCCTGAGTTCAATTCCCAGCAACCAGCCAACAGATGGGGGCTCACAACCATCTGTAATGTGATCTGATACCCTCTTCTGGTGTGTGAAGATAGAGCATACACATATATAAAATAAATGTTTAAAAACTATATATGTATGTGTGTGTACACATATACAAACATACATACACACACACACACACACACACACACAGCACAGCCATATCTAATGGGAACAGTGAAATTCATAAAGCCAGCACAGCTCCGTGACAAAGCTCCAGCAAAGCTTAGCCAAGCGAAACAATCACTGTCCTGTGGTCTCCCACTTTTTGGCCCAGATCTCCACATATTGCATGAATGGGGGGATTTCATTATTTGTACAACTTGGGGATACTGAATTGATGAAAATTTTATTACGAATCATTTATGCCTTCTCCCCAGGAGTACTGCTTCTGAGCTTCCTCAGGAAAGTCCTGACCATAATATCCTTCCCCCTTTTAGGAACTATCCTCCTCTGGCCCTACTTGTAGGTCTTCCTTATGCCCTGGAGGTCATGAATCAAATAAAAATACCAGAGACCTCCTTATGAGGCTCTCACTCAAAGATACTCTTGGAATATCTGCCCCTGCACTTACTCTCAGGAACAAGATAATCAGAACAAAATGAACTTTAAAAGGTAAGCAAGATTCAGTGGGTTAGAGAAGTTGGCAGCAGATCAAATTAAAAGCCTCTTCCTACTACTGATGGACAAAAAATGGTGTGGATAAATGATAAAAGAATAATGTATTAAGACCTTCCTTTCTAGCCGGGCGGTGGTGGCGCATGCCTTTAATCCCAGCACTTGGGAGGCAGAGGCAGGCGAATCTTTGTGAGTTCGAGGCCAGCCTGGTCTACAAAGTGAGTCCAGGACAGCCAAGGATACACAGAGAAACCCTGTCTCGAAAAACCAAAAAAAAAAAAAAAAGACCTTCCTTTCTTAGAAAAATTTACCTCATACAGGGCCACTATGGTGTTATATGACCAAGTAACAAAAGAATACCAAGAGTAGACATATAAACACATTCTACAAATATATAAAATATAAACAATGCGTTATGGCAGAAACTGAATAATAACTGCAGCAGCTTTGGCCTAATGACAATCGGCACTCCGACCATTAAACGTTGATAATATACTGCTTGGGACATGACAATCCGCCCAGGCTGGCTTGGACATTTTCTTTCTGTCTAATGCCCTTGAAACCACAAGAGCTACCAGCCTGAGGACAGGCTGCCACAAAAGGCTTTGGCAAAATATACCTCTAGATTGTTAAAAGTTGTGTTGTGGGAAAGTGAATGTAAAAGATAACTCTGTTCTGTCACGGTTTATCAATGACAACTAAAGTTACAACCGAGAGAAAGTTAAAACATGTGTCTGGGGACAAAAATGATATGATCTATGTTTTGGAACAACATGAATCTATCCCTGTCTCCTGAGTTCTGTATAAATAAAGAAGCACTCTGACTGCCAGCCAGTCAGGCTGCAAAACTCCTCCAAACTCGCATTCCCATGCCTGATTTACTCTTCCCTCACTGCTCTTGCATCTGCCCTGCTTCAGGCCTTGTTCTCTCCCAGGGCTGGACTCTGGCACATATATACATGCATGCATGCATGCATACATACAAACATATACATACATATATGCATGAATACATGCAATATATATGTGTGTGTATATATGTATATATATATATATAAAATAACCTTGCTGAAGCAAGGACAGTACTATGCCATGCCATTTTTGCATATAAAAAAGTTTTTCTCCTTAAGGGAAGCCCTTCGTTTGTCCTCCAGTTATGGCACCCAAAGCCCTCTGGTCATGCTCACCTGGTTGTCAATGCAGCGGAACTGCCAGGGCCACCTTGTGTTGTACAGAAAGGGTCGCAGGTCAAACCTGTTGTCATCAGGACTGTAGTTTTCAGCATGATATGCTGGCGTGAGGGTTGTCATCTTGTGCCTGTTTATGGTGTACTTTGAGAAAAACCGCTTCACCTTCTCAGCCACCTGGAGGGCAAGGGACACATGGGCTTCAAGTTAGAAAGGCAGGAGAGACACAAGGCTGAGAGTCCTGCTTTTGGGGGAAATAAATGGCCGGCAGGTGCCAGCCCTGCCCCTGGCTTTCCCTGACAGCAGTGTGGAGATGTGTCAGCTGGGCAGGTGCTGGCTGAGCTGAAGGACTCTGGAGTCCTGGTTCTGACAGCCCAGTGCTGTGCTGCAGGAGGCCTTCAGGTGGGTCTGTCTATGTGCTCAGTCAGTCCTCTGGCCAGTAGAGACATACTGTATTTGGAAGTCCCTGTAGAGCACTAGCATACTCGCCCAATATGGCTGGCCCACACCGGGGTTGCCTTAGGGCAGACGAATGACGTACAATGTTAGTGTGTGAAATGAGTTCTTCATTTTGGGGTCGCACATGGGTGGTTTAGCCTGATCACACATGGCTCTACCTGTCTTGGTGTACAGCTGTCTTTCCACATGTTGAGAAGTTTGCAGAACATGCTGTAGGGCCCTGCCTTGGCAATCTTCCGGAGCCTGCCGAAGATGGAGAGTTCTGTATACGTCATCCCCATGTCTTCCTGTGAAGATACAAGTATGTTCAAAGTGCAGTGGTACTGTGAGGGACCTCAGAGCTTCTCACAGTTGAGGACCAATGATCCAGGGAGGTGAAGTTTAAGAAGGGCCAGAAGTGGATGCCCAGCCAAGGTTCTCAGAACTCACTAGGTGCTAGAAGACACAGGTTTGGAAAATGACCAAAACCCTGCAAGGCATGGGAGGTGACCGACTCTACCTCAAGGTTGCTCTGGGGTATAGGAGTTGCTGTGAGGAACCTGGATTCCTAGCTTGCTGTCCTCACTTCCCCTCTGACCCACCTTGTCACCTTCCCCTTCTTCAGCCCTAACCACAATGAGAATGCTAAGTCAGAGGGTCCGAGGTCAGTGATCCCATCAGCCTGACTGAGCCATGGTCCTGTGGTAGAAAGGCCTCCTTCTGGCAGAAGGAGGTTGTGAAGGGACCCAGACAGAAGGGAAGACACATCCACCATGACAAAGCCACCACTGTTACCTCATCGGTCTGAGACACCTGCCCGTTGGCTAAGGGCTCCAGCTCTGCAGTGGCCGGCGCTGACAGGATGCTGCAGAGAGACACACTCAGTCACCAGAGCTGCTAATGTGCTCATGAGAGAACTCTGACAGAATGTCCCTAGACAAACTGCAGTCGGGCTGGCCAGGCCTGGCAGGGTCCTTGCCTGGGTTCATGGTCGTGGGGCTTTGTGACCCAAAGGATGGTGGATCAAGGACAAGAGTGCAGGGCAGGGACCTCCCCACGGCAGGGCTGTTAGTGGTTGAGGTCAGAAGACTTGGCAGAATAGGTATGGTGGGATAGTCTGACACACTGCAGGACTCTTCAGAGGATCCCTAGCCCATGCCCATGAGCTGCAGGAACAAACTCTTTGTGACAACCAAAGAGATCTCCGCGTATTGCCGGAGGTTCCCGGTGGGCATGACTGACTCTGTGAGGAGAGCAAGGGCACAGACTTTTTCTGGCACCAGGAGCGATGCTGTAGTGGCCTGACAGGTTGATAGGTTGTAGGTGTCAATTGGTACCCCAGAGATCAGGCCTGAGTTGCAGGTGACAGTTGGCACCCCAGAGACCAGGCCTGGCCTGACAGGTACCAGCACCAGTCTCTCTGCCTTAAGATGGCAGCAGGAGAAGAGCCAGTCTTGGAGGAATTGTCACTTAAGACACTTAAGAACTGTGGACGGAGGAACAAAAGCGGGTGAGGAACTGACCTCAAGCTCCTAGCTGAACGGTGGGGTATAGGGAGCTAAGGAGAGTGCTGAGAGGGGCAAGGGTGTGACCCTGGTGGCTCAGGAGCCACAGGAACAGTGGCAGGAGCACTCACGTCTGCAGAGTGGGAAGCTGAAAGCGCTCGGCGCAGAAGTGGACGAAAGCTCTCAGGTCCGTCTTGCTGATGCCGCCTATGGGATTGATGTCTGCACTGGAGCAGTCATACTTGGTCAGGTAGCCGAGCAGACTGACAGGAAGAAAGGACAGTGTTTCCATGGCTCCTGGGGTATTGAGGGCTGTGGGGTCCACCAGTGCTGGCCAAGGGCTCCTTTCTTCCAGGGGCCATAGAACTCAGAAGCCTAGCACAGCCTAGGTCCTGAAGGAGGCCAGCAAGGTGACATTGGGCACACCGGGTACACACCTATCTTGGATCACAATGCTAGGGTACCACCATCAGCCTACTTGGAACAGCTTTTCAAGAAGGCCAGGGTCATGCTGTCCAAACAGGACAAAACTTGGAAGCAGGTAAGTCGACAGCCTAGCTCTGCCAAGACAGGGTAGGTAAATCCTTCATAAACCCTGCTCTACAATCAATGTCTGTCAGAGAAATGGGGCCAAACGGCTGAAGATTGATGCTTTAATGTATGGAGAGAAAATGGGAACTGTCCAGGAAGCCACTGGTATGTCATTTCTTAGTTTTGGAAGCTGCTGGCCCTGCACTTCCTGTATAACCAGATATATTTATCCCTCTCAGGTCTCTGAGGTGGTTGAAGACTAGATAGCTAGAGTCTCATAGTTAAATTTTGAGTTGTTTAGGAATCAAGAGGGTGTTCTGGTCTAAGAAGATTTTTTAAAATTGTGATGCAAGTTAGGATGAAAACTGAGTTGGACATAGAACTTTAAACTCATGGAGATGGTTAGATAGTAGAATGTTAAAGTCAGGTGCCAAATACATATGGACTGGACATTCAGAATGTATGCTAAGCCATATAACTCTCATAATTGTGGCCTAATTATTTCTGTTGTTTTGTGTTGTATTTATTATTGTAAGAGAAAGAGCCATTTGTTGGACTGTAAGGGGGAGCTATTGGGAGGAAAAGATATACCTTAAACTTAAAAAAAAAAAAAAAGGGGAGAGGAGGGGGGGGGGGGGGGGGGGGGGGAGGGGGGGGGGGGGCGATTGAGATGTAACTTGAAGAAAAAAAAAAAAAAGAAGGCCAGGGTCAGCTAGGTGGAGCTGAGGGAGAGAGGCCTCAGAAGGGAAGGCAGGACCCTGCATAAGAGCACATTCCTGGTATAAAGGTCTGATCTAGAGCGTTAGATCTGTGACCTTATGTGCCAAAAAGGGCCCAAAAGATAGACGGAGGACTCCAGACAGAGATGGACCTGGATAACAGGGTGAGTTTGAGAAGCAGCCCCAGGCCCCCTCAAAGGGAATAAGAATTAGAGAGCCATGCCGGGCGGTGGTGGCGCACGCCTTTAATCCCAGCACTTGGGAGGCAGAGGCAGGCGGATCTTTGTGAGTTCGAGGCCAGCCTGGTCTACAAAGTGAGTCCAGGACAGCCAAGGATACACAGAGAAACTCTGTCTCGAAAAATCAAAAAAAAAAAAAAAAAGAATTAGAGAGCCATGGGCAAAGGGTGAGATCAAGATGCTGAAAGCTGTGAAGATACAGGGAAGGTTGGGTTGGTGGTGGGTATGGGGAGACCCTCCACAGGCCTGGAGGAGGGCTTGGAGCAGCTGCTTGACAGTGATCACGACAACAAACAACTCAGGGCTCACACACCTCCCAACGCCACCCACTGCCGTAGCTCTGTCCCTGGCCACTATGTTCCCTGGTGAGACCACCCACTCCTGGCCACACAGGAATTTTTGCTGACCTACTGGCTCCAAGCTTAATTGGCAAATAGTGATGAATCTACTAGTCTCAGGTAAGTGTCGTCAGGTAGGACAGAGGGATGGCACAACTGTGGTAGGACTAAGTCTGCAACCAGCAGAGATACAGGCCCCGAAGAGGTGCCTAGCACACATCATGCTGTCCTTGGTGTTCATAGGACAGACCACTCTCCTTGGCCTCCTGGACCCTGGAGGGACTCTGGCCTTCCTCCCTTTACCTCCTCTCAGCTGACATCAGTTAGCCATGGCTGCCTACAGTGTGCTCCTGGCCATGGTTCTGGCCTCAGTTTGCCCTTCTGTTAGCAAGAACAGACTCATTCCACACTCACTCACCTGTGTGTCGCCCACAGCCTGGGACAGCAGCCCTCCTTGAGAAGGCAGCCAGCAAGTAGCTTGGCTAATGTCAGGAACCCAGGCTTGTAGGCTTTCCTGTCTCTCCCTGATAGAGGTTCCTGAGCCTAAGTTGTGTGCACAAATTACATGTATGATCTTAACCCCGAATTCTTCCTGTGAGGTGGACTTTCTGGCAGGTGTTAGCAGAGGATGCCTGCCAGCCTGGGTTTAACTGTACCCCAAACACTGAGTGACCACTGCCCAGGAGGTGGCCCTTTACACCACCTGCCAGCAGCATGCATGTAGCCCTTGTAGCATTACTGGGAGCAGGCTTGGCAAACTGTGCCAGGCTGCTCTGTCCTTACCTCACTGCCAGTGTGTTTGAAGTGAAGGCCACAGCCCCAGTACAACTCTATACTGAGTCTCAAGTCCTCCTAGCAAGTCACCAAACACACTCTCATGCAACTAATTGGGCCCAAGATGCCACAGGCACCTATCCATCATCCTTATGACTGTGTCTCCTCTTCTCTCCTCAAGCTCTTAACTCATTGCTCCTCTTGGTACCATCTCTTGTCAAAAAACAAAACAAAACAAAACAATGACAAAAAGAACCAAAACCAAAACCAACCAAACAAAAAAATCTTTGGCAGAAAACAAAAACAAAACTGGATGCTACTGCAGAGGGATGGCAACCCCATCATGCCGTCTCATCCTCTGGTGATTCTGCCTCCTCCTTCTCCGAGGAGAAAAAGAGTAGTTCTGGGCTCTGGAGAATGGCTCTGTAGGTAAAGCATTTTCTACACAAGTATGAGGACCCGAGTTCAGATCCCCAGCACCTACATAAAGCTGGATACAGTGGTACCCATCTGTGGTCCCAGTACTCCTGTGGAGAGGCAGATGGAGAAAGAATTCCCAGAACCTTGCAGGGCGGCCAGCTTGGGGTACACAGTAGAGAACAATGACAGCCTGCCTCAGACAAGGTGGAAAATGAGGATGACACCGGAAGTTGCCCTCTGACCTCCATACAGGTGCCATGGTACACGGGGGCTGTACACACACATGCATGCACACACGCACACAAATAAATAAACCCACTAGGTGTACTGACACAATCTCAGTTTTCAGAAGGCAGAGGCAGGAGAATTGCTTCCAGTTTGAGGGCAGCCTGGGTTACATAGGAAGTTTGAAGCCACCCTGTGCTTCATAAAAAGAAGCTGTCTCAAAATCAAACTGTGGATGCGTGTGGGGGTGTATGTACATGTGGGTGGGTGGGTGGGTGAGTTAGCAATGGATGAGTGGAGATGTATGTACATATGTATGGATGGGTGGGTAGGTGGATGGATGGGTGGATGGATGAGTAGGTGGGTGGGTATATGGATGTGTGGATGGACAGATAGATGGGTGGATGTATTGTAAGACTGTAAAAATTAATAAATACAAGGCCTTCTCCTCCTTCATGAGACCCTGACCTCACTTCCCCTAGAGACATTCCACAAAACTCAGTCCTTGGAACTATCTGAACTTACATAGCTGACTGGTTTGCTCTCACTCCCCAATCCCCACTTGCATCATCGCCTAAACATCCCCTTTGTTCTCTGTGTGCTTAAATACTGCCTGAAAACTGTTTTGGATGTTTACTCCTCCACGGAGGTAGTCGAACCTTGGCGCATCGGCTTAAATAAACCTCTTGTATATTACAGCGAATCTGGGGCATTGGTGGTCTCTGGGCATCAGGATTTCGGAGAGCCCCCTAGGGTTCAACAGTATGGGTGGATATATATATATATGGGTAGGTAGATTGGCAGGTAGATGGAGAGACAGATGGGTAACTAATGGTTAGAGAGACCAGTGAAAAGACTAATTGATGAATACATGATGTTTTTAAAATGTCCCAGCTTGGGTAGTGATGGTGCCACGCGTTTAATCCCAGCACTCGGGAGGCAGAGGCAGGCGGATCTCTGTGAGTTCAAGGCCAGCCTGGTTTACAAGGTGAGTCCAGGACAACCAGAGCTACACAGAGAAACCTTGCTTTGAAAAAACAACAAGAAAAATAAAATAAAATAAAATCCCCCAGCTAATGAGAAGCACATAAGGACAGTTAGGAGGTGCAGTGGCTCGACCAAATAAAGTAGGGAACTTGAGCCTGGGAAGGTGATCTACCAGACTCGACTGCTGGGTCTGAGGTTGGGTGGATTTTTACCTGGAAACAAGAGGACCACTGGATGTTTTTTTTTTTTTTTGGTTTTTCGAGACAGGGTTTCTCTGTGTTTCCTTGGCTGTCCTGGACTCACTTTGTAGACCAGGCTGGCCTCGAACTCACAGTGATCCGCCTGCCTCTGCCTCCCAAGTGCTGGGATTAAAGGCGTGCGCCACCACCGCCCGGCAGGATGTTTTTTAAGTAAGGAAGAAGGGGATATGTCTTCAGTTCACACAGAAGAACAACTATCTTATATGGAAAACTGTCTGCAATGAAATGACCCATGATGCATGAGACAGGAAGGGAGGAGGAGGCAGGGCCCTTGTGTGGCTGACAGGAGCTGAAAGCAGGCCAGGGAGAGTAGCAGTCTAAGCTGGATGAGAGTGGGCTGGGCTGAGAGCAGATAGACGTTTCTTGGCCTGCCTGCACTCTCTGGATATCCTGATATCACATAGGGAGACTATGTCTTGAAAGGACCAAACTTCCATCAAGAGACTTAGGGTACCTGAGTCCATCAAGGCAAATACCCAGCCACACCGCACCTCTCATCCACATTGGCGGATCCAAGCACAAGAAGGCCTCCTTGAGCGCCCCGGGACCAGAGGCTCAGCTGAGCAAACAGGTAGGCGAGGACCATCCTCATCCGAGCCTGGATGAGGGAAAAAGGAAGCTACCCCGTGCCAGGACCCAGGAGGCAGCTATGCTACAACGCGATCCTAGTGCAGGGGCAACCAAGTTGAATCAGGTTGTTCTGTGCGGGGAGCCTCCCATGCTCCCCTGCACCATCCACGGCAGGGTCACAGCACCAAGAGTGACAGGAGGGGGTTGCTGAGTTGCCGCAGCCAGAAAGATGGTCAGCAGTGCCCTCCACACTGTTGACCATTGGAGAGGCAGCCGTGTACCCAAGGGGCAAACAGAGACGGCATGCTGACACCCCAACAGACAGCCCTGAGACCTTTTTTCTCCCTGTTGACACACAGCATGTAGGCTAACCAAGGTAGACTAGGGGTGGGGCAGGACCAGCCAGGCCAGGCCTGGATGAAATGGACAGGTCCCCACATATAGCTCTGGCACACGGCCTCATCGAGGCTCAGATGGGCACACACTCCCACACACACTTTCCCATGCACTCACACTCACAGACCTGCAGCCCAAAGAATGGCTGTGTGGCCAGTGGCTAGTGAGGCTTTGGGGAGGTTAACCCAGCACCACCCATCCCATCCCCCAGGCTCCCTGCATTCCATTGCCTTCCTCTCCTTCCCCTGTGGGGACCAGGGCCAGGCTCAAACACCAACCTGCACATTCTGCAAGGCCAGGTTCTCCCTACTGCTCCCTCCATGTGCTGAAAACCGTGGGAACGTCCCGGTCACCAGGCTGAAGATGGCCAAGACAGCCTTGACAGCAGTGTCAATGTTCAGACTGATATGGTAGCTGCATGAGCAGGGGCGAGAGGGTCAGCACAGGTGTGCTAAGACATGCTTCTAACTATCTTTCAAAAACATTTCTTGGGCCTGGGTGTAGCACACTTTTAATCCCAGCACTTGGGAGACAGAGGCAGGTAGATTTCTGTGAGTTCCAGGTCAGCCAGTGCTACAAAGTAAGACCTGTCTCAAAAAAAAAAAAAAAAGAAAAGAAAAAGAAAAAGAAAAGAAGAGAGAGAGAGAAATTCCTTGGGGTTGCAGAGATTGTTCAGGAATTAAGAGCACTAACTGCTCCTCCAGAGGATCTGGGTTCGATTCCCAGCACACACATGGTGGTTCACAACCATCTGTAACTCCAGTTCCAGGGGATTTGATGCCCTCTCTGTCACTCGTATGCACGTACCCACACTACGTATATAATTAAAAAATAAATTTAAAATTTTTTCTTAGCTGGGCGTGGTGGCACATGCCTTTAACCCCAGTACTTGGGAGGCAGAGGCAGGAAGATCTCTGCAAGTTGAAGGCCAGCCTGATCTACAAAGCGAGTCCAGGACAGCCAGGGGTACACCTGTCTCAAAAAAAAAAACAATAAAACAAAACATTTTCTCATCACATGTATTGGAGGGGGCACACATTCCATAGCATGCGTGTGGATGTCAGAGAACAACTTTTGGGAGCCAGCTCTCTCCATATAGCACATGGGTCCCAGGGATTGCTGGCCCTTTATTACCACCCAACAGCATGTGACTCGACCATCATGGTCAGCACAGTCATAACTCTGTAACCCAGTTGCTGCTCGCCGTCTTGTTCCAGAGCATACCCAGGAAAGACATCCTGGCCAGTAACTGTCACTCCCCATTCTCATCTACTCCAGCTTGACAACTGCAAGTCCAGTTGATTGTCTGGACTAATAAATGTGCTCCAGATATGCCAGGCTGGGCAACTCACAGAAGTGGTGGTGTGCGTGTGATGGTGTTTGACACCTGGTGTGTTTCACCCAAAATGACAGTCCCAAGGGTCACTTCCACGCCTTTTTATAGTAATACTCCACAGTGTGGAGAGATGACATTTTGTTTAGCCATTTATCAGCCAATGGGTGTGTGCGCCACTTCCTCCTCTCACTACTGTGACAAAGCTGAAAGCCAGGGGTGTCCTGTAGAGTAACTGTTTAAACTTGTAACTACTTTGGGTGTAAGCCCAGGAACCGAACTGCTGGTGGGAAGGCTTTTGGCTGCATCTAGCAATGTGACAGGCATTTTCTTTTTTTCCAAAGAGCGAGAATAAAAGAACATTCTGGATGAGGCAGAGTCATGCCTCTTGGAAAAGTCTCCTTAATCCCTCCTATATAGCCTGCAAGCTACATCCAAAGCCCACAGGACCAACTTTACGGTATCCTGCTGCTGACAGGCATATGTTACCTGCATCTGCACCTAGGGGCAAGGCTCGGTGACGCATGTTTATGTGTGTACATGCATGTGTGTACATGTGAACTGTATAGTGTGGGGCTGGGCCATGCTGTTTCCTTAAATTCTGACTCAAACCCACAGCAGCACTATACTCAGCTGCCAGATGCACATGAAGACCCTGCAGTCACAGGTTTGTCACTAGCTCTGATTGTTGCTACAGTGATGGCCTGAGTTCAGCATAGGATGAAATCCTACCTTCCAATCAAGTGAGCCAGTTCTGTGGCCCTGCTGTGGGTCTCCTGGGAGGAGTTCTCACTGGCCATGTAGCAAGTAGTAAGCAGGCGTCCACAGAGTTCCCGGGGATCTCGAGGGGTGTAGCTGCTCTCGTCCACCAGGTTTTGGACATCTGCCAGCACTTGCTGATCTGGGGCCACCATGGCAGGATGGGAATCACTGTCTGCACAAAGTCCCGAACTTCCTCCCAAGTGCCCATGAAGCCAGGCCACAGTCTTCCAAATGCCAGCCTCTGTCCATATCCCTGGGGCCCATGCAGGTACCAGGTACTCCTGGTCTGATTCTAAGCTCCCACACGTTAGCCCAGTCTATCTCTAGAGCCCATCTAACTGCTCCCTAGTCTGATGTTAAATTCCCACAGTCCATCTCTCATGTCCCCTTGCATCTAGCTCCCACTGATCACTCTAGAGAGCACAAATCTAGCCTGGTCCATTGCCCACAGTCATAAAAAAAAAACCCAAAAAACAAACCAGAGCAAGTTCCTCTTTCCAGGTGCCTGCACACTGGCCCCTGTGCCCACAGGGTTAGCTGTGCTAACTCACTGCTCTGTTCTAGGCTAACCTGTGGTCTATGCTGGGCTAACTCACTGCCCTGCATTGACCCACTGCCCTGCTCTGCACTGATCTAACTGCGGTTTGTGTTGGGCTAACCTGTGGTCTGTGTTGGGCTATCCTGTGCTCTGTGTTGGGCTATCCTGTGTTCTGTGTTGGGCTGCTCACGCATGCTATTCTCAGTGCCACTGTGCCCATGGAGGAATAAGGACTTGACCTCGGTTGCCAAACCCCAAAGCCTGTGTCCTCCCTGCAGGGTTGCACTGTTGACAGACAGTGGCACTCAGACAAGGCCACATCTGCTAACTGCCCAGGAATGGCTGTTACTGGCCTGGGTTCAGGCACTTGGATAGGATAGATGACATCTGTATCCAGCCAGGAAGCCTCTTTCACCCACAGTACCCATGATCTGGGTTTGTCCTCTGCTCCCAGCCTGGTTCCCAATCTGACGCCCTCCTCAGATCAATGGACATCATGTCACCTACTTCCACTTTTCACAGCCTCGCAGACCAGGTGGCACATGGAGTAGACGATGCAGGCGCTGGCGGCACTGTCCACACCACCACTCAGGGGCAGGAAAAACCCAGCCTGGAAGAGGGAGACCAAGCACTGTGTGAATCCGGCTGCAGACAGGCTGTGCCCCACCCGATCCCCAGCCTAGCACCACCCTGTGAGTTCTACAGCCCCGCAGGAGCACAGGGCTCAGCGACACCCATGGGGTGGACAAATGACCCAAGTGTATGACAGATGTGTCCTAGAGGACAGCAGAGGCTGTTCTGGGTCCCAGGCTGCCTTTCTAGTCTCACTCTGAGCACACATCGGGAGACGTGGGAGTTCTTCCAGCTCTCAACAGCTCCACAGGCTACTGGCTTCAAAGCATGCTTCACCCATCTGGTCTCTGGCCAGTTTAGATACGCTTCCCCCCAAAGAAAAACACACCCTAGATTCACACCAACCAGGAGAGCACATGGGGAGGGGTAGAACAAACAGCCTACCTGTTTGCTCCGTCGAAGGTAATCCCAGAGCCAGCAGGCAGGTCCAAGGCTGCAGGAGATGACGGTGGTGAGGCTGGAGCCATAAGCCTGGCTCATTGTGCCTGTGCAGTGTCCCTGCATGTGGCCCACAGAAGGCAATGCACAGACACAGCCCTGGGCCTGGGCTCTTGCTGGGCCATCAGCTATAAGCACGTCATGTCAATCTAGGCATTTCAGCTCTGAAACAATTTTGTGGGAAACCCCCAGAGATACCCATGTAAAATGGGGACACTGAGGTCTGGGTCAGGGCCTCAGAGTTTAAGGTCACAGTACAGGGAGACCACCCTGAGAAGAACCAGAACAAGGCAACCTATCCTCATCAGCTATGACATCTTTTTTTTCTTTTTTTGAGACAGACACAGGTCTCACTATGTAGCTGTGGCTGTCCTAAAACTCACTATGTAGCTTGCAGCTGTGTCTTTAGCTCCAGTGAAGCATAGCATCCACCCTAGGAAGAATTTTGGAATCCTTGCAGGCAGGCCCCATACCTGGCTAACCTTGGCAGCTACTGGGATGGTGGTGTTCACAAAGCAACAGGATCCAGGCCCAGGGAGCACCCACCTTATCTCCTCCTCAGGCCTGTGGTACGTCCACTCCACAGGCTCTGACACTGGCTCCAACAAGCCTTCACTGACTGAGAGGGAAAAGTCCACCGTCACCCGGGGGTATGGGCTTGCCCTGCTTGCCTGTCAGGGGAGACATCAGGACACAGTGATAGCTGCAGTTTGGAGCTTTCACAGGTGAGGCGCAGGACTCCAGCAGCCATCGGAAGCACAGACAAGCCCATGGGGAAGTAGGATGGACTGATAAAAGTTGACAGGTGCTGACAAATGTTTGCAAGAGCAGAAAAGTTACAGACATTTCCCCAACTGCAGGAATGGGAGGAGGAATAGCTACCCAAGAGAACTCTTCAATAGCCAGAAGACTTAGTACCAGACAGTCATACCCAGGAAAAAGGAACCCAGGCTCACTCAAGACTCAGGAGGAGTGGGTAAGCACCCAGTGGTACAGCCACTAAGTGGAATACTACTGTGCCCTGAAAGAGAGGAGAGTCCCATTATACTTTCACATGGTAGACTCTGAGGATGCTGCATCTAGTGAGAGGAGCCAGGCACACAACAGCACACATGGCGCAGCACCATCTCTGAAAATGGTCACATCCGTACAGGCAGAAAGCAGACCCATGGTGGCCAGGGAGCAGGGGAAGGGAACAAAGTGATATGTGTCTCTGCATGGTTCTACATGATGGCCTACAGACTTGGCCAAGCCTGCAGCATACTGGACCACCTGCAAGGCCTGGCTGAGCTCTCAGGCTGGTGTCTTCCAGGGCACTTACCTCCAGGTTCCGAGATGAGATCTCTGCCCTGTAGCTCCGGACATCCTCCAGGTCCAGGGTGGCAGTCAGGACCTCCTGGGTGGGAAGCAGAGAAAAAGTACAGGATTACCATTCCATGTGAATGGGTCAAACCTTTCACAGCAGGGGCTGGGAACCCAGGAGGGTGAATGGCACCACTGGTCTCCTAAACTCTTTCCTCTTAAGAAAAAAGTATTTTATTTTTAATTATGAATATGTGCATGCCTGTGTGTATTTGCATGTGAGTGCAGATCTTACAGAGACTGGACAATAAAAGCTATAGGTAACTTTCCTGAAAATTGGCCAATATCTCAATTTTTGAAGGGTACCCGAAAATATTTACATTCCATTCCCAAAAGATGGGTTGGAAGCTTTTTGTTATGTGTTGTGATTGTTTGTTGTCGTCTGGAATGAATGGATATATGTTATGTGCTGTGAATTGGATTTGAGGATTTTCTTTTTTCCCTCATTCTATTTTTTTGTCTCTTTTATTATTAAAGGCTTAAGATTTTTTTGTTACATTGATAAAAATTTAAGATTCTGTTTATTGATACAAGTTTAAAAAATGTTTTGTATGTAATAAAAAGTAAGTTTATTGATAAGAATTTAAGATGTTTTGTTTGCTTTAATGTCTTTTGTCAAAAAAAGTAAATACAACTATGTATTGTAAGAAGCTTAAGGTTATTTTAACACTTGCTTTAATGTATATTGATAAAAATTTAAAGTTAGTTTATGTATTGTACATAGACAATTTATTTACATTGTATATGTAGATATTATGTAGATTTATTTTTTATTTTACTAGAAGGGGGATATGTAGGAGTTAGATAAATTAGATTTAGGAAATATATAGGAGTTTCTGATACTGTCTCTTAATTCGGGGCCTGAAGAACATTATCAACATAAAGTCAACAAAAACAGGAAAGACTCAATAGACTGAAAAACAAGTTTGAAGTCAGGAAATACAGGAAAGACTCAAGACTTGAAGAAACAAAGTATCTGGCCTGACATTGTTTTCAGCTGCTAAGTGGGCGGAGCCCAAATTAAACTAAAACAGAGTTCCTCCTATTTGAGGACAGTGCTAGAGAGCTCCAAGAGTCCTGCTAAAAAAAGGGCTGGCCATTGATGGCCAGCTCTCTCCCTGAAACAAAAAAAAGCCGGTAAACAAAGAAAGCCTGAACAAGACACCAAAAGGCCCAGGACTGGACCCTATGGCTCAGCTTTTGCCTAGAGGGGTTTGATCTGTCCGAACAGTGGCCTAAAGAAAACGGTGCCTGGCTTTAAGGACTGAGGCAGAGCAGCTGAGTTCCTGATTCAAAAGAAGTAAGTTGGCCTACAGACGGCTGGGGTCTCCCACAGAAAAAAAAACATAAAGCCTTATTTAAGGTGAGACTACAATAACCAACGACCCTGACGAACCTGCATCTGAGAGATCCAAAAGAAAAACTGCTAAGTGTGTTAAAGAATCTACAACAAAAACTGTATTATTGACGACTAAGGACCTGCCCCAGAGACTGTATCATTCTAAAAGGTTATAAAAGTGGTTGTTATGATTATCAATAAGTTTAGTGGATAGGTTAAAGGGGTTGTAGAAATTTATAGGATTAATAGTTAAGAAATTGTTGGTGTTTGTTATAAGTGAATTTAGTAATAAATAAATAAATGTTAAATAATAATTTAAAAGTTCGGTTACACAGAACCACTTATAGATGGGATGCTTGGAGCCACCGAAGTTACCCTATGACCAGAAAATGAAGCCAACACAGAGGAAGATGGAGGAGGGAAAAACAGCATGGGGAGTAACAAGGCAGTTCACACCCACATCTTTCAGGCATTGAGCAAACAGCTTACCAGCCCCTCTGAGGACTATGTGGTCCCTTGAGGTGGATCAGTGGGGTTACGGTGGGCTGCCCTCTGCTTTCCTCTCTCTTCCCTGTGTCCTCACACCCACCCTGATGAAGGATTGTGATGGCACTTCCACCCTGTCTCTTGCCTGGCTGGCCTCATATGCTTCGAAAGCCCCTCCCACAAGAAGTAAAGGGTCTCCTCTGTGTTTCCCAACACTCAGGGCCCAAGTGGGATATGATGATTAATGTTGATTGACAGCTCAATACAATTTAGAATCACCATGGAAACAAATCTTTGGTCATGTCTGAGAGGGAGTTTCAAGATTTGGTTTACTGAGATAGAAAGATGTGCTCTGAATGTGAGCGGAACCAGCCCACGGGCTGGGGTCCCAGACTGAATAAAAAGGAGAAAGTCAGCTGAGCACCATTGGTCATCTCTCTGCTTCCTGACTGTGTGTATGATGTGACCATCTGCCTCACGCTCCTGCCACCATGCCTTCCCCACCATGACGGACTGTGCCCTCAAACTGTGAGCCAAAGTAAACCCTTCCTCCCTAAAGAACTTCTGTCAGGTGTTTGTCATATTCATTAGGAAAGTTATGAATGCAGGGGTAAGGCCTGCCTTTAATGTGTGCTGTCCAGACCATGGAAAAACTGATAGGCCAGCTACCCCTGACAATAATGTCCCCAGTTCTTATGACAGGATCAGGCCTAGTATTTGCTAATCCCTGATTGGGGGCTTCATTCTACCAGCCTCCAAAGTGAGTCAAATAAACTCACTACTCCCTGTATGGAGCCAGGTGGCCCCATGTCCCAGATGCTATTGGTATCTGCCCCAGTGTGCTCACCACAGCCTGGGGTCCTCCTCCTTATCCCATGCCCAGCATGGACATTTTCCTCTGCTCTGTGTTCAGCCAAAACATGCCCTGAGGGGAATCCTTCCTCACACAGGGGAGAGGGAGTTATACAGATGGATAGTCGACTGACTGGGCGGTGTGAAGGCCTCTTCCCATCCCTGTGCCTGGCTCATTACCACATCATCCAATGAGAACTGAGTGCCCTGGGCAAAGATACTCCCATTCATGGCAATCATGGCACAGCCATCATAGTAGAGACGGTCACCATCACAGCCCTTCTGGTTGGCTAGCAGGTAGATGCCACCATTCTAGGAGAAACAGAGGTGTAGGTAGGGTGGTCAGTGCTAGATGTAACCTGAGCCTGCCAGTAGCAGAACACCTACATGCACCAGACTGCCATTCTCCACCTGGTCCCAAGCTGCCATTGGCACCCAGACACTGCAGGTGGGGACACAAAGCCCCATAGCTCCAACTCATGGGCCTTGCCAGATGTGCTGCAATTTCCTTCATGTTGAAGCATCAGGAGTCTCAGGAAGTTCCTGAAACTCACCAAATGCACAAGGCCTCTCCCTCTCCAAGGTCACATAAGAAGTATGGACTGCTGGAAGGCTCCCAGACCAGCCAAGCTCCCAGAAGTGATTTTCTGACCTGTCAGACTGTCTGCAAGTTGTGAAAAGAGTTGCAGGGTTCCAGCTTTTATGAGTTGTCAATGGACTTTGGTGATGCGGCTGCCTGATTCATCCCTGCTCCTGTCTGTAACCCTCACCTACACCACTGGGTAATTCCAATAAACTCATTGGTTTACCACATTGAACTTTGGTGGTATTATTACTCTGGTCTGTTGTTGATTCCCTATCTGGGGTGAGTAGACCTGTATTGGATCTTCCAAGAATAATGTCACAGGAACCCAGGTGTCAGGCATACCATAGAATACCCACTTTTACCTTCCCTCAGCCCTCAGTGCAGTGCTGCTGACCCTCTGCAGCTACAACACTGTGATGGGGCACCATTGCATGAGGGGGCCACTAGAAACCCTGGTCACCCTGGGTGACCTCTGTGAGGGCTGGAAGTTATCTCCTGCCTGTGCCCATTTTCAACCTGGGGCTGTCCACCCGCACCAGGACTAACAATAGTGTTCTCCTATGTCCCAAGTCAGCGGCAGGTACATGCAAATTGGTATATGTCTCCATGACAACCATGGACCAAAGCACATCCTGGTTCCCTGTCACAGCAGTGTCAACATAGTCTGCTTTGAACAATGGCAGTTAGGGTCAGGTGATAACAGGAAGAGGAGCCTGGGAGAGACCAGGCATGACAATGGAATACAACCTGAAACCACAGCCCTAAGTGTGCACCCAAGCAGCTGTGCACCCAAGCAGCTGAGCCCTGCCTTAGGTATCATTCATTGTTCCTGGGGGTTCCCCTGATGGTCCCCTAACTTGTGACCATGCTGTAGCCACCCTGCCCAGTGCCTACCTTGGAGGTGGCCATGGTCACCAGATCCACTCTGGTGTGGGCTTTGCGTAGCACATGGTGGCTGCCCGAGGCGTTGGTGATGATCTCCACACCATCCAGGCCCATGTCGATGTGGGGACTGTGGAGAGAGTCAGGTGGAGTGACTGCTGGGCTCCTGTGGCCCCTCAGCTATCTATCGGGGGATGACTGTAGGAGGCTGCAAAGCATGGGTCCTCCCACTGGTCGGCCCAGGATGGGGAATGGACAGCGCAGAGAGCCAGCCAACCTGCGTGGTGTCCAGAGCTCCTCGCAGATCTCACTCCCAACACAGGTGTCTTTGGTGGCCAGTACCACATCTCCAAAGGGCACAGTTTTCTGCAGGGGAAAGAAAAGACCACTTTAGATCCCAGGGCCATCTACAGGGCTACACCCTGGCTTCTGACTTCTTGGAAGCTGCCATACTGTTCCAGGCTCTCACGAAGGCTTTCCTCACGTTGGGTGTGCCCAGCCCCAGCATACTCTACTTCTGCTGACTCCAGGCTCTCCCATTTCCGCGCTCATGACTACAAGTCACACAGCTTTACTGTGGCTGCAACAAGCCTTTTCCTCCACTCCATCTCCTGCCACCAACCACATCACTATTCACCAAGACTGCAAGAAGAGCCAGGACCCTAGGTCCACAGTGCAACCAAAGGGACAAAGCTCAGAGGTATGTCCACAACCAGCTGGTTGTTGGTGGTTACCTAGGTGGTTATGCTCTGACCCCACCCGAGAACTCCTCCTGTACCCTGCCCTTAGTCTATACTGGCAGGAAGCTCTGAGAAGAATGTACCTGCTTTGTCAGGTCCTGTAACATCTGAGGGAGAACATATTCCTCAGTTAGCCTGAAAGTAGAGAATCAAAGAATTGGCAAAGCTGAGATGAGGTTCTGGCACAAGCGCAGGACCTCAGTCTAACCATGCCATGCCCCTGAGACTGTTAATCCTCAGAGACACAGCCACCCATTCACACAGAAGCCTATGACAGCCACTGTCATACTCAGGCGTACTAGAGTGTCTCTACCTCTCAGTGTTTTCAGAGAGATTTGGGGGAGGAAGGAATAGAATCAGGTTACCATTCCAAGGGAGAAATCAGGTGGGATTCCAAACCCTGGAAAAGTCCTGTGATGTTCACCCACAGACATGATCATACCTACCGTACCAATGAGACAACAGAGTCACAGTCCACAACCTTTGATGGGCAGAGTGTTTGCCACACACAGCTTTGGTCTAAGGAGTCTCAAAGATCTACTCCAGTGGACTCAATTATAAAATAAAAAGCTAAAACCTCTGACTTCAAACAAGCTGCTCCAAGTGCACTGTTAAGACGCTGCATCCAAGCCGGGTGTGCTGGTGCACGCCTTTAACCCCAGCACTCGGGAGGCAGAGTCTCTGTGAGTTCAAGGCCAGCCTGGTCTACAAAGTGAGTCCAGGACAGCCAGAGCTGTTACATGGAGAAACCCTGTCTCGAAAAACAAAAACAAAACAAAACCAAAAACAAAAAAAACCAACCAAACAAAAAAGATGCTGCAGGCAGACTTTTCTGTTTGATTTCTTAGAATTCATGGCCTGTGGGCACACTGCCACCAGTTCTTTTACTTAAAACACAATGCCAGAAGTTGAGGTGCTGAGTGGACAAGGCCTCTCCTCCTCCATCAACCTAGGGAACAGAAACAAGATGCCCATAGACCTCTGACTCTCCAACGGCCACATTGTTCCAGAGGAGTCCTCTGTCCCCATCTGTAGGTCAGGGAGCAGCATGTCGCATGTCGCTAAACCAAAATGTTGCTGCACCATCAGTACGTTCACCCTCACTTCTATCAACTCATGCAAGGAACTACTTGGTACTGGCCTGTTACCCCAGCACTTGGGGGTCTACGGCAGGAGGATTGCTATGAGTTGGATGCCAGTCTAGGCTATTGGTGCAGTGATCTGTTATGTATTCTAAATGTTAATTAACCTGCTCCTAGAGACCTGTTTGTTAACCATTGTCTCTGATTGGTTGAATAAATGCTGGGGCCTAAGATTGGGCAAAAACAGACATAGGCTGGGAAAAGTTCGAGGGCTCTGGGGGAGACAGAGAGGATGATGGGGAGGAGGAAGCCAGGAGGTGAAGGAGGAGGAAGACACGATGGGGTAAATGGAAGAAGATCATTCCACGTGGCCTGAAACATCAACATAGCGTGGAGAATAACAGACCAGGGGATGTATGTATATTATACAGGGTTTTATTTGGGGAATACAATAAACTAGCTTAGATGGGCCAAGTTTGCTCAATCCAAGCTAAAACTTGTTAAAAATCCATCAGAGTCTGTGTATGCTCATTTATAATGGCGGGTAAAGATTAACACTGTCAACCAATTAACTGTAATTTAAATACTGGTAAATAATCTAATTATTTACATCTGCAGATTATAATATGAGATCCTATCTCAACAAACACCAACAAAATACTTGTATTGTTATATAAAATTAAAAACTGCTGGGTGAACAGCCAACAGTTCATTACAGGAGATGCATGCTCTATATTGTGCCCCATTTATGTGTCATTGAAGTATGTCCCAGGAAGGTGCCAGGAAGGTCATTTATTTTATTTTATTTTATTTATTTCTTTTCTTTTTTTTTTTTGGTTTTTTGAGAGAGGATTTTTCTGTGTATCTCTGCCTGCCCTGGACTAGTTTTGCAGAACAAGCTAGCCTTGAACTCACAGAGATCTGCCTGACTCTGCTCTCCCCCCCACCCACCCAGTGCTGTGATTAAAGGCATGTGCCACCACACCTGGCTTTTTATTTTATTTTTATAGTAATTTATTCATTGTGTGTGTGAGTCTGTGGGTATACACACACCATGGTCCTTGTGCAGTGGTCAGGGACAACTGTTAGGAGCTGGCTCTTTCTGGAAAGGCCATTACTTAATACTTCGGGATATTTTTAAAATTTGTATTTATGTGTAAGTGTGTGTGCGCGCACAAGTGTGTGTGTGCATGCCCGTGTCCTCTATGTGTAGGCATGTGCATGTGAGTGAAGGTGCCTACAGAGGCCAGAAGAGGGCATCAGATCTCCTGGAACTGGAGTCACAGACAGTTGTAAGCTGCTTGTGGGTGCTGGAAACCAAACCCAGGTCCTCTTGGAGAACAGCCAGTGCTCATAAACCCCTGAGCCATCTCTCCAGCCCATCATTCTTATTTGATTTAAAGACAGTCTTACTGTGTAGCCCTGGCTGGCTTGGAACTATGCAGACTAGGTTGGCCTTGAATACACAGAGCTCAGCCTGCCTCTGTCTCCCATGTGCTGGGATTAAAGGTGTGCACCATCATGCCTTGCTTATTCTTAAGTGTCAAGGGAAATTTTAACTGTATTGTAATCGGATAATATACCACTATCATAAAACATCCAGAGCACAGAAAAAGAAAACAACTTCATAATATTAAAGCCAAAACAAAACACAGGAGATGCCCCACCTCCCCAACAAAACAAAACAAAAACCTCTAACACAATGATGGCATACAATTCTAGAAAGTATGCCAAGTTCTGAATAAAATCCAAATTTAATATCCCACATTTGCTTGGAATTTAAGCAAGGCACAAAGAGTTACTCTCTATATTCACCCAGACATATATGGAAAAGACACTAGAATTCAACATTCATTCTCCATTTTAAAAAGGCAGGGCTGGAGAGATGGCTCAGCAGTCAAGATTTGATTTCCATCCAAGAAGTTATAAACGGCAGTTCACAACCAGCTGTAACACCAGCTCCAGAGGATCCATTGCCCTCTTCTGGCCTCTGTAGGCACTGCACTTATGTGCACATACCCCACACAGACACAAACACATATACACATAAATAAAAATCATTTTTTAAGACTTATTTATTTATTATGTATAGTGTTCTGTCTGCAGGTATATATGCAGCCAGAAGAGGGCGTTAGATCTCATTGTGGATGGTTGTGAGCCACCATGTGGTTGCTGGGAGTTGAACTCATGACCTCTGCAAGAGCAGCCAGTGCTCTTAACCGCTGAGCCATCTCTCCAGTCCTAAAAATCATTTTCTAAAAATAAATTCACAGTAAAAACAAAGGATGGTGAGAGATAAGTCTGAAGTCAAGTGGAGAAACTCAAAGAGATTTCTGGTTAGTTGACAGGAAGAAAAAAATCTTTTGTTTGAACAAGCCTTCTGTTCTAGGAGTAATCTAGAATGCTGTCGAAACACTGGCCAGCAAAAGTGAAGAAGATGGGCTGAGAAATGCAAGTACAGAAAGAAGTCACATCAGGAGCACATTACGTAGAAGCTCTACTTGACGGAAAAGCGAAGAAAGTCACAACTAGGAGACAGAATCATAACTTACAAGGCTCTGAATGCAGAGCAGCTCTCAGAACCCAATGTCTTGTCAACTGTCAACCATTTATAAAGTTTAACACTAAAGACCCTGCTCACAAGGGCAATAGCCGATTACAAATGGGGGTAACTGCGATGGTTTGAATAAGAATGGCCCCATAGGCTCATATATTTAAATGCTTAGGGAGTGGCGCTATTTGAAAGGATTAGGAGGTGTGGTCTTGTTGGAGGAAGTGTGTCACTGGGGGTGGGGTTTGAAGTTATAAAAGCTCAATAGACCCAGAGGCTCTCTCTTCCTGCTGCCTGTGGATCAGATGTAGAACTCTCAACTACTTCTCCAGCACCTTGTCTTCCTGTGTGCCAGCATGCTCCCACCATGATGTACTGCAAGCCACAGTTAAATGCTTTCTTTTAAATGAATTACCACAGTCATGGTATCTCTTCATAACAATAGAACACTGACTAAGACAGTAATCTAAAACACAGAGCAGAGTTTCCCAACTGGGGCATTTTGCCCTTTAGGAAACATTTGGTAAAGTCTGGGGTAATTGTTTTTTGATCTGTGACAGGGTCTCATGTTCTCCAGGCTGACTTGGAGCTCACTAAGTAGCCAAGGGTAATTTTGAAGTTTTGATTCTTCAGCCTTCACCTCCAAGTGCCAGGACAAAGGGTGTACATAACCATACCTACCTAACTCAGGGATAATTTTGGTTAATAACCCACTCAGCGGTTAGGGGGCCGCTGCTACCATATTCTGCACAGAACAGTCCCCTCACACAAAGAATGACCTGTACCCAAAGGTCAAATGGACTATGGTGAGAATCCTTGCTATAAAGGACAATTTGAGACATAGTGTTGTAGGGGTTAGATAAATTAGATTTAGAAAATATATAAGAGTTTCTGATACTGTCTCTTAATTCGGGGCATGAACAGCATTATCAGCATGAAGTCAGGAAAAACAGGAAAGACTCAATAGACTGAAAAACAAGGTTGAAGTCAGGAAAAACAGGAAAGACTCAATAGACTGAAAAACAAGGTTGAAGTCAGGAAAACAGGAAAGACTTAATGGACTTGAAGAAACAAAGTATCTGGCCTGACATTGTTTTCAGCTGCTAAGTGGGCGGAGCCCAAATTAAGCTGAAACAGAGTTCCTCCTATTTAAGGACAGTGCATCGAGCCCAAAAAGAAGAAGAGGCCCCTGATGCTGGAGAGCTCCAAGAGTCCTGCTGAAAAAAGGGCTGGCCATTGATGGCCAGCTCTCTCCCTGAAGCAGAAAGAAGCCGGTGAGCAAAGAAAGCCTGAGCAAGACACCAAAAGGCCAAGGACTGGACCCTGTGGCTCAGCTTTTGCCTGGAGGGGTTTGATCTGTCCAATCAGTGGCCTAGGGGAAATTGTGCCTGGCTTTAAGGACTGAGACAGAGCAGCTGAGTTCCTGATTCAAAAGAAGTAGGTTGGCCTACAGACGGCTGGGGTCTCCCACAGAGAAGAAAGCATGAAGCCTTATTTAAGGTGAGACTGCAATAACCAACTTACCCTGATGAACCTGCATCTGAGAGATCCAGAAAAAGGACTGCTAAGTGCGTTAAAGAATCTACAACAAAGACTGTGTTCCTGACAACTGAGGACCTGCCCCAGAGACTGTATCATTCTAAAAGGTTATGAAAGTAGTTGTTATAATTATCAATAGGTTTAGTGGATAGGTTAAAGGGGTTGTAGGAATTTATAGGATTAATAGTTAAGAAATTGTTGGTGTTTGTTATAAGTGAATTTAGCAATAAATAAATAAGTGTTAAATAATAATTTAAAAGATCGGTTACATAGTGTCCCTCCACTTAAGAGTGACCAGTGACCACTGACTGGTGGCTGAGGTCTTATGGTGACTACTGGCTCAGATTTAAACTGACAGCATAGAATTGGACATGTCTGAATGGCGGGAATAGTCCTCCCACCCTCCCACTCCCCCTGGTGTTCTACAACTGAGGCTGCACGTGTTGAGGACATTTAGTGAACACGTAGTGTGTAGTTGGGGGGCCACACTGCAGCTGAGGCACCTGCCACTTACCGGCTCCTGGACCAGGGAGTGAACCAGCGCAGTTCCCGGTAGTTGCCTTCATTTGCCAAGGCCATCTTGGGTCTGATGAGCAGGATCTTCCTACAGCAGGTGAAAGGACTGCTCACCCCAAACTCCTGGGACAGGCAGGCCTCTGCCACAAAAGTTGCCCCATAGGATAAGGTAAGGCCACTAAGCTGCTTGAAGACCAGGGCCCTGAGTAAACCTAGTCCCCCCCCCCCCCCCCCCCCCCAGGCTTAAGCTTTCTATTTGGGAAAAAAAAGTTCCCATGGCTCCATCAACCCAGCATGCACACTTTGCTGGAGGCTGATGTGTGGAGGGCGGGCTGGGTGGAGGGGGTGTGTGGCAAGGGGACTTCCCTCACCTTGTCTATCGTCCAGGTGACAAGGATACAAAAACCCAAACAAATCCAACCTTGGGTCCCCTCCTCCAGCCTGAGTGAAGGTGGCTGAGGCCCAAAGGAGGAGACTCTTAGGAATTGCTGGGCCAGTGTGCTCCCCTCACTAAGGGCACCCTCAAGGTATCCCCAACAAGAGCCAGGCACAGGCATGCCAGCTGCCTTCATCCCACCTCACCTACCGGTTGAGAAAGATGACCCTGCAGTTGTAGCGAACATTCCGGTGCATTACAGGCCTGCAGACAGAAGAGAGGCTGTGTGTCTGTCCTGTCATAAGAGCACAGCAGGCACAGGCAGTGGCATGGACTACCCAGTCATATGTTTGCTTGTTGTTGTGTGTGTCCAGGTGCACGCCCATGCATGCACCTGTGGATACCAGAGGTCAACATCAGAAATCCTCCTTAGTGAACTCCACCTTATGTTTTTCAAGACTAATCTTACTCTTAATTTTGTGTATGTACGGTCATGTGTGCATGCATATATGTACCTACATATGTGCATATGTAATACATATTTGTACACACCTGCAATGTGCGCTTCTGTGTGCATGTATGTGCACATATGAGTGCATGAGGCAAGAGATGTCAGACCCTCTGGAGCTGAAGTTATGATGTGAATATTGGGAACAGAATTTGAAGTGCTCACAGTATGCTCTCTAACCACTAACCATCTCTCAAGCCACTCCACTTTATTTATTTATTTATTTTTTTTTGGTTTTTCGAGACAGGGTTTCTCTGAATATCTCTGGCTGTCCTGGACTCACTTTGTAGACCAGGCTGGCCTCGAACTCACAAAGATCCGCCTGCCTCTGCCTCCCAAGTGCTGGGATTAAAGGCGTGCGCCACCACCGCCCGGCTCTCCACTTTATTTTTTGAGGCAGGGTCTCTCACTGAACCTGGGGCTCAAGGACCCAGCCTCTGGGACCCTTTTCTCCCACCTCCCAGCACTAGGGTTTCAAAAGCATCCTGATACATGTGACTTTTTGCATGGGCCTGGAGATCCAACTCAGGTCCTCAGCCTTGCACAGCATGCCCTTTATTAAAGCTCAGAGCAGTTCCCCAGCCCCTAGATATTTTATATTGGTACAAGGAGTCTCCAGATCTTTGGAAAGACTCAACACTCTTCTTTAGCTTTCAAATTAAACTCTAAGTGTTCTGTAACAAGCCTCCTTCTTCTAGGATGTCCCAGAACTTATGGTGCCTGCTTCCCTCACTGCTTGCCTCCGCTGCCTCCTCATTAGCCAGAGGCTCACCTGCCCTAATACTTCCTCCCAAAGAGGATCAGAGGTAGGATATATGCAGGGGCACCCTGCCCTTCATTGGCCAACACCCCTAGCCCTAGCCATGTCTCATACACAACCACTGCGAGCAACTCATGTCACCATGGCTTCTAGACCTCTCTCAAGCCAACTGAAACACATTCTAGGATGGGAACAATGTGTTTTCATTTGTGCAGTGGGTGTGCATGGTACTGGACATACAAATGACTTACATAAAGGAGGGGCCTCATTCCCGTACACTGGATGTGGAAGCAGGAGGACCAGATGTTTGATGTCATACTCAGCTGCATAAGTATTCAAGGCTAACCTGGGTTATATAAGACGCCGTCTCAAAGAAACCAAACCAGGTTGGTGGTAAAATGGCTCAGAGGGGTAAGGAACTTGCTGCCAAGTCAGCTCACTTGAGTTCCATATCCGGGATCCACATGGTAGAAGGAGAGAACTGACTTCAGCAGATAATTCTCTGATTTCCACAGGCATGTTATAGTATGTAAATACATACAACATCACACAAAATAAGAAAATTTAATAAAAACTCGAAAAAAATTAAAGACAAAACAAAAATCCTGAACCAAACCAAACAACAATAACAACAAAACAATAAAAAAAATAACAAGGTCAGCTGGGCAGTGATGGAACATGCCTTAATCTCAGCACTCAGTAGGCAGAGGCAGGTGGATCTCTGTGAGTTCAAGGCCAGTTTGGTCTAGAAAGTGAGTCCAGGACAGCCAGGGCTACACAGAGAAACCCTGTCTTGAAAAGCAAAACCAAACCAATACAAGGTCTTCTAACTAAGAAGCCCTTCAAATAAAAAACAGACCACGAGATCATGATCACAGCTGTCACTGCAGACATCTTTCAGGTTTAAGCAGGAAGCAAAATTAACCAGCAGGCAGCACACAAAGAAACATTTTCATGTGAGAACAGGCTTTGACCTTTCATATACAAAGAACTCTCCAAACAAATAAGACATAGCTGTAAACAGAGCTCCCAAACCAGGCAATTTCATAACAGTATCAATAACAGCCAACCAACAGGAGAATGTTGGACTCTTCAGGATATAGGAACAACAAACCAGGGGCTGGAGAAGAGGCTCCACAGTGCACACCGCTTGCTGCTCTTGCAGAGGCCCATCAACCGGCAACCACTATGCACAGCATGGTCAGGCACACACTAGAAGGTTCTAGGCCAGTGTACTGGGTGGCGCCATACTTGAGGAACCCATGCCACTCAAGGCTTCATGGTTTGCATGTCCCCAGGGGGAGATGCCCCAAGACTCATTATGAAGAAAACTGTGTGGCAGGATGCACATATAGCTTGGCATTTGTGCAGAGTGTGTTCGTGGTTGCCTGGAAACTCCTGAAAGAACTCAAAAACTGCTTCCAAGAGCTGTTGCTTTGGGGAAGCTAAGTGGCCACAAGGCTAAACAAAAGCCACATTCAACATTAGGGCTATGGAGTCTACGTGAGACACCAAAATCCCAAATGAAGGGAGTGTTGGGCGTAGGACAACCTTGAACTTGCCTTTTCTCTGAGCTCCCCCTTCTGCACCCTCACCCTGGGACTTACATTCCCACATCACAGATGATGTCTTGAGTGATCGGAGAGTCCAGAAGAGCAGCCAGAACTTGGAATGAATGCAGGAGAGTGTCTGATTCTTGATAATGATCCCAACATCCATAGCCACTGGAGAGAGAGACAGCAGGCCAGTGAGGGGTGAGGAGGGGTCTATGGCTATCATGATGGGTTGGGTCAGGTGCCAGGTTTTCCAGGGTCTCTCAGTTGAGGGAGTTATTAAGAACAAACCCAATGAGGGGCACAGATGCTCTTGGATGGCATGGGAGACGGAGTCTTTTTTGGAGTCAGGATTCTACGCAGAGACATTAGACTAGTGAAGCAGGTAAATCCAGGATAAAAAAGATGCCTTGGGACTAATATAAAAGTGCAGGAGGGAAGTACATGTCTGCTTCCCTTCTGTCCAGACATTACAGCAGTGGTTCCCAACCTTCCTAATGCTGTGACCTTTTAATACTGTTCCCCATGTTGTGGTAATCACCCATAAAATTATTTCACTGCTACTTCATAACTGTAATTTTGCTAGTTATGAATCATAATGTAAATACCTGATATGTGACCCCACAGGTTGAGAACCACTGCATTAGAACACAGTAGGGAGGGGGATGAAGAGGAGAGGACGTTTTGGAACCTACAGCTGGCTTGGAGCCTCAAAGACAGACAGGAAACTAGCAGAGCATGGCAGACAGCTGGTACATACGCCCGAACTAGAGAGCAGCTGCAGCTGTGAGAGACACACAAGGCGGTGGCACAGCAAGACAGCGGAAGAGATCAAGACATCAGTTTCTCTATGCTCACAAAGAGGGCATCAGGGATGCTGAGATTATGGAATGAGACGTCTTTATTCACGGATGCTGAGATTATGGAATGAGACATCTTTATGGCCAAGTAGGAAAATGAAAACATTAATCGATTAGTGAGATGGTTCAGTGGGTCAAGGCACTTGCCACCAAGACTGATGGCCCAGATTTGAACCATCAGACCTGCACACACACACAGAGAGAGAGAGAGAGAGAGAGAGAGAGAGAGAGAGAGTAAGAGAAAGAGAGAACTCTGCATCCTTTAACAGTAAATTTTTATTTAAAACACTTGTATTTATCAATACTTAACAAACACCTATAACCTAATACCTATAAACACTTAATACTTAAGAACACCTAACCAATACTATTTTAACCCTCTTAAAAGGATACTAGGCCATGGGTCCTTAGGGCACCTTGGTTTGTAGTTGTCTTCTATTTGCAGGCACACCCTTATAGTAATTAGCAGTCTGGCTATGGCAGTCATGGCAGGCAGTCCTATCTTTAGCTTAAGTTTGAGGCTTTTTCTGGCCTAGCTTCAGAGGTTCATGAAGTCAGTTTATTTTAACTGTTAGCTTGTAGCCGGCTTGTGAGGCCAGTTTTAACCACTAAACTTGAAGTTAGCTTCCTTTGTCGGCCAAGACTCACTTTCTTAGTCTCCTCAGCCCATGCGTGCCCCACAGCCTAGTTTCCCTCACCATTGCCTCAGAACTCCACTGGCTTTGCTCACTCTTCCGGCACTCTCAGGCCCCTGGATGGACATCTTTAGTGTCCAGTTTTCAAGAACCCTCTCTCGGCAGGTTCTATGCCATGCCTTTTCTGCCAGGCTTCTTAGGCTGGCTTTCAGGATTTGCCTCAGGCTATGGCACCCTAAAGGCTGACGAATGGCATACCTTGCTTCACTTCTCCAGCGTGTTTCTGTCTTCTCCATCCATGGAAGCAAGAGAACCACGTGGAGCTCTCTGGTTATATAGGGCATAGTACCAAGGTCTTTCCTGGTAGTCATGGGCTCATGAGCTCTCTTGAGATTTGGTGGTCCCTGTGGCTTCTTGCAACAATTGACCTCATCCTTGGCTTGTACGGTTTCTCAGCCATGACCCTTCAACAAGACATGTCTGTGTTTCTAACGAAACTGTGGCCTCAACTGGGCTTTGCCCATCTCGGAGCATGCCAAGCTCCTCCTTATATGCTGCCAGGTTGATCTGCATACTAATTCACTAAAGAGAACTAACTCCCACCACAGCATGTACACAAATAAATGAAATATTCTTTTTAAGGAACTGGAAAAAATAGCTCACTTGCTCTTGCAGAGGACCTGGATTCAATTCCAGCACCCACATGGTGACTCACAACCATCTGGCTCACAACTGCCCATAATGCCAGTTTCAGGGGATCCAACATGTTCTGGCCTCTCTGGGCACCACCAGTCATGAAGATGCTGCACAGAGAGATGCGTAAGCAAAACACCCATACACATGAAATAAATAAATCTAAAAAATTATTTTTAATTAAAAAAGGAAGGAAAATGAAAACCTTGGGAGATGTCTCGGTGCACTGACCTGCCATGTTCAATATTACAGGGACCCATTCCACGCAGCCCTGGTGTTGGAACTGAAAAAATCAAGGTATCTACGGAACAAGCATCTGCTACAGATGGCTCCCTGCTTCAAATACCATACCTTCATTGCTCCTTGGCATTTTGGCTCAGAGCAGTTTTCAAAGAGGGCATCTTGAAGATGGCCTCACGTCGGGGAGACAAGAAGGCTTCCTGGAGTCTTTGTATAAATTGCCACTCAATGGTGCTTTAATCTCCTCCCCCAAGCCCTACCTCTCAGAACCACCACCCTGGGAACCAGGTTTCAGCAGAAGAATTTTGGAGGGACATTGAAACCAGGGAAGGTGAGGCAACCTGGCTTTGAATTCAACTTCACTCCCCTATTTGGCCACCAGGAAGCCTGAAGTTACCCAGCTTTCCCCACCTGCCCTGACTCAGACCCACTCTCAAGTTGCTGACATCCTAAATGGTTTATATTTCTTCTTCTCTCAGTACTGCCCCATTTAGTCCCATCTTTTGATACCACTATCTGCCTCCCCCAAGAGTGGGGTGCTGGTGGGCTTAGCCATACCATATTTCTAGTTCTGGTCCAAGCCTGTATCTTGCACCTTTGCCTTTGGCAATCTGGATACCTATATGGAGAGAGGGGGAGGGAGAAAGGATTTAGCAGCTAGGACATCCAAAGGCAGGAAAAGCAGGCTGTTGCAGTAGATACAGCCAAAGTCGGGCTCTATGGTGTCCTCCAGCCCACTGCAGCCCGTTCTGTTAACAGCTGAAGACAGCTGGCACCTATACACACCTGTATACACTTGCAGGAAATCAGAAAACAGGGAGGGTACAGTGACCTTAGTGCTGAGGAAAGTCACTAAGTCACACCTTGATAGGTAATCATTAAGCAGACATCAAGAATGGCTATTAGAAAAAGCTGTAGGCAGGATGTGAAGGCTTCCAACCTTTGGATGGTGCCAGCATCCAGCACCCACACCAGGTTGAGAGCTAGTGCCAACATGCAGGCAAGGCACCCCATCTTCACCCCAAGGACATATACTCTGACAATAAAAGCAGGTCAATATATACTTTAAAAAATAAAAATGGCTGGGATGGCCAGATGTTTCAGTAGGTAAAGTCACTTGTTGCCAAGTCTAACATTCTGTGTTTACTTAGACCAGCACTTCTCAACCTTCCTAATGCTGTGACCCTTAAATTTATGGTTGTGGTGGCCCTCAACCATAAAATTATTTTTGTTACTGCTTCATAACTGTAATTTTGCTGTTATGGATCATAATGTAAATATCTGATATGCGATTCTTGTGAGTCATTTGACCCCCAAAGGAGTTGTGACTCACAGGTTGAGAACTGCCGACTTAGACCCACCTGGTGGAAGGAGACAACTGACTCCTTCAAGTTGTACTCTGACCTCTACATGCACACCATGGCACGCATGTGTACATGCACTAAAAATTTTTTTTTTTAAGCTGATCTGCTACTTCTTGTTCCTCTTCAGCTCCTTCTTGCAGAGGCAGTTCAGCACGGATAAGCTGAGGTGGGGAATCTGCAGCTCAGCTTTACACAGAACAGCCCCAGGTCTATCTTCTGTGGTCAACACTGAGCTGACATGAACATGGTGGGGATATTCAATGGTAACTCTCTGCTCTGAGCTGAGAGCCCACCCTTTACCTGACTTCTGGGTTCAGTATGCCTTTTCCCAAAGAATGTCCTCAGTGACCCTAGACAAAGGATCTCTAGTCTCTGCAAACACCCACTGATCTCATTGAAATTGCTCTGTCCCAGGGGACCTTAGAGACCCACCAGATCCTAGAAGATGGCTGAAGACAGTGCCTGTCCTGCTGGCAGGGCACACGGATCTCCACTCCTCCCTTGCTACTCCATGTCCTCCCCTAACCTGGGAAGTCCCCCGGAAAGCTCACCAGGGCCAGGTCATTACCCTTTTATCCCATGCCAGGCGCTGTGAGTCTCTCCTGGGCAAAGCTGTGCACTAATATTGACTGCCATACCCTAATCATTGTGAACTTTGACTTCTTTCTGTCTCCCGCTACCCCCAGACTCACTCTTTAAAATCCTCTGGAAATTGCCCTCAAAGTCCAGGGCCCACTGGTTGAGCGCACAGGTGGCCACAGTCACCTTCCGGCCCATCACGATTGCAGGTTCTGGACTGGGAAACTATTCTAACAGAGAATGCACAGCCACTCCTAGCAGGACAGCCCGGCCTGCGCCTGCGCAATGTAGTCTTCCTAGAGGCCCCGCCCCCTGCCCACCATTGCCCTTCCTCTCTGTCGCAATAGCCCAGTTTCTGCACCGTCCCCTCCCAGAAGCGCGCCGGCGCACAGCGTGTCCCACCGGGAAGCTCCGCCCCTATGCCCACCACAGCCACACCCCTTCTCACTTAAGCACAGCGCTCTTCCTTGAGGCCCTGAACGTTTGCCGCGCGCCTGAGCAAAGCATCATAGGGGCCCAAGAAGCGCGCCTGCGCAGCGAAGTTGTTTTAGCCACGCCCCCACTGGTTTGTCCTGGGTAGGTTCCTTTGCTGCCTTAGCAACATTTGATGTATCATGAAAGGCTTGTTTCTGCCACCAAAGGTGGTGTCTGGTTTGCTCTCTGTCGCTGTGATAAACACGTGACCGAAAGCTGGGGAAGAAAGGGCTCACTTCACTTAGAGCTCATAGTCTGTTATGAAGGGAAGTTGAAGCAGGAACTGAAGCAGACACCAAAGAGGGCCACTGCCCACTGCTTGCTTCAAGGCTTGCTCAGCCTGCTTTTTACAACGCTCAGGACCACTAGCCCAGGGGTAGCACCACCCACAGCGGACTAGGCTCTCCCATATAATCATCAGTTTAAAAAAATGCTCCACAGACTTGTGCACAGGCTGGTCTGATGGAGGCAATTACTCAACTTAAGTTCCCTCTTCCTAGTTAGTTTTCAGTTAGTTTGTTCAGTCAGTTTGTGTCAAGTGGATAAAAACAAGGAGCACAGTTGGGGTAAACACTCATGTTCACACCAGCCAATGGAGGAACACTGTATGCGTGTGTCCCTGCTTCTTTGACTCACAGCACTCTGGATTCTGTGTGCATTACCCTGAGCCCTTTCTCATTTCTGCCTCTCATGCCTCATGCGTTGGGAAACCCCAACCAAGAGAGATGCAACTTCTCCAGGTCTGGTCCCTCCTTCAGCAAATTTCCCTCAGAGTTAGGGGTTCAGACCTCACCTCCTCCCTCAGACAAAAGCCAATCCAGACCCTTCAGGCTGTGCCAAGAAAGTTCTTAGTCGGGCGGTGGTGGCGCACGCCTTTAATCCCAGCACTTGGGAGGCAGAGGCAGGTGGATCTTTGTGAGTTCGAGGCCAGCCTGGTCTACAAAGTGAGTCCAGGACAGCCAGGGCTACACAGAGAAACCCTGTCTCGAAAAAACCAAAAAAAAAAAAAATCTACAGGAGAGGCTTTGGCTACACCCCAAGGTGCCACCAATTTGGGGCTGGAGAGATGGCTCAGCGGTTAAGAGCACTGCCTAGTGCTCTTCCAAAGGTCCTGAGTTCAATTCCCAGCAACCACATGGTGGCTCACAACCATCCACAATGTGATCTGGTGCCCTCTTCTGGAATGCAGGTGTACATGCAGATAGAGCACACATGCATAAAATAAATAAAATAAATCTTTAAAAAAAAGAAAAAAAAAGAAAGTTCTTAGAATGGAGCCTTGATGGATGGGCCACACCCTCTGTTGAACACTTGTCGAAGGAAGGGGCTCTATTAAGTGATACAGCTCTAAGGGGGAAGGTTTCCTGCAGTCAGGAGCCAAGGAATACCACAAAGTCATAACAAACCTCACACAGAGATTTCTTGGGAAAGATACTAAAAAGTGGCTATCTGTGCTCCTGGAAAGGCAGCAGAGAACTGAGTGGGAGGCAAGCTTTATATGGTGTTTCTGGGGTGGGGGGAGAGTTTTCCAGGGTGGAGATTTCCAGTATAGGGATTGGTGGAATTTCAAGTCTTGATCTTGGAGCAAGTGCAGAGATTGGCGGGAGCTCAATGATTGGTTGGTTTTCAAACACCAAAAGTGAGTTTACATGTTTTACCCTATGTGTGACTGCACACATCAATCTTTGGCAGCTCAGAAGCAACTCTCAGGGGCCTGGGAAACATTCTCAAGGAGTATCTGTCTCTATGGGAGTACAGCCCTCCACTTTGGAAGTTATCAGACAACAAACTCTACTGGCCTGGACTCAGGCAAACTGAACCTATGGGTAAATGGTCTAAGGCCACTTCCAGGTTTGAAGACCTCATCAGTCCCTGAGCATGGAATCCCACCAATCCCTGGGCTTGGCTTGAAATCTCACCAATCCCCACCCTGGAAATTTCTACCCTAGAAAACTCCTCCCCCAAGAAACCCTATATAGGCCTATGTCCTGCTCAGTTCCCTGCTGCTTCTCTCCCAAGGTGAGGTAGCCACCCTCTTGTGTCTCTCTCAATAAATCTCTTCTGTGAGGTTATGGTATGGTGTGAATCTGTGGTATTCCTTGGCTCTCCACTGCCAGGATACCTTTCCCTTCAGAGCTGTTACAATTCCATTGGGGAAACTTTCCCCTCAGAGCTGCCACACCTCCATTGGGGAAGTGTTCAGAGCTGTAACACTTACAGACCCTTTGTTCTTTCCACTTCTCTAACCCACCATCCCTCCAACCCCCATGATCCCTCTGTGTGACTTGCTTGGAGCAGAGTTTAAATGTGGCTGATTCTGGAAGTCACACAGCTTAGTTGTATCCACTAGCCTGCCACAGAAGGCCCTTCTGGCATGTGAGGTATGAGGACAATGGCTGCTACATTACTTTTCAGAAACTTCAAGGTAATCTTTTTGTTATTGTTGTTGTTTGTTTTTATCAAAAACACTTGGCTCTTGGGCTGAGGAGGTGGCTCACTTGGATAAGTGCTTGCCTTGCAAGCAGGAAGCCTTGAGTTTGATCCCCAGAATGCAAGTGAAAAACGATAGCATGGTGACAACTGCTCGTAATTCTAGCTGTGCAGAGGCAGAGAGTCCAGATGCCCTGGGTCTTCTGACCTTCCAGCCTAGCCTACTTGGCCCAAGGTCGATGATAGTAAGAGCTCTTCACAAAATAAAGCCCACAGGTGCTTGGGAATGTTGCATTCCAGACTACGTGCATAGCTCTCGGGTGTACAAATGCATGTACACACACACACACACACACACACACACACATATATTACCTTTTGACTTGGGACCATCTAGGTGGCCAATGGGTGACCTTTTGCTATTAGGAGGCTGAGAACTCCAACCTCAGCTCAAGCTAACAGCCATTCTGAACATACGTCTCTGCTGAAACCATGCATTTATAAGGCACACATGGAGCACACTTCACGTCCACCTTCCCCCATGCCATTCATTGCCCCAGCACCTACTCTATAAATATCTCTAAATCTTACCCTCCAGGAGTAGAGTAAAGATTCAGTTGCCCATCTCCATCCCCAGCTACCTTGCAAAACTCCTTTCAGTGACTGGTACACCGAGTGGCAGACAATGAGGATCTATTTTGGCACTTCTCAAAGAAGGCTAAGACGAATCACTCAAAAATAGCCACCCTGGCCAGCTAGCTAGTCTAGCCAGTCAGTGAGCTCCAGGTTCAATAATAGATACTATCTCAAAGGACAAGATGAAGAGAGTAGAGGAAGACACCTGATAGAGGCCTGTGGTCTTCAAACAGGAGCATGCACGGGCATAGAGTGCATTCATACACCCACACACACTCACAGGATCTGATTTGAAATGGCTGCACTGGTCAAATATGGGATCATACAATACAGAGTAAGCAAGGAAAAAAACCCACTTGCCCATCCTAGTAAATGTAAGTTAATGGTTTGGATTGGCAAGATGGTTCAGCAGGTAAAGTGCTTGCAGCACAAGCCTGGCTATATGGGTTGGATCCCTGAAACTCACATAAATGTAGAAAGAGAGAAGACTCCACAAAGTTGTCTCTGATCTCCACATGTAGGTTACAATATGTGTATTCCTACACGATGAACACATACTCTATAGCAGTGGTTCTCAACTTATGGGTCATGACCCCTTTAAGGTGGCATTTCAGATATCATACATATCAGATATTTATATTATGATTCATAACAGTAGCAGAGTTACAGTTATGAAGTACCAAGGAAATCATTTTATGGGCTCGGGGTCACCACAACATGAGGAATTGTATTAAAGGGTCACAGCATTAGGAAGGTTGAGAACTAACTATAGTAAAAAATATTTTTTTCCTGTTTTTTATCTTTATTTTTAAATTCTTTTTTGAGGCAGGGTCTCTCTGTGTAGCTTTGTCTGTCCTGGAACTGGATCTGTAGACCAGGCAGGCCTAAGACTCACAGAGATCTGCTACCTTTGCCATCCTGAGTGCTGGGATTAAAGTCGTGCACCACTGCCTAGTAGAAGATTTTTAAAAATTTCAAAAATTAAAGAGCTAAATTCTTCATAGGAAATTATCAGAAAATAAATAATAGTCTAATAATAACTTTGGAGGAATGCTGAAATCAAGTCAATTTTTTTTGAGACAAGGTTTCTCTGTGTACACCTGGCTGTCCTGGACTCACTTTGTAGACCAGGCTGGCCTTGAACTCACAGAGATCCACCTGCCTCTGCCTCTTGAGTGCTGGGATTAAGGTGTGTACCACCACGCCCGGCAATTGCAGACAGTTGTGAACTGCAATGTGGGTGCTGGGATTTGAACCTGGGTCATTTGGAAGAACAACCAGTGCTCTTATCCACTGAGCCATCTCTCCAGCCCTGAAATCAAGTCAATTTGATTACCGGAGTTAAGTGATGCCCGAGTGTCCTCAATGAATGCTAAGTCACCAGGGTCAAAGGTTGCATGGGAACATTGTATTAACCTGTCTCTAACACTTCACTCATTTACATATTAATCAAGAGAAACATGGGGTGGAAGAGATGGCTCAGGGGTTAAGAGCACTGGCTGTTCTTGCAGAGAATCCAGGTTTGATTCCCAGCAGTCATGTAGCAGCTCACAACTCCAGTTGCAGGTATGATCATGTATGTATGAATGTATGCATTTATGCATGCATGCATGTATGCATGTATGAATGTATGCATGTCTGTCAAGGGTGCTGGATGTCTTGGAACTGGAATTACTGATGGTTGAGCTACCATGTAGGTGCTGGGGATTTGAACCCTGGTCCTCTGAAAGAGCAGCCAGTACTCTTAACTGCTGAGCCATCTCTCCAGCCCCAACCTTATATTCTGTATAACCCAATATAATTCTATTCAAATGTGTCCCCGGACAGATCCCAGAGTTTGAAAAAAAAAAAAAAAGCAATAAAGGACATTGTTGGGCAGCTGGGGCACCAGCACGTGGTCAGTGGCTGTCCATTCGTGCTGTCCAATAGTGCTGAAGTCATTTTCGTTTCCCGTTTGTTTTGTTGTGGCAGCAGAGGAGACTGCCACCAGGAGAGGGGGACTGCAACTAACTAATGTCACGCGGTGAGGGGGAAAGACATAAAAAGAGAGAGTGAAACTGTTCACAACTGCTGTGTTAAGGGTCAGTTGGTTTGAATGCAGGCTGGGCTTTCCCCAAACACCTTCAGGGACACGGAGGTGTGACTGGGTCAAGCCCACCTTTGAGGCCTGTTTGATTGTCAGGTTAGGGCCGCAGCCGCCTGCGCCCCTTCGATAGCTGTCCCTTCCTTGTGGGGCTTGTCTGGGCTACTGGTTTCGCGATCTCCGCAACATCTGTTGTTCTGTGCATGAGACGCTCCTTCAGGTAGCTCTGAAGCAGGGTAAACTGAGGCACGGGAGGGGCAGGCTGGGAGCCTGAGCAGCGGAGTCCACGTTTGCCTTTTTCCTTCCACCAAGCACTAAGCGGGGTCAGACCCGAGACCACGGGGGCGTGGGCAGGGCGGAGCCGGCCCTGCTGTCAATCAGGAGCCCGCCGCCGCCGACTGGCGGGCCGCATGGGCTCCGAGTCGGCTCACCGTCTTCACCAATCGCAGGGCCCAGCTCGGGAAATCCACTTCCGATTGGTCATCTGTGATGTCACGTCACCTGGGTCGGAGCTTCAGACAGACACTTGGGGCACGGCTGGAGAGCCTGGGCTAAACGCTTGGACTCCGCACGCAGGTGAGCTTTTGTGTGCACGGAGCAGGATAGAGTGAGGGAGAGGGACGGTACTCGCAGACGGGGGTGAGGTAAAGCGTCGAGAGTGCAGGAGTGGGGCCGTGTGTTCGGGGTGGGGGAAGGGTTGAGTATTCAGGAAAGGAGGCAGTGTGTGAGATGGAGGGGGACGTGCTTGTGAGACGAGTGAGTGTGTGTATGTACATTAGAGTGTGCGCGTTTTCCTAGGTTTTGGGTAGATTGGTGAACAAATGTTCAGATTTAGGGGTGTGTGCGCAGGTGAGGGGACCAGTGTGCTGATCGGGGGCATGTGCATAGCAGAGGGGGTTGTGTTCTTGAGTTTGGGGAGATGGGTACTTAGGGAAGGTGTCTGTGAGCCAGGTAGGAGGGAGGGGTGCTTGCTCAGAATGTCGGGTGTACCCGTGAGCAGGTACTGAAGTAGATCTTGCTTAGATTATTCGGGGCCTGGGGGGGGGGCGGTCAACCATCTCCCATGGGATGTGGGCCCAGTTCCCAGGAAGACCTTCTAATGGACTCACCCCTTGGCCCACTCTTCTACTCCAGGGCACATACAGCCTGGTGAGTCTCTTCAGTAGGATTTGAATGATTGTGTTTATGCTCTCAGGAAGTGGATGGGTTGCCCAGTGGCATTAGGGTCCTGGGAAGCGCTAGGCCTTCCCAGGTTGTGGAGAGTCCCCTGTCCCCCTAAATATCAGGATGGTTTTCAGAGGAAGAATTCAAACAACTGAACCTTCAGTTTATTTTTTGAACTACTTCTGATAGAATCTTATTGAAAATTACTCCTTAAAATAAAAAGCCGGGCGCGATGGCATTCGCCTTTAATCCAAGCACCTGGGAGGCAGAGGCAGGGGGATCTCTGTGAGTTCGAGGCCAGTCTGGTCTACAGAGTGAGTTCCAGGTCAGCCAGGGCTACACAGAGAAACCCTGTCTTGAAAAATAAAACCAAAACAAACAAACAAAAACCCAAAGTAGCCGTTGGTCATAGTGGGTCTGCCAGGAAGAGGTGTACCTAGATGACAAAGTCCTGCTGGCAAAGAATTTGGTAAAAAACAAACAAACAAACAAGCAAACAACTTTTGGACAGAAAAGAGGGACAGTAAATGTGTGTAAATGATAGTCTGGAACAATCTGGAAGGGTTATGAGGCCTGGGACAGACTTGAGAGAGGAGAAAACACTTTGTCTCACATTTGATGTATGTTTTGGAACTTCTGAAAAGTAGAGATCTTGTAGCTTTGATTAGAACCAGGGAGTTTTCCAAAAAATTAGGGATCCTAGTCTCAGGTCATTTCCTTCTTCACTGGGCTTCTGCTTATTTCTGGGGGCTTCAGGAGCTGCTGTTCCTCCATAGGGACCCCAGACTTTCAAGATAAGTCAGAGCAGTGTACTGTGCTCAGAGCTTCAGAGGGACCCATGTGCAGAGTTCACCAGCCTTGGGGGACCCCAGAAACCAGCCTCAGGTGACTTGGGGAAAGTGGTGGGGTTCAGATAATTCACAGATGCCATTTAGTGACAGAAGCTCTTCTGTTAGAAAAGGAGAGGAAACCCCAGCATGCCACAGTGTGTAGTGCTCCCAGAGACCCCAAGTAGAGCCCCTAGTCTTCTAGGTCCTTCTGTACGGGAAGGAGAGACTCATTCCTGCTGACACCTGCAGAACCGCTCTACCCAGCACTGGGTGCCAAAGCATCTGATTTCTCTGGTGATTGTCAGTGGGTGTGACAATCTGTTCAGAGCATTGCTGGAAGTTCTTCTGTCTGCCTTCTGCCACAGCCCCAAGTATTTCCTAGGATAAATTCCCATCTGTACATGCAGGTGGACATGCTTCTTACCACTCACCCATTTCCAGGATTTTCTACCTTTTCCTCTTAAAATCCGACACCTAACAAATCTAACAGGCTAGCAAATATGCAGATTGGAAATTCTGCAGGCATGTGGTGCGCAGATGGACATGTAGACAAAAATCCCCATACACATAAGATAGAAATAAACTCTCAGAAAACTAACTCCCAAATGAAGAAATCAGTGTACCATTCACATGTCAGCTGTTCTGTGAGGCTCAGGGGTGGACGGGGATACCCTCTCCCCATGGTCCCCTTACCCAGCTGCCCTGCACAAGGTGCATTTACATCTTTTCACAGAATTTGGTTTTTGGGACAGATGTATGACCAGATATATGACCTCCAAATAAATTTAAAATATTTACTTTTGTATTTTTTTCAGAGTCTCATGTACACCAATCTGGCCTTGAACTTTCGGTGTAGTTTAGGATGGACTTGAACTCCTCATCCTCCTGCCTCCACCTCCCAAGTTCTGGGATTGCAGGTGTGCACTACCACACCCAGTTTATGTGGTGTTGGGGATTGAACCCAGGGGCTTTGGACTCTTACGAGCTAAGCCACAGTACTAGCCCTGCTTGTTATTTTAATCATGTTTTATTTACTGTTTTTGGAGGAGGAGTATGCCATAGTGCATAGAGGTCAGAGGACCTCTATGTAAGAGCTGGTTCTCTTCCACTACATAGGTCCCAGGGATTAAACTTCTCTGCCTCAACAACAAGCACCTTTACCCACTGAGCCGTCTTGCCAGCCCTTGTTTTTTTTTTTTTTTATTTTATTTTTCATCCTAAACGATGCATGTTATTGCCAGCTGTGGGGGATCACTCCTGTAATTTCTCCCTGGCCCCCTTTTCATTTTCTCTCTCTCTCTCTCTCTCTCTCTCTCTCTCCTCTCTCTCTCTCTCTCTCTCTCTCTGTGTGTGTGTGTGTGTGTGTGTGTGTGTGTGTATGTAGGTGGCTGAACATTTGCTGTGGAGTATCTGAGTGGAGGTCAGAAGACAACTTTTGGGAGTTGGTTTTCCTCCAGCTGGTCCGAGGGATCAAACTCATGTCAGATTTGGTGTCATCCTAACCTGTGGAGCCATTCTGCCAGCCCTGCTATGGCTCTTAATCCTGGTTTCACTGATAACTTGTGTGCATATGCATGTGGGGTCCACCGATGGGTGACATGTGTGTCCTCCTTACTGGCTCTCCACCTTAGCTTTTGAGATAGCATCTCTTGCTACACTTACAGTGGGCTGATGTGGCGAGACTGCCTGCCAGAGAACACCAGGGTGCTCATGTCACTTTCTTTCCTGGCACTGAGATTGTGAGGGTCCTGCTGCTGAACCTGGCCTTTTTTTTTTTTTTTAAGATAGGTGCTGGGGATTGAACTCAGGTCCCCGTGCTTACATAGGAAATACTGAGCCTTCTCCACTGCCCCTCTGAGTGTTTTTAAGATATCCTTTTAAATCTCTAATATTTTAAATTTTTTCCAAGCTAGACTTGTTTTGGAGGTAGAGAGGAAGCACTGGGATGGGGGAGACACCTGGAGACCTTATCTGTGAGAGTCCCTGGATGTTCAGTTCTAGGCCCTGGTCGGGGGAGGGATGCATAGGGAGCTCTACTGGAGGGAGATGAACAGTGCACATGAGTGCAGGAACAAAACGCGCCTGTGCAGTGGGCAGAGTTATTCAGAAATTAAAGGAATGGGTTACCCTAGAGGGAAGCCGCTTTCCATTATCTGGTCAGTCTACTGAGAAGTTTTACACTAGTGCTGGACAAGAACACCTGTAAACATACTCGGATAGAGGGAATAGTGAGCACTACCAGGAATGCTGAAAGCCACATTCAAGGATGATGACGATCCCTGGGATCAGGAGGAGCAGGGATGTGGCAAGCAGAGCTAGTTCCTGCATCTGCCACAGCTTGGAAAGATATTAATTAATGAGTGAGGTTGGAGGTGGAAAGGCTCAGGAAGGGGCCTAAACACCTTCTTTTCCCCTCTCAAAATCTGTTGTGGGTGATCAGGTACTAAGATGGCTACATAGGACCCCTGCTCCAGTCAGCACTTGGGTCCTGGTGGGGTCTAGCTTTCTGGGAGGATTTAGCCTCTCTCCTTCCCTCAGGGCCTGATGGCTTCAAAATCCCAGCACAACGCTCCCAAATCCAAGAGTGCCAACAGCAAGGCTGAATCTCAAGGACAATGGGGCCGTGCCTGGTAAGGGGCTGACCTGTTTTACTAGCTAGAGGGTGAAGTGGACGCTTAAGGGTTGCAACCTCAGGAATGTTATGGACCTGGACAAAAAATATTATTTTATCTCAAAGACAAATGAAAGGTAAGTTGTTTCCCATTCTACAAAACAAAGAATTGGAAAGAAGAGCCTAGAAACCATTTTGGGTAGGCTGTCCCTTGTCTGAAGTGCTTGGGGCTAGATATACTCTCATTTCTGACTTTTTTTTTTTTTTGAGATATGTGTGTGTATATATCCTGAGATATCTTAGGAAGATTTATAAGAATCTTGCTCATGGCCTGAAGGTAACTTGCTGTGCAGTTTTCAGCATGCCTATGTTTTTAATGCAACTTATCACCTGAAGGTGTGGGACTTTCCCCTGTCTTCCCCTGCCCAGACTCCAGGTCTTTCAGATGATCTAAGGGTTATCTGGAGCCTTGCCACCAACCTAGGAGCCCTGGGTTGGTGTCATGGTTGTTCTCTCTGCCACTGAGCAACGTGAGTACTTTGTGTGTTAAATGTCCTCCCTGTATGAGGACAGAAGAGCCACTGGCTTTGAGGGCCATGAAGAGCCCCCTGCACTCATATACTGGTCAGTAGGCTTTTTGTTGGTGGTCACAGATAGAATACCTTCTGGGGATGACACAGGAGCAACATGAATGACCTGCCTTGGCTGGAGGGATTTCTGAACTGATACCCTTCCCCACCAGGTTCTAACTGGGGTGAAGATAAGTACCACACATTCGAGGGTGGCCTGAGGGGATTGGAGGGCATGTCAGATATCCCTGTGGGGCTCAGGGGACAGAAGAGAGTCTCAGAGGGATGGAAGGGTGTTTTAGGCACTCTGCCATGGGGTCTAAGGGACAAAAAGGGAATCTTAGAGTCCTCCATGGGGCCTGAGGGATGGGAATGGACATTTCTGTCCAAGAGACAGAAGGTAGTCTGTAAGTCCCCTGTGGACCTGAGAATAGGTGGCCTCATGGTGACCCCTGCCCTCTGTCCTTCTCTCAGGGAAGTGGACTGGTTCTCCCTGGCCAGCGTCATTTTCCTGCTGCTCTTTGCACCATTCATTGTATACTACTTCATCATGGCATGTGACCAGTACAACTGCTCGCTGACCACTCCTGTGTTGGACATGGCTACAGGCCATGCTAGTCTGGCAGACATCTGGGCTAAGACACCACCTGTGACAGCTCAGGCTGCCCGGTTGTACACCTTGTGGGTCAGCTTCCAGGTAAGTCCTTCACCTTGGGGCTGGGGTACAGTGGGTGGGGAAGGTGTTCTGCTGCTAGGGTCTTGTCTGGGATGCAGACCTCTGACCAAGGGTGGTGCTCACTTTCTCAGGGTGTAACAGTTACCTAGGAGCAGATCCACAGAGCAGGAGGCATCTGTGTATGACATTGTATCCTTCATGATCTGCAGCTTGGCAGCTTGCCTTACTGGGCAGTGAACAAGACTTCACACGAGAACATAGGGTGCCTTAGGGAGTCCCTACACACAGCTTGAATTGTTTTCACAGTAGCCCTTGGGGGAAGGTTCTAGACTCTCCAGCTTCCACAAGTTGCCAGATGGTCCTGGTCAAGGCTATCTTTGCCTGTGATGCAACCTCTCTGACATGGAAATGAGGAAGGTCACTACACTAGGCAGGAGCAGCCTTCACAGGTTGGGTGTTGGACATGGATGTAAGTCTACACCCAGGACATGTTAGGAAACTGCCTGGGAATCAGGTCACTGTATCTTTTCCAGGCAGAATTTTGCAATGAGACTTGTCTCTCCAGGGGTCCCTCTTCTTTTCCTTACCCTGGTCCTCTGGGTGAGAAAGGTAGTGTGAGTCATGGCGGGTAAAGCCTGGAGGCAGCCCAGCTATGCAGTAGAGGGGACAGGATAAGCAGCCCGTGGTCTGTCCTAAGCAGAATGCAGTCAGACTGTAGAAAGGATGAATTCTGTACGACGACTTCTTGGGCTAGTGTTGGAAACGGCTGCTAAGCGGAAGATGCCAAGACCAATTGGAGTGATTGCAGTTATATGAAATGTCCAGACCACATTCACAGGCTGGAAGCCTGCCCTGCTCCTAGATGTTGAACTCTAGAATAACAGCAGTTATCTTGCGCTCATGTCTGTCCAATAAAACCAGGCCAGGTCAAACACTCAGCTCTCCCCTGCTGGCTGCCAGTCTTTCCATCTAAAAATCTGTTTCAGGTGCTGCTTTACTCCTGGCTTCCTGACTTCTGCCACAGATTTCTGCCAGGCTATGTGGGAGGCATCCAAGAAGGTGCCATAACTCCAGCAGGTAACCTTTTGCCCCTGAGTTGGTAAGTGTTTTGCCCTGGCCACCCTGTGTCCCAGGCTCCTGGAGCTGCTCTCCCACACTGCATCCCAGATAAGAACCAACTTGGTTTTGATGCTGTCCACCAGGCCTCAGGGCATCCATGCTGTTATAGACATGTCACCTTCCTCAGCAGGGATGCAGTCCCTGACTCTGCTGTCTTCCAGCCCCACTCTTCATAGCAGTGTATATAGCCCAGCTTTACCACTAACCATGGGTCATCTCTAAGAACCCTCAAGGAGCCCAGCTTCACAATGCTAATGGCAGGGTTGGAATCCCGCCTATTTCTCCAGCAGAGAGCTCTCAGAGAGGCACTGCAGCAAACACAAGTGGAGCCTGGGAGAACATAGGGTTGACCTTGCCTCACCTGCCACTTGACTGACCTTGCTAACACCTCAAAGACCTATCCTCAAGTTGGGCTGGTTAAAGAGGGTGAAAAGCAGCTCAGGTCCCCCACTCTGGCTTTGGTAGGAGCAGCCACTGCCTCACAGTATGAGGCCACTAGCCTGAAAGCCTGGGCGTGCAACAGAAGATGCCCCCTTTTTGGAATGGTACCTGGAAGCTCTAGCCAGGCCTCTACAGCAACAGAGGCCAAGGAGCAGGTAGGGTGTGAGGCAGCTACATAGCCAGGCCAGTGATCCAACGAGGGCGCTGTGTTTGTTTCTCCCTCTGCAGGGGTTGTAAACAAGTATGAGGTGAACGGGCTGCAAGCCTGGCTGATTACCCACCTCCTCTGGTTCGTGAACGCTTACCTCCTCTACTGGTTCTCCCCCACCCTCATCTTTGACAACTGGATCCCACTGCTATGGTGTGCCAACATTTTGGGCTATGCTGTGTCCACGTTCGCAATGATCAAGGGCTACCTGTTCCCCACCAGTGCCAAAGACTGGTAAGTTCCTTAGTGTCTGGTTAAGCCTATAATGGATACATCCACCCAGGACCATCTGTTCCCTGGCATAGAAAAACCAAGAAACCCTGAGAAGTGGGATCAGTCTTTTGGAAGCCTGGATCTTCTTGCTTTAGGGAGAGCTGGTAGAGGTAGCCAAGGCTGCCACAGGAGCAGTTAAACCGGAGGGCCAGCTTCTGGCTGAGACGGAAATGGACCATTGCCTTTGTTTTTGGACTATTTCTTGTGAGGCAATCTTGGGAACAAGTCTTGTCATCTCGGCAGTTTTACCGTAGCTGTTTCCCAGGAGAGCCCTGCTCGTTCATAGTATCCTTATGGAAACTTTGGGCTGGAGGCCAGCCGTCCGGTTCTCTGCTCGTTCATAGTATCCTTATGGAAACTTTGGGCTGGAGGCCAGC
>CAJQZJ010037474.1:1672129-1703417 GCA_907164525.1 Lophiomys imhausi
TTCATAGTATCCTTATGGAAACTTTGGGCTGGAGGCCAGCCGTCCGGATCTCTCCCGTCCACCTGCTCATCCATTTACTCACCTGCCCATCTGCTTACCTGTCTATCCATCCACGTACCCACCCCTTACTCACCCATATGCCCATCATCTCCTCATCCTTCTATCCACCCACATAGCCACTCACCATCTGCTGATCTAATCATCCAGTCACCTACCATCTACCCACCCATACACCTATCTATCTATCTATCTATCTATCTATCTATCTATCTATCTATCACCCATCTATCTCTATCCCTCCATTCATCAACCTATCTACCAACTCATCCATTCATCCATCCATCTACCTGCCATACACCCATTTATCGACCTGCCTGCCTATCTAACCATATACCCACCCATCTGCCTATCCACTCATCCATCTATCCACTCCCCACCGTACACTCATCCATCTACTTACCCGTCTCTCTACCTACCTATATACTGCCTGTAACTCCAGATCCAGGGGATCCAGTTCCCTCTTCTGGCCTCTGATGGCTCAGCACATGCATGTGGTACACAGACAAACATGCAGGTAAAGCACTCATATGCAAAATAAAATTTTTTTTTTTTTTTTTTGGCTTTTCGAGACAGGGTTTCTCTGTGTAGCCCTGGCTGTCCTGGACTCACTTTGTAGACCAGGCTGGCCTCGAACTCACAGAGATCCGCCTGCCTCTGCCTCCCGAGTGCTGGGATTAAAGGCGTGCGCCACTACGCCCGGCTTGCAAAATAAAATTTTTTTTTTTTTTTTTTTTGGTTTTTCGAGACAGGATTTCTCTGAATATCTCTGGCTGTCCTGGACTCGCTTTGTAGACCAGGCTGGCCTCGAACTCACAAAGATCCGCCTGCCTCTGCCTCCCAAGTGCTGGGATTAAAGGCGTGCGCCACCACCGCCCGGCGCAAAATAAAATTTTAATGTGTCTTTTATTGATGTTTTAAAGCAAATTCACAGGCAATTTCTTCTACAACTATATGATGGGCATTGAGTTCAACCCTCGCATTGGAAAGTGGTTCGACTTCAAGCTGTTCTTCAATGGGCGCCCTGGGATTGTGGCCTGGACCCTTATCAACCTGTCCTTTGCTGCCAAGCAGCAAGAGCTTTATGGCCATGTGACCAACTCCATGATTTTGGTCAATGTCTTGCAGGTAACTTAGTATGCTTGCAGCCAGGGAGGGTGGGCACCATACCTGCTGGACTCTAGGAGAGTTCCCAGCATGCTGTCTATTCAGAGCTGGCTCTTTCAGGTCACAGTGAGTACATGCTGGGAATCCACCGTTCCATAGATGCCACTGTGCCAGTCCTTGGAGGGACAGAGCAGACACCACGCAGTCTGGCCTGGTCCAAGGAGGACTCCCTTAGGTACTGCACTCTGGTGGGAGCTGAGAGTACGTGGGCTTTTGTTAACCATCTAGAGAAAGGAGATAACGGCATGCTCCAGGCACAAAGAGTGGCCTGTCTAGTCCCCATATTGGGAGAGGCTAAGACACTGAAGAAGGTCTTCTACCCTGAACAGCCAGGACTAGGAAGCTTGTGGCCAGGTGGGACCAACATGGGGCCCCTTTTGGAAGGTTCATCCTTCTGTTAAAAGAAGTTGTCATTCAGGAGGCTGGGACAAGTTTGTTGTGAGTTCAAGACTGGCTTGGGGCTGCATATTGAGTTTGGGAGCAGCCTGGACTAGGAGGTGAGACCCTATTTCAAGGACAACAATAAAACTAGGGAGATGGCTCCGTGGCTAAAATGCTCGCCCTGAAAGTATGAAGGCCAAAGTGCGGATCCCTAGAACCCATGCAAATGTTGGGCACTGTGCCCACCTGTAACTCTAGCCTCAGAAGGCAGAGGCAGGAGATCACCAGAGCAGGCTGATTAGCGAGACCAGCCATATCACTGACCTCTGGGTTTGACTGAGAGACCTTCTCTCAGTGAATAAGGTGGAAGCCTTCAACCTGTGGCCTCCACATGCACACACATATGTGCCCATATACATGTGCCACATACACACATGTGCAAAAAGAAAAGGAAAAAAAGAAGGCCCAGTGATAACAAAAAAGTAGTGAGAGGGAATGCCTAGTGATGGTGGGAGGCGGTGTGTCCAGCAGACAGGGCTGCAGGGTGCCAGGAGAGAGTGACTGCTGAGGAGGAGGGGCCAGCAGGAGGCTATGGGCACAGCTCAGGCTGGCTGACTGTGCTGGGGTGGGGCCGGACTGCAGGGGACTGGAAGAGTTAGTTAAGTCCCTGCCTTCCACCAGCTCTGGTCATGTGGACCTGAGGAGCAGGTGATATGGCCAGGACCACGGCCCCTGGGAAGGGTCGTCTCTGTGGTCCTCTGTGAAGTTCCTGTGCTGGGGCATAGAGATAAATGGAGAAGAGACCCACTTTTCCAGAGCACTGAGGTCTGGGCTCTTCAGGCCAGCTTCCTGGCACAGCCAAGGTTCAGGAAGCTGGGACTGTGTGTCGGCATTGTAGGCAAATCCCATCATGCCTCTATGAGGTGCCACTCATCCTTTATTAGGGACTGCCTCAGGCAGGCTGCTTATGCAACTGTGGCTAACACACTTTGCACCTTAGTGATGAGTCTGGAGTCTCTGGAAGGCTCTCTCTTGTATGTCCCAGCCATAGTCACAGCTTACGACCCCATGTAGGCTCCCTTGTGGTGAGAAGTGACAAGCAGGGTCTTTGCTTTTGCCCATCTCTGAGAATAGACCTCAGTCTCCTTAACACCTTGTGTGTGTCATGGTTCTGAGTGGCACCTGACAAGCCAAGGCTGGGACGTTCACCCTGTGGATGTGGATGTTGGTATCTACCGTGGTACTCAGGGCCAACTTCCCAGGGACAGTCCTTGAGCCCGTGCATCATGAGTCACCTGTGCTCTGGGCTCCACATCTCACGTCACGTGTGGAAGCCATAGCTGGGACCCTTCCTGCTGGTTGACCTTGGCCCCTCCACCCCTCTAATGTTCGCAGCCCCACAGTGACTTAAGTTACGTAATGGCATTCCAGCTGCCCATCCCCTGTTCCCCCCTTGCATGGGGCTGTGGTGGTAACAGTGTTGCCTCTGTCTTGCAGGGCATCTATGTTTTGGACTTCTTCTGGAATGAAACCTGGTACCTGAAGACCATTGACATCTGCCACGACCACTTTGGGTGGTATCTGGGCTGGGGAGATTGCGTGTGGCTGCCCTATCTCTACACACTTCAGGTGAGGAGGAGCAAGGGAGATGGGACAGGGTTACCAGCCTCATGGGTATTGGCTGTGTGGTGTTCAGTTGACCCTGGCTGACCTTGAGCACACACAGGCTGAGCTTGCCACGGTGTTAGTGCTTGGGGCTTACTGGACCTGTGTTACAGATATCCATGGCCCATTGTGGGGTTTGGTTCCCACTCCACCCGCCGTACATTGAAAGTACCAAAGTAGAAAGTGCATTTAACACACCTAGCCTAACAACCATCGCTCAGCCTTGCCTTCCTCAGTGCACACATGGCCACAACTGGGCAAAGTCATCCCATGTAAGGCTTGGAGAGCCGCTGATACTGTGCTGAAACTGAACAGCAAATTGTGTGGAATGGTTTTCACACCAACTTAGGCTGATCCATTGTAGCCACCTGTAGTTGGTCTGGGAGGACCTGGGATTGCACCAGTGTGAGCATGTCTCATCCCTGTGGTCAGGGTACACCCCCCAACTAAGAATGGAGCTGTCAGGGTGTCCAGGAGAGGCTTGACCTGGGCTGTATGTCTCTATTCCCACCCCCTTGGATGTGTCGGCACCGTGGTAGCAGTGAAGTGGGCCTGTTCACCAGCCCCTGCTGCTGCCTGCAGAAGCTTGAAGGAGTTTGGAAGGCGGCTGGCCTCTCCAGGTGGGAATCAGGTGGGCCTCTGTTAGCTGGTCATATATCCGATGGTGACATGGATTGTGGAAGTGGTCTGGCTACCTATGCGAGGGTGCTGGGAAAGCAGTTGTTCCCAGCAGAGAGGACAGTGGGGAGTAAGGAATTGGACAGATGTCAGCCCCAGCCCCACACTGACTGTAGGTCTGCACCAGCCATGAGCAGCTCATGTGGTTGGGTTTCTGCACTGACTGGGCAACTGATTGGGCACAGTCTCATGGGCCACCTCATTGTACCTGCAGTGCTAGCTAGTGTGTGAACTGAAGACAGAAACCATGCTTACGCAGGTCTTTCTATCTAGCACGTCTTGTTTCAGCCTCAGGATACAGTGGCCTCTGTGTTGAAGACTCCACAGATTAAACCAAACATGCATTGGAAGTATTTTCTTAAAACTTGCGGCTGGGGTCAGTGGCACATGCATGTAATCCCAGCTCTCAGGAGGTTGAAGTAGGAGAATCAAGAGTTCAAAGTCACCCTCAGCTACATAGTGAGTTCAAGGCCAGCTTGGGCTACATGAGATTATCTCAAAATAGAACAAAAAAACTGTTTCTGTGCTGAATGAATATGGAGTTATTTTCTGTGTCAATATTCCCTAAATAGGGTGGCCTAACAATCATTTGTTCAGCATTTACATTTTAGTAGGCTTTACGTAGGCAATTAAACATCTCTACTACATAGTATATTGAAGATAATTAGGAATCTCCTTATTGTAGAGGTGACTTCAGGGTTACAGGTGGATCTGTACAGGTTATAGACAAACACTACACTGTCTCTTTTTTTGTGTTTTTTTTTTAGATGTATTTTTTTCATTATCATTATGTGTGTGTGTTTAGGCCCATGAGTACAGGTACCCACAGAGTTCAGAAGTGGGTGCTAGATCCTCTGGAGCTGGAGTTTCTGGTAGTTGTGATCTGCCCCACATGAATGCTGGGAACCAAAACTCTGCAATGCTGTTCTCTGCAAATGCCGAATCATCTCCCCAGCCCTGCCCTGTTTTTGTTATTTTGAAGTAGTCTTGCTCTGCATTCCCATCCTCTGGCACTCACCATGCACTGAAGCTGGCCTTCAGCTTGTGATCCTCCTGCCTCAGCCTGAGTGCTGGAATTAAGGGTGAGATCCACCACATCTCTATATACCTGTCTCACATGGAGGGATTTGGGTATCCGTGGGACATCCTGGAACCTGGCCTTTGTGTTCTGAGGCACAGCTGTATGGCTATGAGATGTATGTACATAAACATAGTCTTCATTCTTTATTTGTATTTGGGGTCTCTCAAGGAGCAGAGTCGGCAGGAGGGGGTAATAGTGGACTTGGTAGGTCCCAAACTTTCAGTGGGGTCCTGGAAACGTGGTGAGGGCTGCTGCTACAGTTCAAGGTAGAAGGCTGGCTGCTGGCAGTACTCCCTTTCCACAAGGGAGGTTGGCCTTCAGGTATTAAGTGAGGTTCACCCACATTGTGCGGTGTTCTTCGGCCTCAGTCAGGGTTTATTTAAATGCTAATCTCAGCTGGAGAGATTACCTCAGGGCTTTTAAAGAGTCTGTGCTATGCCTTCAATCTCAGCCAGCACTCAGGCGGTGGAGGCGGATCTTTGAGCGTGAGGCCAGCTAGGTCTACAGAGTGAGTTCCAGGACAGCCAGGGCTACACAGAGAAACCCTGTCTTTAAAACAAAACAAAACAAACAAAAGGAGTATGTACTGTACCATCAGGAGGACCAGCATTCATATCCCAGAACCCAGAGAACAAACTGGGAAGTCCCATGCCACCTGTAGCTCTATGAAAGACAGAAGGATGGCTGAGCTGACTTAATTTATAACCTAGCCAAGAAAACTCCCAGGGAGCCCAGGGAGAGGCCCCGCTGCCAAGGAGTAGGTGGAGGGTGACAGAGGCCGACACCTGACACTTTCTTCTGAGCCTGTGTGCACACACAAATAAAAATATGTTAGTCTCATCCCTGCAGCTTGTGATTGGCCAAGTGTGTGTACAGCAGTTGATAAATAAATCAACTATTGTCACGATATAGTCAGGTTATCTTTTTATGTGTCATGTAGTTTACTTTAGTACGATAGTATGGCTGGGCCATGGTGGCACACGCCTTTAATCCCAGCACTTGGGAGATCTCTGTGAGTTCGAGGCCAGCCTGGTCTACAAAAGTGAGTCCAGGACAGCCAGGGCTGTTACACAGAGAAACCCTGTCTCGAAAAAAAAAAAAAAAAAGTTACGATAGTATGTAATTTACCAGCTACAACCAATGGTGATCCAATGTCAGTTTTTAGATCTTATGATGGTGTAAGCATGGTTTTCTTCATGGCACACAGGAGAGGAAGTAGCTGCAGAACCCAGTCAGTCAAGTGATCGCAAAACAGTACAGCCTGTAACCAGGGAGAGTGTTCAGGGGGCTGGGGGTATTCAACCTGTTTTCCTCCTCCCTTCTCTTCCCTCCCTCTACCCCCCTCTGCTTGCCAGTCCTTGGAGTTGAACCCTGGACCCTGTGTGTGCTAAGCTGCTGCTTTATTACTGAACCACATCTTCTGCCCTCTCTTCTTATTCTTTTGAAATGAGATCTGATGAAGTTTCAATAAATTGTCCAAGCAGGTCCTGAACTTGCAGTCCTCCTGCCTCATCCCCCGAGTGCTGGGATTACAAATGTGTGCCTCCATGCATGACCCCATGTATCTTTTTTTTTTGTTTTGTTTTGTTTTGTTTTTTGAGACAGGGTTTCTCTGTGTAGCCCTGGCTGTCCTGGACTCAATTTGTAGACCAGACTGGCCTCGCACTCGCAAAGATCCGCCTGCCTCTGCCTCCCAAGTGCTGGGATTAAAGGCGTGCACCACCACTGCCCGGCTGACCCCATGTATCTTACTTAATAGAAAAGGAAACTGGTGTGACATGTGTCTGGGGCAGGGCCAGGGTCTACACTCAGCCTGCACTGATGCCCACTCTGCTCGTGGTGGGGCCACCCTTCACCTTTTTCCCCTTACCCCCTCTCCCCACAGGGCCTGTACTTAGTGTACCACCCTGTGCAGCTCTCCACTCCCCATGCCTTGGGCATCCTGCTGCTCGGCCTGGTGGGTTACTATATCTTCCGAATGGCCAACCATCAGAAGGACCTGTTCCGCAGGACAGATGGGCGCTGTCTCATCTGGGGCAAGAAGCCCAAGGCCATCGAGTGCTCCTACACATCAGCCGATGGGCAGAAGCACCACAGCAAGCTGTTGGTTTCGGGTTTCTGGGGTGTGGCCCGCCACTTCAACTACACCGGTGACCTGATGGGTAGCCTCGCCTACTGCCTGGCTTGTGGGGGTGACCACCTCCTTCCGTACTTCTACATCATCTACATGACTATCCTGCTCACCCACCGCTGCCTCCGTGACGAACACCGCTGTGCCAACAAGTATGGCCGTGACTGGGAGCGCTACACAGCCGCTGTGCCCTACCGCCTGCTGCCTGGAATCTTCTGAGGGCCATCCTGGGAAGTGTACGGAGGCTTTATAGTGTGTGTGTGTGTGTGTGTGTGTGTGTGTGTGTGTGTGTGTAGTTGGGTGCTTCCTGGCTTTCCCCTGTAGGGGTCTCAGTTTGCTCATTTGGAGAATGGAGAGCCTGGTGCCCCACAGTGTGGCTGGTGACAGCTGCAGAGCTGAGTTCATACTGCCCCACTTCCCCGACCCTCACCCCCAGGAGAATGACTTGTTTTCTCTGTTTAGCATCCTGAGGGCAGAGGACCTTGGCCCTTTCATGTCTGACTCTGTTGGGAGCCCAGCATCTGTGCTGTCTAGATGGCTTAGGCTTATCAGATGTCTCCCAGGATTGGGCCATCTTGGTAAACTGGAGACAATATGGTACCTGAAGAGTCTGCTAATAGTGCAACCTTACCTTCCTGTTCTGCCATGATGGGCTGGGCCCCATTTTTGTCTATAGCATATGTAGTTATGTAATGTTGATTGACCACAAGAGGGTTCATGGACCATTGCAGGAAGGCGGCTTTCTGTTTAGGTTCTTGTTTTTTGTTCTTACCCCAGGAATGCCAGGCAGTGGTCTGCGATATCCAGGGGCACTGCCCACTTCACAGTCCCTGGCTAACCTGATAAAGTCTTTCTGACATGAGATAGGGTTCCTGGTACAGGACTCCCTGAGTATCCTCCTAGCAGCTCATCCACTTGCCTTCTTCTGGAAGGTGCTTCTTGTTTACCCCTGAGGCCCTTGGTTGGGAGGTAAACTGACATGCCTCAGACCACCCGGAATATATCACCAGCCAGTGGCCTCAGCCACACCTTCCCCAACAGGAGTTCTGTTGTTAGGGAGGGAACCCATTCTCATTAGGGACACTACCACCCAAAACTCAGGGTATTCTGTAAAACCAGATAGGATCCCTTAGCCTTGTGATTCTTTATATTAAATCTGCCTTGTTTAATGAGTTACACTGTGCTGTCTCTTGAATGGGCCTGACTAGTACCCATTCTAGGAGTGGGGGTTGCAGTGGGAGTAAGGGCTATACGGTATAGGATGGAACCCCATTATCAGAGTATTGGAACCAGTGCTTAGGGCACTGTCAGAGCTTCATATCCTACTGGGCACTGGAGTGAACTGTCCCCAGCCTCATAATTCCCCCATCAGGCCAGAACTTTGCTGGATCATTTGTTTGTTGGTGGTGAGGAATCCATTCCATTTGCCAGTGACAGGAAGCCAATGTGGCTACCAGCTCCAAACAAATAGAGAAGCCACACAGCTGGGCCTGAACAGACTTTTCTTGTTTATGGAGAGGTGAGTGGTGCCCACAACCCAAGCACAACGGTGTACTTCTGGTTAGAGTTCGTTGAACATTGGCAGCTACTTCTGGAGAGAGAGCTGCGGATCCCACCAGCCTGACTTGGGGTTCTCCTGGGCCCATCTGACAGCAGGTTTTTCAGGCATCTCTGTTGGCCACACATCAGCATTTTAATTTCTCCCTTGAACAAAGTCCTTTAAGGAGGCTGGGGTGTGGTGGCTGTAAACCTAGATACCAGGTCCCACTGTTTACATGTGAACTCTGGCTCTGCCTTCTGAAGGCTGAATAGCCTGAGTAGGTAACCCTCTCTTGGCCTCAGCATCCTTATTTGTGTGTGCTGAAGGTCAGTGTTCCAGTCTTCCTGTGTTGCTGGAGAAGGATATTCAAGCTCATGGTAGGAGGCCTGGCTTCCTTTGTCAATAATGCTTGGCAACTGACTATGGTTCTAGTTTGTTTCAGCCTGGGAACCTAGTTGTGGTTTGGGCTTTGCTGCTTGGTACCCTGCCACACAGTGTTCAGTGACTGCTGGGCCATGGGCTGCTGCTCCCTGTTCTCTGCCAGCTGTGGGCCTGCCTGTCCTGCCACCAGCAGATGAAGCCCATTCTTCCCTCTGGGGTGAAGACAAGAGTAAGCAGCAGAACCCAGTACTGTAGTCTGTGTGAGCCTCTGCCACTGGCCTGCTACAGTTCTAGGCACAGGCTTTTCATGGTCCTTCCAAGGTAGGGCCAGCTGAACTGTGCTCTGGGAGGAGCTGGCCTGAAAGTCTCCTCACACCTTATCAGGCATCGGACCCAGACAGCTTGAGTATTGGAAACCATGGGCACCTTCAGAGTCCCTGAAAGGGTCACTTGTACTGTGCCCCTTGAGATTAAAAACAGGGCCTACCCTGTTGGCTTCAGCAATAGGGCCAAGACACCTCCAGACCTGTTTTCCAACTCACCCTCAGAACTTCTCGGGCAGTGTAGCACATCTGTGTCCCTGAGAGCCTTGGTTACACATACCTTCTGTGATAACATTGAGTGATTCAGCCAAATGAGTCTAGGGGGTGAGGGAATTTAAGCAAATTGCCCCACTGATGCATCTGGCCAGTAGCTGAGACAAGGTTTAAAGAGGGTGTCTTCATTCTAGCCCCACCGCAAGGGATGGTCTGGGGACCTGGGGCAGAGTGCATGAAGTCCTCAAACACAAGACCGTTGTTTTGAGATATGACCCACAGCACAGCAGGCACCATTATTAATAATCTGTTGTTGTCCCCTTTTAGTCTCCCCACCCCAAGACCCCAGGTAAAGTTCCCCATGTAGTCAGGGTTGGCCCAGAACCTGTGGAAATCCTCTCATATCAGCTCCCAAGTCCTGGGGTTATAGATGTGTACTCCCTGCTTGCCTGGCTTCTTGATTGAAAATTAATTTTAAATGTTGCTTTAGATTTATTTATTCTTCTGTTATGTGTATGAATGTTTTGTCAGTAGGTATGTAAGTACACTGAGTGAATATCTGGTGCCCAGAGGGCAGAAGAGGGAAATGGATCCCCTGAAACTGGAGTTACAGATGGTTGTGAGCTGCCATGTGGATGCTTGGGATTGAACTCCCAGCCCTCTGCAAGAGGGGTCACTCCTTTTAACTGCTGAGCTGTTTATTCAGCCCTTGGTTTAAAAATCTTTTTAAAAGAGGAGGGCTAGAGAGATGGCTCAGTTGGTAAAGTACTTGCTACGCAACCATGAGGACTGAGTTTGATGTTCAGAACCCACACACACAGAAAGCTGGTAATCCCCTGGAGAGACAAGAGACAAGTGGGTTGCTGGGGCTCACTGCCTGGTTGGTCTAGTTGAATTGGTGAACTCAAGGTTCAGTGGGTAATGTGTTTTCTGTGCAAGCTTGAGGACCCAAATCCTGATCCACAAAAAGTGAGATCTGAGCATCTATAAAACCAGAATCGAGTCAAAATGGGAGCCAGAAGCCTGTGGACCAGACAGCAGGAAACCCTGTATCAAAGAAGATGAAAGATGAGGACTGTGGTTCTGTGTTCAGGTTCCTCCCTCAGGCATTGCTGCACACCAGGCCAGGAAGGATGAAGTGGGGTCCAGAAAGGCTTGAGTCTGCAGAATCCCACTCCATCTGGGAGTGTCTGGGAGGAGTGGGGGAAGAAAGCCTTCTCTGAGGATCTTCATGTTAACAGTTCTTTTGAAAAACAGCTTTCCCTCCCCAGCAATGAGACACTTTTCACTGGTGGTACTGCCTTGTAGGCCCCCAGTGTATGAAGAGGCTCTTGGCCCTCATATGACATCTGAACTGGGGCGAGGGACTGTTATGTGGGGTCACTCCACTCCAGAGGAGCAAGATGGAAGGGTTAGGGGGTAGAGGATGGGAGGGTGGGGCTTGGAATGGGGGAAAGAGGACAATATGATGGAGATGTAACCTGAAGCAACCAATAAATAAATTTATTAAATAAAAAAAGCAGGTAACAGGTTTAAAACATTGTAAATAAATTAAAGGTTACAGCTGTTCAACCTGGTTTTATAAACCACCAAGAGTCGAAAAAACTTAGAGCTAAGGTAAAATACATGAAATGCGTGGAGTTAGCCCATGCCTTTAACTTCAGCAGAGACAGGAGGAGCACTATAGAGTTAGTTGTCTTATAAATTCTAGAGTTACAAGGAACATGGTGGTGATGGTGCACACCCTTAATCCCATCATTTGAGAAGAATACACCCTTAATCCCAACACACTAGAGACAGAAACAGGCAGATGCCAGAGCTCAAGGTCAGCCTGATACAAAACAAGCTCTACATAGGGAAAAACTTCGATCCAGGGGTGGGGGAGCACATCTTTAATCCCTTCAGTTGGGAACCACAGGTCTTGATCCCAATACTTAGTATGCAGAGAAAGGCACATAGGATTTGGAAGGATTTAAGTTTAAAAGCTACATACAAAAGGCATGCTCAATGTAAACAAATTGTCTTTTGAGATCTCAAAATATATACATAAAGGTTTGTTTAGCTCCAAAATAACAAAATAATTTCTTCTTTAATCCAGATTAAAAGATAATACTTTATATATTGTCAAAAAACCAAATTTGCTCCAGGAAAAATATTACCTGACCCCCCCCCCCAAAAAAAAAAGGTAATTGCCCCAGAGTTAGGATTAGGGCAGGGCTCTGTTCTTATCTTTCCAGGAGATTTAAAGCATCCATTCAAGGAATCCAGGGACAACTGGACAAGGGAAACCTCAGCAGAAAACAGATCAGACACCGAAGAAGACGAGCGGCCCAGATGATCCAGCCTTGCAGACTCCCTCAATAGCTGTTTCCTCAAAAGTCTACAACCACAACTCAAAATCACTGAGATCGTTCAGCTCCACAGACTGCTCCAGCCAGAACTTCAGTAAAGGCCTGAAGATCAGCTTCTGTCTACAAACTTTTTAGGACATCTAAATAGCTGAGCACAAAAGGACTGAACATCAAATGATTCTATTAACATTTTTAACCATTTTTCCATCCCTATTTGGGCCCCAAACATGTTTACTATGTCCCAAATCAGCAGGAAGTCATTTATGAGAGCGGCATCCCAGGCCCAGAAGGTGGGGAGGGTGTTCCCCCCCCCCCCCCCGCTTTGGTTATTCGATGGATAACAGAAAATTTTGTCATTTAGGGGAAGAGACTACAAGCTGTTAAATGGTCTTGTCAAATGGGTTTTGGAGGTTAGACCCAGGGACTTCTCTCTTTTTCTTTTCTGTATCCTTCTTTCTCTCCTATGTAGGAGTGAATAGACTTGAGAAAAAATGGGACATAGACATAGTATAGGAAAGATCAAGAAAAAAGGACAGATTATTGAATAAGCTCTTATACCTTTGTATATTGATACAAAATTAATACTATATTAGGCTAAATTGGTATTGATCATTGTATATTAATGCAAAATTAAGATTGTATTGGACTACATCGGTATTTGTAAGAGTATATTTGGCCACATTGGTATTGATCTTTGTATATTGTTACAAAATTAAGGGTAACACTTCTGAAAGGTATTGTACCTAGTAATGCTTTAAAAGGAAATGTGAAGTTTTGGCCTTTTGCTACCAACCATCATAAACTGTTTAGGATAATTAAGAAATACAAACTAACAGTCATGCAAGCGTGTCATTTTGTTAGTTACTATGGCAGTCTATCACAGATATTCTCTAAGCTACTCAGAAATCAAGTTGTTAAGAGACAGCAACAGGGCTGGAGAGATGGCTCAGCGGTTAAGAGCACTGGCTGCTCTTCCAGAGGTCATGAGTTCAATTCCCAGCAACCACATGGTGGCTCACAACCATCCATAATGAAATCTGGTGCCCTCTTCTGGCCTGCAGATGTACCTGCAGACAGAACACTGTATACATAATAAATAAATCTTTAAAAAAAAAAAAAAAGAGACAGCAACATTTGCTTATCTAAACATAAGAGATAGATAGGGCGTCTTCAAAAACCCCAAGAGATCTGCAGAGTATGGCATTCAAAGATGTTTCTTAAATTAAGGTTTTTTTTATATCGAGACATGCCAGCTCCTGACAGCATCCCCTATTCCACTCCAAGTAGAAGATGAGCATTGAAGAATCTCCAGTGTGAGATGGTTGAATTAGTGGCAAGCCTATCTCTTGGCAAAAACAAAAAAACAAAAAAAACCCTTGCTTCAACTGTAGACAGACTGCTGTCCAAAAAGGACAAAACTTGAAAGCAGGTAAGTTGACAGTTTAGCTCTGCCAAGACAGGGTAGGTAAGTCCTTCATAATTCCTGCTCTACAATCAATGTCTGTCAGAGAAATGGGGCCAAACAGCTGAAGATTGATGCTGTAATGTATGGAGAGAAAATGGGAACTGTTGAGGCAGCCACGGGTATGTCATTTCTTAGTTTTGGAAGCTGCGGGCCCTGCACTTCCTATATAATCAGATATATTTATCCCTCTCAGGTCTCTGAGGCGGTTGAAGAATAGATAGCTAGAGTCTCACAGTTAAATTTTGAGTTGTTTAGGAATCAAGAGGGTGTTCTAGATCTAAGAAGATGTTTTTAAAATTGTGATGCAAGTTAGTAGGAAAGCTGAGTTAGATAGAGAACTTTAAACTAATGGAGATAGATAGTAGAATGTTAAAGTCAGGGGCCAAATACATATGGAATGGACATTGAGAATGTATGCTAAGCCATATAACTCTCAGAATTGTGGCCTATTTATTTCAGTTGTTTTGTACTGTATTGTTATAAGAGAAAGAACCATTTGTTGGACTGAAAGGGGGAGCTGTTGGGGGGAAAAGATCTACCTTAAACTAAAAAAAAAAAAAAAAAGGGAAGAGGATGAGGGGGTGGAGGGGGAAGAGGGGGGAAGGGTGGGACAGGAGAGGGGAGTAGGGAAGGGATTGTGATTGAGATGTAACTGGAAGAAAAAAAAAAAACCCACCAAAACCAAAAAAAAAAACCAGCTTTCAGCCAGGCGTGGTGGTGCACATCTTTAATCCCAGCACTTGGGAGGCAGAGGCAGGTGGGTCTTTGGGAGTTTGAAGCCAGCCTGGTCTACAAAGCGAGTCCAGGACAACCAGGGCTACACAGAGAAACCCTGTCTTGACAAACTTAAAAAACAAAAACAAAAACAAAAACAAAAAAACCCCAAACCAAAAAAAAAAAAAAAAAACCCAAACAGCTTTCTTAGACTGTATTCAGTGAAGTAGCTTATGTGTCTATTCCAGGGTGAACAAAGGCTATGTGAGCCTTGGGAAGTGAGAAGGGACTTCCAGGGTGGGCTTACCTTATTGTTTGGGGCTTAAGGTATTGGGGCACCTCATTTGCATGGAGAGACATTCCAGGTAGGTTTTGTGACTACCTTGAGAAGCGCCAGGTTGGGGGTCACTTGGCTGCATGTCCTGGGGCATGCAGGGATGGAACAGGGAGAGAGTATCCTTACACCTGTTACTTTTGGTCTCGAGATTGACATTTATTGGGGGGGTTTGGACATGTCTCTGACCTCACTCTAGCTCCAGGCCTGTTTCCCCAGTCTAGCTCCAGGCCTGTTTCCCCAGTCACCCAGCCTATGTGTCCACAGAAGACCAATACCTGAGGTTGTCCATCTGTCTGCCCCATCACACACACACACACACACACACACACACACACACACACACACAGACACAGACAAAAAGGATGATTTGATTTAAGCCTGTTGTTCCTACCCTTAGAGCCCCAGGGATGGGCAGCCTCCTAGCTCCCTCTCAGCCTCCTCCACGAACCTCAGATGTTGGTTAGCAGTCTGCTAAGCTACACTCCTTGGCCACACCCTCTGGAAAGGTGTGTGTGAATCATCAACTCTATACTATGGTTCCAGACAAGCATGTGTCTCCACACAAGGATGTACTCCCACATGCTGAATGTACCAGGTTCTTTCCCTGACATTGCCTTGGCCCTGCTCAAAGCTCTGGATTCCTCCTTCACCGCTGTATGTAGAGTATCCCTCTTGAATTCCCATCATGGCCTGGATCACCAACCTAGGGCCCAGGGCTGAGGGCAGCACCTCTGTAGAAGTTCAGATCTCTTTGACTCTTGGATCCCTTGCCATCCCAGATGGAGGCCTTTGTTCCCACTGATGTCCTATAGCAGGGCAGACTTCTAGAGGGCCACACAACCCCAAACAACAAGAGTGAACCCCAGGACGGTGAGGAATGAGTATAAAACCCAGAAGCTTCCCTCACAAGGTCATTGCAAGCAGAGGCTAATGGCCCTGCCTGGGTGAGGCCCTGAGGTCACAGCTGCGTCACAATGGCCAAATGTCCCAGCAGCAGGGAAAGGCCCCACAACACCCAGAGACTCCATCCTTGCAGGGGAGTGGGGAGGACTTGTGGTCTCCCTCAGAGACACCAGTGAGTGCCATTTTCTACTGACTTCATGATTTGATTCAAGGGAGGGGTCCCTCTGCCTGATGGAGTGCAGGTTATGCCTCACATGGGCCTTCACTGTTTTGAGCTCTCAGGTTGGGCTAGATGTCCTTGCTACTTAAGTTTCTTAGAATCTTTTTTTTTTTTTCTTATGGGAGAAGGGACATGCTCCCAAGCAAGATCAGCTGAATCAACACACTTGGTATTGGACGCAGATGCCCAGGGTGTCCCCAGGGAGCACGAAGACCTGGAGGAGAGACCCCCCCCCCACACACACACACACCGCCCTGCTGTTTCCAGAACCCTGAGCCAGGTGAGATTGGCAAGTTTCTGGTTTCTTGTGAGCAAAAGCCAATCGTTTTCTGCTGTCTGCTTGCCTCACCCTGCTGTGGGGAAAGAATTTTTTCTAGGTGAAAAAGGAGTCAAACCTTGTTTATTCTCTGAAAGCAGAAAGCCCTGTGACTCCCATGAGCAGATTGTGACATACACAAAAATCTTCCTGGCCGGAAATAGGAGTTGCACAGTTTTGGGTGTTTTTTTTTTATTTGTTTGTTTGTTTGTTTTAGATGGGTCTCTCTGTGTAGTCCTGGCTGGGCTTGAACTCAGAGATCCTCCTGCCTCTGCCTCCCCAATGCTGGTGTTAAAGGTGTGAGTCGCTATGCCTAGCCACAAACGTTTGTTTTAAATGAGTGAATGACTAGAAACCAAGTCAAGCTCCCTCCTAGGCTGAAAGTAACTCCTAACTCCTGTCATGGGGCCTCACTGGCTCATTCTGCCAGCAGTGGGCAACTTCTAGAAGAGCCAGATTGTATAACCTACCAGCAGTGCCAGCAGAGCATGGGGAAGTCTCTGTTCTAGGCCTTGAATGCTGTCTGACAACATTCTTGTGGAAGCTGATTGTCTGCTAAGTTAATATGTTTCAAAGGGTTTCTTTCGCTGCAGCGTCACAAGGAGGTTAAGGCACACATTAATGACTGTTTATGGGACTCACAGTAGCCCATGATAATTTGACTCTAGACCTGTAACATTCCACATCTCCACAGTCATTAATTTCTTGTCCACTGGTCCTCAACCCCTGGGTCATCACCCCACTGGGGTCCCATATCAGATATCCTGCATATCAGGTGTTTACGTTACAATTCATAGCAGTAGCAAAATTGCATTTATGAAGTAGCAATGATATAATTTATGGTTGGGGGTCACCACAACATGAGCAACCGAATTAAAGGGTTGCAGCATTAGGCAGGTAGAGAACCACAGTAAATCAGCCTTGTGCAGTCTTGAACACAGGTGTGGCTTTGTTTCTGGGAGCTTCAGTTCACCCATGGAGAGGAGAGAACGTGTCTGGCTTTGAGACCTAGGCTGCCCCTCCAGTGGGGGTAGAAGCAGCTAGTGGTGTTATGTGGGAGTGGATGCTATGGTCTTTTTTTCAGAAAGCTCCCAATGCCTGGAAGATGATTCTAACTCTGTTTGTGCTCTTCAAGGGGAGAATAGGGCCTGGGGAAGTTTGCCTGTGAAGGCCACATTGAGTCTTTTCAGCACATTGTTGAGACCAGTGGCTTCACAGGTCTCCCTGTGAATGCTGAAAGAAATTCTAGCCAAGTATAATGGCTCACACCTGTGATCCCAGCACTTGGGAAGAGGCTGAGTCAGGATTGCTATTAATTTGAGTCTAGCCTGGGCTACAGAGTGAGACCCACATCTGTTGCTGATAAGATGCAGTCACACAGAACCATGAGCTAGGAAGAGATTGTTCATGGAAGGAAGAAGTAGGTAACATGGTGTCTGTTCTTATTAAGAAACTGCCATAGTCACTCTAGTCTCCAACATCTGCTGGCTGCTCAGTTACCACTATCACCCCAAAGCCTGGGAAAACCCCAAAAGTGCCAATTGCTGTCTTTACTCTGACTTACTGATATATCTTTGAGAGGAACCCAGTGTCTTTGAGGGGTTCTGTGTCTACACAGTGGAGCACAAATACTATATAAGAATGAAAAATGAACCACAGCTGCCCTTAGCAGCATGGCAGGGCCTCCAGAAAAGGAATGAAATAAACAAATGACTGAAGGTTCTCAGGTGTGGTCTCAAAAGAGACACTGAGGTGGATCGGTGCGGGTAAGGAGTTTATGAAAAGGGTCGTTAAGGATGTGGGCAGACATAACAGCATGGCAGGGGCTCTAAAGAGAGGAAATCAGTGCCCACAGGCAGGCCTCTTATTATAGCTCTCTGAGGAAGAGGAAGTTTTCACAGCTGGAACCTGAAAGGTCTTGTATTTCCAGATAGGAGGCAGGAGAAGGGGTGGCTATGATACCCCTCCATACCCCTGTTGATGTAACTTATAACCTATGTGAGAATCTGAGCTAAAGATCCACAGATAATATCTAAGTAGGTGGTCTGGTGTCCAAGAGGAGAAGAGCTGTGCAAGTCTTGTGGGGACAGAGACGCTGGTCCAGTGTGCAGTAGTCTCAAGCAGATTTGGCTTGATTCTGTGGGAGGTTAGCAGTGCTGACTGAGATGCTTCTGTGGGCCCTGGGTGAGGTGGGAATTACACACATAGGACCACAACCTCAGTCCTTGCCCACTGTAATTTTTATGATAAGAGGAGCTATGTTAAAGACTATTTTTATTTATGTGTATGTGCATCTGTGTGAATTTATGTGTACCCCATGCATGTGGGTACCTGTGGCAACCAGAAGAGGGCACTAGACCCCCTGGAGTTATAGGTGGTTGTACGCTGTCAGTGGAGTGCCTGGAGCCTCTTAAGTGTTGAGACATCTCTTTCATCCCCAGGAGGGGATATTTTAGGATCAGTTATGACATGAGACTACTGAAATGATGGACCCCATGGCATTGGAGTTGCCACAGGAGTCTCATGCTGGGAGAGGGAAAGGCTGGAGCCTGGTGCCAGCCAGAGGGGCCTTGTCACTGGAGCAATCTCACAGCTCTGAGAATTTGTCACCTTGCAGGAGAGACTGGAGCTGTGATAGTGATGGGTCAGTGACGGGCAGGACCACACCTTGACCAGGACAGCTTACCTATGTACCCCACCTGCCCTCTGTTTAAACCTGAGCCTCATGTCTGGACCCTGAAGACAGACTTGGGGATAACTGGACCGCTTTGCTTCTCTTCCCAACATGGTCATATTGAATAAATCTTTCTCTGCTTTTCATAATTGCTTTTTAAGATGATGTACTGGGAACAAGTGGCTGAGCCTGGCTTATTGGGGCTACTAGGGCCCAGGCTTTTACCGTAAAATCTCTGTTAACATATCCACTGTGCACAGCTTCCTGAGCCCTGAGCCTGCCTAGCTCTGCAGCCTCAGCAACTCCAGTGTCCTTACACGCTGGAAGGCGTATTTCAGAGACAATGTTTCTTTAGTGTTGAAACTAGGGCAAACCAGGCAGACCTACCCAGAGGTTCACACCCAGACAGGACTGGTTTCCTTGTGACTGATGCCCTAAGCTTTCAAACAAACTTTAGCTTTCTGTCAGTGCTTCCTTTGTTTTGAAGGGAGCATCAGAAGCAGGCAGAGGCACAAAGTCACAACCTAAGAGAGGCCCGGGCTGCTGGTCTGCAGGATGACTCTGTGCACACAGCTGTTTAAAGCTGTCCATTCCTAAAATGCCACAGCACTTGTAGAGTGGCTCCCATTCAGGCTGACCCTTGCCCTAGGTACACGAAGCCCGTGTCCTGTTGCTGGCACAGTACCCGCTGGGACAAGGGATGATGTGGTCTCTTCCTGCAGGCGTGTCCAGGTCACCACAGCACGATGGACCACACACCCATAGTCTGTGACTATGGTTCTGGCTTCAGCAAGGTGGGCTTTGCAGGAACTGAGGCCCCTCTGTCTGTCTTCCCCACCATCATCGGGAAACTGAAACATGACGTGAGTGCCACCCTGGCTTCGTCCTCCAGCCTCCTGTGCTGCCCTGGTTGCTGTGACTGTCATAGCTCCCAGCACCCTGACTTCCATACTGAGTGCCATTGTCATAGGCTCAAGAGGGTGGTCTTAGGGACAGACTCAAGGGCATGAGCAAGCTGCTCCCATCCCGGTTGCAGGCTCTTCTACACCCTCCAGCATGGGCAGCTGCCTCAGGTGCACCTTCCCTTTGTCTCCAGTACTGCTTCCTCTAGCAATTGGGTCCCAACTGGAGCTGCTGGCAGCCTTCTCCTCCCACTTCAGGGATCCCTCCTCTGAGCTTGATTGGCAGCACCCCTCCTCACAGAGAGCAGCAGCTCCCTCCTTCTCTGTCATTCTGATAGCCACCAGCTTCCTCTGAAGTGCAGCATCTTTTTCTCTGTAGCATAGGGTTGTTTCTGGTTGTTTGTTTGTTTGTGAGAAAAGGGTTCTTTGTTTAACAGCCCTGACTGTCTTGGAACTTGTTTTGTAGACCAGTCTAGTCTTGAACTCACAGAGATTCATCTGTCTCTGCCTTCCAAGTGCTGGAACTACAGGCATGCACCACCATGCCCAGCTTAGTGTAAGGTCTTAATGTGGGGTGTACCTGAAGTCATCCCATAGCCCCAGGTGGAGAGGAAGCACACATTAACAGTATGGTTGGGCCTCTCATTTGTGGGTGTGTCCAGAAACCCCAGTGGATGCCTGGAACACTGGAGAGTTTTGAACCTTCACAGACTCTTCTTACTTAGACCTCTGTAACGTGTGAGTTGTAAACCTGTACCATGTACAGTAAGAGAGAGAAACGCTACAGTGTTGGCTATGTGCGTGTGGCAGAGACAGTCATGGCAGACGATGTTTGCAGAATGTGGGTTCACAGAACCCCTGAAGACAGAGCCATGACTAAGTGGGAGCACTGTGCAAAGGGGGGCCTGTAACCGATCTTTTAAATTATTATTTAACACCTATTTATTTATTACCAAATTCACTTATAACAAACACCAACAATTTCTTAACTATTAATCCTATAAATTCCTACAACCCCTTTAACCTATCCACTAAACCTATTGATAATCATAACAACTACTTTCATAACCTTTTAGAACGATACAGTCTCTGGGGCAGGTCCTCAGTCGTCAGGAACACAGTATTTGTTGTAGATTCTCCAACACACCCAGCAGTCATTTTTCTGGATCTCTCAGATGCAGGTTCGTCAGGGTAAGTTGGTTATTGCAGTCTCACCTTAAATAAGGCTTCATGCTTTCTTCTCTGTGGGAGACCCCAGCCGTCTGCAGGCCAACTTACTTCTTTTGAATCAGGAACTCGGCTGCTCTGCCTCAGTCCTTAAAGCCAGGCACCGTTTCCTTTAGGCCACTGTTTGGACAGATCAAACCCCTCTAGGCAAAAGCGGAGCCACAGGGTCCAGTCCTTGGCCTTTTGGTGTCTTGCTCAGGCTTTCTTTGCTCACCGGCTTCTTTCTGCTTCAGGGAGAGAGCTGGCCATCAATGGCCAGCCCTTTTTTCAGCAGGACTCTTGGAGCTCTCTAGCATCAGGGGCCTCTTCTCCTCTGGGCTCCACGCACTGTCCTCAAATAGGAGGAACTCTGTTTCAGCTTAATTTGGGCTGCGCCCACTTAGCAGCTGAAAACAATGTCAGGCCAGATACTTTGTTTCTTCAAGTCTTGAGTCTTTCCTGTTTTTCCTGACTTCAAACTTGTTTTTCAGTCTATTGAGTCTTTCCTGTTTTTGCTGACTTCATGCTGATAATGCTCTTCAGGCCCCGAATTAAGAGACAGTATCAGAAACTCCTATATATTTCCTAAATCTAATTTATCTAACTCCTACAGGGGCCATCAGGGCTGGTCAGTTATGTGGGACGAAACAGATGGTCATAGTTGTAAAAAGTCCAACTCGCCATGAAGACCGATCGACTTGGCCTGTCTCCTCCCTCTTCTTCAGGCTTGCCTTCCACCAGCCATATTTCCTGTTAGCTTTGCCCTAGCCCTGAGCAGCAGGAGTTTTTCCCATGTTTGGGAGAGTCTGTTTCCTTCATTTCCTTTTTCAGGCATGAGACTCAGCTGTACTCTGATCCCGTGGCCCTGATCTCCACCCAGGGCGAGTGACTGGCAGTATGAAGGCAATGGGGTCTTTGGTGGGAGGCCTGGAGTGGACATAGAGGCTGAAAAAGGGCAGAGTCATTCCATTGTAGTCCTGGCCCACAGGCCACCCAGGGACAGGACACCAGGCCCAGCCTTGTCCATCTCATTGCAGTAAATGGTGACTTCAAAGCTGGGTAATCATACCCGATCCCCACACTCAAAACTACACCCTGAAGAGTGTCAGAGGAGGCACACCATTGACAATGCCATGTCCTCCTGCTCTTTCAGTCTGTGAGGCCTCAGAAGTGCATGGGTTCCACAGAGGGACTTGCTCCCACTTGACAGAGAAGGGGATAGGGGCCCACGGTCTTGCCTGCTGGTTCTCAGACCAAGGCCAAAGCTGTAGAAAGGACAAGATGGCTGAGGACAGCAAGCTCTGTCTTCTGGAGTTATGCCTGCCTCAGGCATAGGCCTGGCTCGAAAGCCTACTGTCCTGCTGCAGCATGTCTACAGCATGGCACTCCTGTGGCCCTGCAGAATCACCGTGATGCTCCACTGCTGCAAGGTAATAATACTGCGTCATGCTCCAAGTGTCATGCACCACCATAGTAGCGCGCTGCAACTTTGCAGCATGGTACAGCTGTGTGGCACCATGCACTCATGAAGCCCTACAGCATTGCTGTGCTGCTCCACTGCAGCCAGGCACATTGCACTATGTACCATGCACCTCTGCAGCATTGCAGCATAGGACCACCACATAGCTGCATGATAACAGACGGTATCATATGCCAATGCAGCATTGCAGCATCCCAGCATTGCAACATTGCCTAGACCTGTGACTATCCTGTCACACTTGCACCCTGTCCCTGCAACCCCCTTGTCCCTCTTTCCTGTTGCATTACTTCCCCAGGCACGTTGCTTCTGTCTAGCTTAAGCATGAGTTTATCCTGGAGACCCTGAACTTCTCTGATGAGTAAGTGTGGCTTAGGGGATCCCCTTCCCCATGGCCTCCCGAGCCAGCATTCCATGCACATTGGAACACCCACCTTCCCTGTTTCCTTCCCTACTTAGGCTCAGATGTGGGCATACTCTGATGGCTTTTCCATCTCTGTCCTGGCTGGGCTCCCTGCCCCTTCTCATTTACCCAGGCAAGTTTCCTGCTAAATCTTCACAGCTCTAATCCTAATGCCTGTTTTTGGTGGGCTAAGGTCAATACCCAAGCCCCTGTGACAGCATGGACACCTTGACAGTAGCTAAGGCCATCTTCCTGAAACCCAGGAGCCAGCTCATGCTGCAGGCCCTTTTCCAGCAAGCCTTTCCAGAACAAGCGTGCATGATGTGCTCCCATGCCTTCCATCCAATAGTTTTCCTCTGCTGGTCTCAGTTTCCACATTTGCAGTGTGAGTGTCCTCACAGTGACCCTCAGCAGACCTTGATGGCAATGGCCGCCTCTGTTAGTAACCACTGCTGAAGGTATGCATGACCAACCATGTCTGGGCTGGTGATTGATGGCAGCTTCCAGCAGCCTCGGGGCACTGACTCATGTCCTCAGATGAGAGTCAGGGATGGTGGGTCCAGTCCCAGCTTGCCACTCTCTCTTTCCTGTCCTGCCTGTGTTTTTCAGAACCTGCTAGTGGGGTTGGAAGAAGAAGACTGGGTCTTTGGAGAGGAGGTCCGGAATAATCTAGTACACCTGAACCTGCATTACCCCATCTCCCGGGGAGCCATCAGCAACTGGGACAATGTGGAGAAGGTGAGCTACAGCCTCTGTGGGAGGGGCCGGTCACACCCTAGCCACTGCCTTGGCCCTGAGGGAGGGACTGGTATTGGGACCTAGCTTTGTTGGAGCCCTCAGTCCTTCCGTGGTCACAGCCTCAGAGGGCCAAGTCATGAGACCTCAGCTCCAGGCCAGCCTCCTCTGCTTACTTCCCACGTCACCAGGACATGTGGCATGGGCCCTGGAACCCTCAGATTCCTTGTCTATGAGATGGTATGGTTGTTCCTATGCCATCACAGCTGGGAGGGAATGATGGATAAGTCCTTAGCCTCAGAGGGAAGTAACACGGGTCTGACCAGCGGTCCAACACACCTGCCCTCGGGGGCGTGTTGCTATGATCTGAGCACTTGAGGCAGCTGTAATGAAGCCTCAGACATCTGTTGTCAATAGCCCTCAAGGTCAAGGGTTGGTACAGGAGTGCTGCTGATTACTGTGAGAGATAGCCTGCCTCTGGATGCTTCCTGGTTTCTGGAAGGCTTGCTGACAATCTGTGGGCTCCTTCATTTGTCAAGTATTACTTCAGTCTCTGCTCTCATCTCCGCAGGGCATCCTCCCTGTGTGTGTGTTTGCTTCAGAATTCCCCCTTTCATCAGTGTAGTTAATTAGGGACAATCAACTGAGTTGGACAATTGAGTTGACAATCAATCCTGAGTTGGATTAGGGACATACCATTCCAGTATAGGTTTCTCTCAGTACCACCAATGACACTGCAGCATATTCCAGAGATGGTGACACTCTGAAGTCTTGGGGCTTCCACATAGGAATTTTAGGGATCATAACTCAGATATAGCAGTATACTAACACAGCTTAACCAGTTTAAAGCCCAGAGGCTTTGAACTGACTCCTGGTTCCACCCTTGCAGTTTCTCTGGATCAGGAGTCTGGGCACAGCTTGGGTCCTGAAGGAGCAGGTGGCACTGTATATGAGGGGGCACAGTTAAGAAGCCACCAAAAGGGCTGCTCCATGGTTTGGTTAAAGGGAAGGTTTTTTTTTTGTTTTGTTTTTTGTTTTTCGAGACAGGGTTTCTCTGTGTATCCTTGGCTGTCCTGGACTCACTTTGTAGACCAGGCTGGCCTTGAACTCACAAAGATCCGCCTGCCTCTGCCTCCCAAGTGCTGGGATTAAAGGCGTGCGCCACCACCGCCCGGCAAAGGGAAGGTTTTAATTGTGGCTAGGAGAGAGAAAATACACAGAGGCATCTGGAAGAACCCAGAACAGAGAGAAAGAGAAACAGACTGGACAAGGCCAGAGCTGTCTGTAAGAGAAGAATGGATAGAGGAGACAGTGAGATAGGGAGGGAGGAGAAGGGGGAAAAGCCTTGCCATTAGGTAGAGAACAAACAGTTATCTGGGAGGAGGGAAGCCATATTAGCTAGCGTGGAGGCTTTGAAATATATAATAAGTACTTGTGAGTAAGGACTGAGGGCACCTGGAGGCCAGCAGTTGTTTTGATATGCTACCATAGGTACATGTCAATGGTGAGCCTTATCCCTTCTGCCAGAGGCAGGATGGGAACCAACGTCATGAGTTCCTGAGGACTGCTGGCTTTTATCTAACTGCCAGAAATCACTCTGTAGTCTGGCTTGAACTCATTTCTAGACGTATGGAGGGTGTCAGACCTGGCAAGTGCCAGACAGGGCCATGCCATCAGTGGCAGGACATGTCCGCAATGGCACCCTCATGCAACATCTCCTGGGCTGTTTAAAGGTGCATGAAGCCACAGCATGGTGGCTGACTCTACCAGGCCAGGAGGAAGTGATAGAGCCAGAAAGCCACAAGTCACTTCAGTCTTATTCTGCTGGTCCCACAAGCCAGTTCTCAGTTTAAGTAGGAAAGTCTAAGCAGATAGCTTCCAGGGGTTGGCCAGTGGTGTGCTACTGACAGGTGCTATTGTGTTCACAGTAAAGTGTGGACTGTGGCTTCAACTCTTTCTCTGCACACAGCATGGTGGGCAGGTCTTGATACCTTTGTCACTGGCAGCCCACTTTGTGTCTTTTTGGGTGGCCCAAGTTACCTGCCTGAGCCTCTGTGACATTGCTCCTGTCTCTTCCTAAGCCTGTAGATGTTGGCATCTCTGAGGGACCACCCTCTATCTGCCATCTTGTCCCTCATTCATCCCCACCACAGCACCTCAGTCACTGTCCTGTCCCAGGGTGTTAGTGTCTGGTATCAAAGCATAAGCCTGTCTGGTTTCTGTGGGTTCACAGACACCATTCTGCTTCCTGGGTCCTCCCACTCATCTTCAGCGATGGAGCTGTCCCTAGATGCTCTCCCAGAGTGCTGTGGGGCCTCCCCTCAACAGGGTAGGCAGGAGTTTCACACATGATAACTAGAACTGTGTGTTGTGAACCTACTGTGCGCTAAGTAATGTAGTAGATGTCATAGGCCATGGTATGTTCCCAAAGTTTTTACACTGGAATCATAAGCCCGACTGCTTTGGAATATTTTGGAGACAGGGTTTGTCTTAGGGTTACTATTGCTGTAATGCAACACCATAACCAAAAGCTGGGCCCTCCCTCATCAATCACTGATTAAGAAAATGCTATACAGGTTGCCTACAGCTAGATCCTATGCAGACATTTTCTCAATTGATTCTCAATTGAGGTTCTCTCCTCTGATGACTCTAGCTTGTGTCAGGTTGATATAAAAATAGCCAGTACAGGGCTTACATTTTTTCAAGCATGTATTTGTTTTATGTATATGACTGTTTTGCATGCATGTCTGTATGTGCACCACCTGCATGACTAGTGACTGTGGAGGCCTGAATAGGGTGTCAAATCCTCTGGAAATGGAGTTATAGACTTTTGTGAGTCACCATGTGGCTACTGGGAATTTAATCCTGGTCTTCTGCAAGAACAGACAGTGCTCTTAACCGCTGAGTCATCCAGTCCAAGACAGGGCCTTTAAATCTGAGCTGTGTGGAGGCACTCACTTGCCATCCCAACTCCAGGGTGGCAGAAGCAGGAGAGTCAGGAGTTCAAGGCCAGCCTAGACTACTAGGCCCTGTCTCAAACCAAAATGATAACCAAATTAAAGTGAGGCCTCTACAGTGGATCCTAATTCATGTGACTGTGGCCTAAGAAGAGATTAGGACACAGATCTACAGAGCATGAGCATGTGAGAAGATGGAGAAGACGCCACGCAAGCTAAAGAGACAGGCCTCCAGAGGAGCCATCCGTGACCCCTCCACCTCAGATCTCCAGCCTAGGTGTGAATGCCAACCCATTCTCAAGGTTCTAAGAACAAACAACAATTCATCCTGGGGGAAACCAATGAGTTTACCAGTCTGACTTACACAACATCGGGGACCCAAAAACAGACGCACTGAAATGTCTTCATTCAGCATGGGTGAGGACTTCCCCATTGTATTAGTCAGGGTTCTCTAGGGTAACAGAACTTAATGAATGAATCTCTCTCTAAAAATAGAGAGGAGATTTATTAGAATGACTTACAGGCTGTTATCCAGCTAATCCCAACAATGGCTGCCTATGAATGGAAGGTCCAAGAATCCAGTAGTTGTTCAGTCCTTGAGGCTAGATGTCTCAGTTGGTCTTCAGAATATGCTAGAATCTCTAATACTAGTGAAGGAATGGGCTTGAGAGTGAGAGTGAGAGCAAGCAGGCCAGAACAAAAGCTTCCTTCTCCCACATCCTTTATATAGGCCGCCAGCAGAAGGTGTGACCCAGGTTAGAGGTGTGTCTTCCCACATCAAAAGATCTGTAACAGAAGTGGATCTTCCCACTTCAAACGGTCTAACTAAGCAAAAATCCCTCATGGTTGTGCCCAGCCATTTTTGGATTTTAGTTAATTCCAGAGATAGTCGAGTTGATGAGCAAGAATGGCCATCACACCCATACCTGCATGGATGGAACTGTCCCTCTAGCCATCCCAGACCCTCCAGAACCCCCGAGGCCACATGCAATTAGGGCAGAATGCTGTGTAGATAGTTGGGAGGAGTAGCTGGACACTCAGGCAAGAATCCACTGACCTTGCCCATTCAGTGCACGGGCTGGTCCTGACAGACTTTTACAAGCAGGAACTACCAATCTAGTGAAGGTAGTGGCTCAGGAATGAACAGCCAGCCTCCCTGGCAACCCTGTCATCTGAGGCCACATTTCTTGAGGTGGGTCGTCTCTTCCATTGAAATATGAAGCTGGAGGCTTGCAAATGTTACCTTGAGGGTCCTGGGTAGGCACATATTATGTGGTGAACTTCCATCATTGCTGGGCTTTCTCTGAGACACCCAAACCACCGGAGATTCAACCTCATCCCTGAGTTATGAGGCATGTATCTGTCACCTGTCAGACCCAAGAGACCCTTTAGACAGCGCCGGGCCTGCTAAGCCCTGTCAGCCCCATTCCATAACTTCAGGCTTGGTGTATCATCACAGGCTGGATCACACTGCGTCTTGCCTTCACAGTAAGTCCAAAGGTGCTGCCTACAGCTCAGCCATCCTTTGGAATTATTGGAGTCTGGTCCAAGGGCTTTTCAGATAGCCAGATCTCTGGGTTGCTGTGTGTAATGACAGGATTTGCAGGGTGCCAACCAAGTCCTTTCATGTGCTCCATATCATCTCTGGATTGGCTCCAAAATCTCAGTGTTGTAACCACACAAATTGCTGGGCACTGAATTGCCTAAAGAACAATGACAAGTAAGTAAGTAAGTCTAAGTATGTTCACAGCTATTTTTTTTTTTGAGACAGAGTCTTATGTAGCCCAGGATGTTCTCCAACTTGCTATGTGCTTTTGACTCTCCTTCCTCACCTCTTGGGTGCTGGGATTTCAGGTGTACATTACCATGCCTGATTTATGTAGTGATGGGGGTGGAACCCAGGGCTTTGTGCATGCTAGGGAAACATTCCACCAACTAAGTTACAGTCTGTGTGTGCCCCCAAATTTTCCCCCAACATTTTTTATTCTTGGTTGGCTAAATCTTTGGGTGTAGAATCTGCATATCTGGAGCTCAACTGTACTAATTTGTCAGATGGATGGAGGGATACATAATATACATGATAGATGATAGTTGGGTAATGAATGACAGAGAGATGGTTGTTAGAAAGATGTTAGATAGGTGATAGATGATAGTAATAGATAACTGATAGGTGATTGATAGGTAGATAGTGAATGAAAAAAAGAAGTAAAAAAGGAAGGACATGACTGCTCCTAGGTATGGTGGAGGTTTATTGTAGATAAAGGGGAGAGCATAGCCAGAGGCAGGGACATCTGGGAGAGTCTAGAGTGAACATGGCCAGACTGAGCTGGGCCATGTGAGGGGGGAAGGGGAGGGGAGAAGGGGAGAGCCAGACCAAGAAGCTAGGAGGGTAATGGGTAGATGAAAGAGCTAGGTAACATACATAGCTGGATTATATAGGGAAGGGCAGCTGGGGGAAGGGCAGTCCAGCCCCTGGGATGAAGAAGTTTAGGGTAGGAAGTGGGGTATGCCAGCCATATCCTATAACAAGTTGAGACTGAGGGATGCTGGGGGATATGTTAATAGGCACCTCAGCCATTTGTCTTGGGTTTGAGAACTAACTGATACATGATAGGTAACAGATAGATGCTAGATTGGTAGATGAATGATGGACACAGACACAGAGACAGATGTAGAATAGACAAGAGAAAAAAGACGCACAGAGAATAGGCGATAAACAGGTAGTGAGATGAACAGATAGGGAGTAGGTGTAGATAGGTGATAAATAAAAAATATATATGCATATATATATTGTTTACCATTTAATATACATATTAAATATACATATTTAATATATGTATATTAGATGGTAAATAGAAGATAGAAAGATGATTTAGATAGCTAATAGATGTTTCTGATAGATGGATGGGTGATAGATAATAGCATGTTGTTGGACAGCAAACAGCTCACCTACTGTCTTCTCTCCTGCAGATTTGGCATCACTCCTTCTACCATGTCCTCCACATTGCCCCTGATCAGCACCCCATAATGATAACAGAGCCCCCATTAAGCAGCAAGGAAGTTAAATTGAAAATGACTCAGGTAATGGGGCCCGGAGTCCTGCATGGCAGGAAGGGAGGCTGCTGCCCTGTCCTGACTTAAAAGTTCCCTGTCTCTGCTTGGGCTTCTTCCTGGTCCTTTTCACCCTGACAGAGTTGGTGGAGGACTGATGGAGTTTAAGGGTGGACCCCAGTCTGTGAGTGCTCCCACCAGAGCACAGATGACACAGTCCTTAAGCGGCAGTGGGGCTAGGTGTAGTGGCTGCAGGAAGCTGTCCCCTCCCCATCTGTCAGAGTTCTTATCCTGAGGCTCAGCTTCTCCTACAGAGGACACAGGCAAGTGAGTAGAGCAGGCAGCCAAGCTGGCCCATCTGGCTAGCATCCTGGAGCTCAGTGGGATCTCCTGCAGTGATCAGTCCCCCATAAGTAGACCCAGGGCCAAGGTATGATCTACACATCTCAGAGGCCACCTAGACCTGGAAACAACAGTTCTGCCCCTCATGGTGTAGGTGTGAGCTCACATCAAACCAGCCCCAAACTGGCCACTTACAACACTCCCACCCTAGTGTGGACAATCAGATCATGGAAATGGCTACAGCTGGATTCCTGAGGATTGGGAATGGCTGGCTTCACCCAAAAAGCATCCAATGTCCATGAGAGTTTCAGCAAACTAGAGTAGGATAAGAGAGAGATGAGATTGCCCCAGAGCAGCTGCCCAGGCCACTCCTCAGCTCCTCCTCAGCTGTAGCAGACAATGGAACAAAAGTGTGTGTGCCAAGAAGGAGGCCTGTGAGGAACTGTGAAGGCAGGGCCTGAATAGCTGAGCTCAGCTTTTACCAGCTGGAGGCTGAGGGGGCTGCTCTCCGCAGAGCCCAGCAGGATGAAGAAACAGAGCCACAAAGGTTCAAGCCTAGTCCAGGAGCAGAAAAGCCCATGATTGGCCCCCATGGCTGGGGTTTCCCCCTCCTGTCTCCTCCTCCTCGGACAAACCACCTGGCCTCTCAGTCCCTGACTCAGTGTCACTTGTCTAGATAGATACATACAGGTACACTCCCAGCAAAGTGACTCCTACAAACAGGTTCAAGCAGCCCTTTCTGGGGTGGCACTTCAGGCATGAAAGTGATCAGTGGTGATCTTTTGCACAGTTGTCCCAAGGTGTCTGTGGAGTGGTCATCATTCCTGCAAGTGGTCCTAGGTTGTATAAGAAAGCTAGTGTTTGAGCATGAGCCTTTGAGTGAGTCAGAAAACATTGTTGCTCCATGGTTCCTGCCCTGATGCATGGCTTATCATGGACTTCTCTCGGAGATGAACCAAATAAACCTCTCCCTCCCCTAAACTGTTTTGGTCAGAGTATTTTTATCACAGCCACAGAATGAAACTAGAACAGCCACTTAAGAGCAGAGTCAGCTGGTAATGGGTGCTGTCCACCCCGGGCTTCGTCTCCCTGGATCCTCAGCCTGCTGTAAGATGCACTCATGCGCACCGGGGCAGTGTGTGCCACCTGGCCAGCCAGCATGCCAATCTTCCTCCCCAGATCCTATTTGAAACCTTCAACTTCCCTGCCCTGTACATGGCTAATCAAGGGGTCCTCTCCCTATACGCTGCTGGCAGAACCTCTGGTGAGTGGCCCCATGGGATCCCTGTTCTTCCCAGACATGCTATCTAGTTCTTGGGACTGAGGACACTCATCACAGCATGCAACCTCTCCCTGAAAAATAAAAGTATAGAAGGGGCTGGCAAGATGGGTTAGTGGGTAAAGAAGCTTGTTGCCAAGCCTAATGACCCAAGTTCAATCCCCAGGACCCACATGATAGAAGGAGAGAACTGACTCCTAAGGATTGTCCTCTGACTCCCATATATGTGCAGGTGGGTGAGCAAACACTACAAACACACATATACCCCCCATAGGCACACACATGGACACATGCACACACATACACACATATACCCTCACACACATGCACACACATACA
>CAJQZJ010037474.1:1726192-1760591 GCA_907164525.1 Lophiomys imhausi
TTGAAAACAGTCTTCCGAATGCCCGGGCAGACCCAACCCACAGGCTACATACTATATGAACAGGCAATCAAGTAAAGCCATGTGGTGCTATCTTAGAGGCCCACGTATGCGGAAGCAAGCCAGATCAGCGGTCTTTGCCAAATATGGACTTGTTTACCACTGAGAGCGCTCACCGTCGGGCTGGTGGAAGGCGGAAACTGGCTCCATCTTTAGGGCGCGGCACGTCGCAGCTCTCTACATCTCTACAGTTCCTCCTTTTTTATTTTTTCTAAAGTTGGTAGAAGTCCCTGGAAAGGCTTCATAATCCCCATATCTGGGGATCTCACGGTGGGCCTGAGCCTGTAGGAGGGCGGTGCTCAAACTCTTACCCGTCTCTGGGTCAGTCTCCCCACTCGGGGCTGCCCTGTCTTAGGTGGCCAAGACTTACCCGCCTACTCCGTCATTGACTTGCCAGACCCTAATATCCATGGAACGAATACCTCAGTGGGCAGGGACTATGCTCAGTGAAGATTTAAGGCTTCATGGCAGCGAGCCATGCCTGAGGGGACTGGCCCGCCTCAATGGCGACAAGGGCCTGTATAATCATGGCTGCATTACGCTTCTGTGTGGCTCTCATCTTGTAGATGCACCATAGGCAAACCAGAGAGGCTAGTATCATCAGTATCGCCAAAGAGCCTACGCCCGCCCACTCCTTAAGATGATCCATAGCCGTCTGTATCCAGGAAGTCAAACCAGTGGCCAGACTCAGATCCACCCAAGTGGAGTTGATGTGGACGATTGTTGCTCTCAGCTCTCTCATCAATTTTCAAATTCAGCCGACCAATCCTGTAAAAGGAACTCTGACAATTGCCTAGACAGATTAGCAGCCTTTGTTAAATTTTGATACTGTACGGAAGTAACACACAGACCCTGCATTTTCCACTCACACCCCAACTGTGCTAGTTGCCAAAGAGAATCAATCTGTTCTTGTATTAAATCTATGTGTTGATTAACTATCATAAGGCCTCCTTTGAGATGAGAATTCATAGAGGTCTGGGTATCCAATGCCTGTGCTACAGTGGCTGAGATGCTATTCAGGGCATTGGCAGTCTGTATAGAACTAGACAAGGCAATAGCTGAGGCAGTAGCCCCCACAGAAGCAATAGTGATGGCAGTAACAATAGCTGCAGTGATGCCAAAATCTCTTTTAAGCCTGAATAGCATCATGGTATTAGGGGCCTCTACAGGAACTGGTACATATCGAGGCATTCTAGTCACCACAGCCACAGGAAAGGCTGTGGCATTCCAGCACAGGGCATAAAAGCATGTGTCTGGAGTGCATACTAACTTTTCTTCACCCAAGGATGCACTCCCATTACTTACAATCCACAGAAAAGGAGGCCAGAGACACACTGGTGAGGCTGAAAAGGTCTTGTTGCGGTAAGAATGAAACAAAGAATTCCAAGTACCAGAGCCACTACCGCTAGAAAAATCCAGATTGGTAGCGGACCCTAGGGAAAAATTACCTCTTTGATAAATTCCTCCCCCAAGCATAAGTATAGGTCCCAAATCCATACAGCTACCATTTGCTCCACACAAAAGCCACAAATCAAAAGGATTGGTGGCAGTCTGTTGAGGATCCCTAGTAGATATATCAGGCATCTGATCTTTGATATGTATGTAAAGGACATTGTAATGACCCCACACCCAGTAGCCAACCAGGCTGGTGCCATACCCGTCCAGTATCTTTTTCTCAGAGATGGGAAACTAGGATACCAACCCATATGCAATCAAACATGCCCTTCTTGAAGTCGCTAGAAGCTGACCCTAAGTGCAGTGCTTAGCCTCGCATCCTGAGCGTGATGATAGCTTAGTCCTTTAGGACAGTCAACCAAGCTTGCGGCTGTCCAGCCTCCAAGGCAGCAAAGGCTTGCACCAGCATGGCATTACTTCTCCTCTGTGAAATCCTCATCTTACAGATACACCATAGGGCAATGAAATTGACTAGGAAGAGCATGCCTCCTAGGGCACCCATTCCCGCCCATTCCTTCAGATGATTCATGGCTCAGAGGATCCATGTTGACAGTCCTTCAGCAACAGAGACATCAACCCGGGTGGAATTCACATGCACAATGGCAGTTCTCAGATTCTGCATCAGCTTATCAAACTCGCCAGACCAATTTCCTGTAAGATACTGAGAGAGTTGCTTAGACAAATTTGTAGCTACAGTATAATTTTGATATGGCACAGAGGTCACACACAAACCAGTCATTTTCCACTCACAGCCAATCTGGGCCACCTGCCACAATACATCTAAGGCCATGGCTACATTAGCTGACAAATTATCCAAGGTAGCGGCAGTCTACCACTGAGGCATCCAGGCTTCCAACCCCTTGTTCTTATAAGGGGTGATAGCTGCTTTACATTCCTTTGTACATTGCTCATACACAAGTTGTTTAATTAAGGGCATTGCCAAATCAGGGTCTCCAAATACCCTTCCAGCTGCTTCAACCATTCACGAAGTCTGAGAAAGGCTCCAGGGGATCCTGAATAACCTTGGTTAGATTGCCATTCACTTCCCCTTTGTTAGGCAATGATTTCCAAGCTCTGGTTGTGATTAAATTGATTTGCTCAAACACCTGAGCCGGATACCCAGTTTGTTGTTGAGCATATCGACCTTGCCCAAGAAGCATGTCCACATCCCAGGCTGGGTTTCCTGCTGCACGATTAGCAGCAGCTTGTTCGTTAGCAAACTCAATCAAGAAAGCCTTCCAATCTAAATACTGCCCAGAGGACAGGCGGGCACGTGCCAAGCTCATCCAGTCACTAGGAGTCATGCAATAACGACTAAGAGCTTCCACCTGAGCTACAGTGAAAGCAGCATTAATCCCATAAGTGCGGACAGACTCAGCGAGTGCTTTAATTACCTTAAAATCGAGGGGTTCATGATAACGATTTCCCTCTCCATCCTGAAAGACAGGGTAGTACAGCTCATGTCTCACTTCCCTCCAGACATTTGGACAGAATGACTGCCCACTCGGAGGGGAAGTCTCATTATATGAAGGCGGCGCCAACACAGGCGGCCCCGGACCTGAGGGCTCTATCCGGGTGCAGTCAGAACTCTTCCTCAAAGATGACTTCTCCATTTTCTTTGTTAACATTTTAAGTTCCTCTTTAGACTCTGAGCTATCCTCTTCCAAAGTATCTTTCCCAGATTTGACGGAGCGCTCCTCTTTTAACTGTTCTAATGCCTTTTGTCCTTTTTCCACTGCCTTGCAATATCTCTGATCTCCTAAACAACTCCGAACAAGTCTCCAAATGGCCGTGCTCCTCCCTGCAATGTACTTTGCTCCCAGGCAAAATTCAAGTCCCTGCCTAATTTGTCCCAGCAGGATACCATACACCTGATTCCCAGACACCGCAAACCACGGAGCCACGGAGTAGCATTCATTCAAAAATCTCTCTAGGGTAGCTAAAAGTAGCTCCTGAAGAGCCAGAAAAATTGGATGTGACTGAGACGATCCCATGATTAAAAATTTACTTTCGGTTCGCAGTTTCCCCGCGAAACTTTACCTTTAGTTCGCAACTTCCCGCGAAACTTTACCTTTAGTTCGCAACTTTCCGCGAAACTTTACCTTTAGTTCGCAACTTCCCATGAAACTTTACCTTTTGTTCGCTATTTCCGCGAAACTTTACCTTTTGTTCGCTATTTCCGTGAAACTTTATTGTCCCAATTTACCCCGGGAACTTACCAGTGCACTGCCCCTGACTGTAGGAGTTCTGAGTCTTTTCTGGGTCCCCGTACGGGCCACCACTTGTCGCGTCGACCTCGACCAGCAAGAACGATGCAACTCGCAAAAGCTCTTCTCAAGCAGTTTATTCAGGTCCCTTGAAAACAGTCTTCTGAAATGCCTGGGCAGACCCAACCCACAGGCTAAATACTATATGAACAGCCAATCAAGTAAAGCCATGTGGTGCTATCTTAGAGGCCCACGTATGCGGAAGCAAGCCAGATCAGCGGTCTTAGCCAAATTATGGACTTGTTTACTACAGAGAGCGCTCACCATCGGGCTGGTGGAAGGCGGAAACTGGCGCCATCTTTAGGGCGTGGCACGTCGCAGCTCTCTACAGTGATGTTATGCATTCTAAATGTTAATCTGCTCCCAAAAGCCTGCTTGGTGTACACCAAGTGAAGCTATACTACCTTTCTTGTTATCCATTGTCTTTGATTGGTTAAATAAGTGCTGAGGCCTGAGATTGGGCAAAGACAGAAGTAGGCGGGACTAAGGTTCGAGGGCGGCTGAAGCAGAGGTTCATGGGCAGAAGAAGCCTCCAGTAGCCAGAAGAAGCCTCCAGGAAAAGAAGCCAAGAGCAGTAAGGAAGACACACACCATGGGTTAGAGAAAAGAATCTCATTCCATGTGGCCTGGAACATTGACATAGCATGGAGAAAAACAGTCCAGGGGACATATGTATATACGGGGTCATATTTGGGAATAGAATTATAAGCTAGTTTAGATGGGCTAAGATTGCACAATCCAGGCCAAGGTTTGATAAAATCCATCAGGTGTCTGTGTACTCATTTATCATGGCAGGTTAAGGATTAACAATCACTGACCAATTAACAATGATATAAATGTTGGTAATAATTTAATTAGCCTTTTTCTACACTCTCTTCCTCCACAGACTCAGGTTTTATTGAAGCCTTGCTCTGTTACCACAAACAGCTTGACCTCAGTACAGCTCAGTGGCCAAAACTGACACGCTCGATTTTCAGTGGTGACAACTTCTGCACAAACGATCCGGAAATCTTTCCCTTTTTTTTAAATGAATTCAATTTACATCTTGATCACAGCTCCCTCCTCCCCTCCTGCTCCATCTCTCCCACCCTCTCCCCCTTCTTCCACCCTCCCCCTTCTCCCACTTATCATTTTCCTCTGGTGTGTGTGGGGGGGGCCCACATATCAGCCCCCCTCAGTTCATCAGTCACATGAGGGCTAAGAGCTTCTCTCTTGCTCTGGGGCCAGACATGGCAGCTCAGCTAGGATGAAGTGTCCCACTAACAGGTAACAAAGTCCATGACTGAGACCACCCCCAGAAATCTTTTATATCTAAACTTACTCTCTCCTCCCATTTCTTCCTATCTACACCTGTCCAGGGTAGCTCTTACATATGGATGTTTAACATCCAAGAGACCCTCCCTACCTCTAACCAACAGCCCATCCTAATAGGGTTGGGAAATTGTTCTGTAGCAGGCTGTCAAAGGCATATTCCGCCCCTCACAACTCCCTTATCCATCTCTCCTTCCCTGAAGCTTACCACCATGCCTGTTTTATCCATGACCAAAAGGAAGATTACTGTAAAAAGTGGCCAGAAACTTAAAGAAGTTACCGACATCAGTCCTGCAAATACCAAGGGACAAATCTGGGCTGTTCTAATTGCATATCAACTACTGAAGGATGCTCTTCCTGGCTGGTGTAGAGAGGGCTGATTGTGTGTCCTTCCTGGGTCATACTCACGACCACCATTTGTAAACTCACCCATTGGACTACTAGACTCTCTCACCTCATCTCTCATTAACTGCCCCAAGCCAGATATCACTACGGCCTCTTCTCTCTCCTACATCCCTCTCTTTGGTATCACAGACTGCTTCAGCTCCTCAACAACACATTTTTCAGGCACGCTGGATTCTCAGACTATAATAACACCCTGACCCTGAGCACAACCACCCAGCCCTCATGTCTGAATGTTCACAATGTCTCAGTCCTCTGGGGCACTCAAGTTTACCGCTGCCTACCTGCTGGGTGGTTTGGGACTTGTGCCCTGGGGTTCTTTTTCTTAAAATTAGGAGTGGTACTTGGAGAGGAACCCTTGCTGGTTCCCATCACAGGGTTTCTAGTGGCATAACATGGCAGATGAGTGGTTCATGTCTTACCCTTTCTTGCAGCTCTGGGAATAACTGTTGGTGTTGCCACTGGAGCAGCGGGATGGGCTACTTTCCTAACATCAGTTTTCCTCTCAGTTAATCCAGGATCTCCAACAGGTGACTCAGACCATCCTCACTCTCTAGGGCCAAATAGACTCACCAGACACCATAGTGCTACAAAACCAGTGAGAATTAGATTTACTAACAACAGAGAGAGGTGGCTTTTGTTCCTTCCTCAGGGAGGAATGTTGTTTTTATGTCATCCCTTTGGGTATAGTAAAAGATAAGACCGGACAACTCCAGACATAAGAAACAGGTCCATGCCTCTGGCCAGTGAATCATTGACAGTCTGGTATGGAGCAGGATACTCCTTCTTAAACCCACTTCTCTTCCTTTTCTTAATCCTACTAATCGCACCCTGCTTCATAAACTTCCTGTCTAGATTTCTTTAACAATAGATCCAAAAGATTTCTAACCAGATTTTTAATCAGTTGCTATTACAGCATAACTGGCTCCTAGCTAGGAAGTCAGAGCCCTGCAACTCCTGATTATACCCTGATAGCAAAGATCAAACTTGCCCCAAGAATCTTGACACCACCAATTAGCAAGAAGTGGCCCACTGATAACATCACCCCCTTTCAATTCCCAGTTGTTTATTAATAGTAAACAAAAAGGGAGTGATGTAGGGTAAAGGGGCCAAGAAAAAACACCCTGACCCTGACTTGACCCCAAGGCCAGGCTCAATTAAAAGAATCCCACCAATCCCTGAGTTTGCCCCAAGATCAGGCCACAAAAATCCCTCTAATCCCAGACCACTCTGGAAAGCTCCACTCCCCACTCCTCTAGAAACCCTATCTAAACCCTGCCTTCTCCTCAGCTCCCTGCTGATTCTTTCCCAAACAGAGGCAGCCAACCACTTGTGTTTCTCCCAATAAAACTCTTGGGTGAGTTTGAAATATTCCTTGGATCCCAACTGCCAGGATACCTTTCCCCTCAGAGCTGTAACGCATACAATGGCTCCCCCTGGTGGACCCTTCCTGCGCTGTTGAGAGGCCTGCCTTCCCTATCCCAGGCCTCTCTGCTGTCTCACCACTCTTGGCCCTTGCTTCTGGCATCCTTCCAACTACCAGGCCTGGTCAGTAGTTTCCAGGGAACCACCAGGGTGGCAACTTTTTTTTTTTTCTTCTGTGGACAGAGGGACATGGGTAGCCCCATGTCAGGAAGAAAGTCTCAGTTGTGCACAAGTGTGAGGTACAGGTTGAGCCAACTTCCTAGCAGCTGCCCCCGCAGGGTGACCTTGCCCCCTGCCCAGGCAATGGTGGGCAGTGTCTGAGGACAATCTCAGTTGTCATGACTAGGGGAGGGAGTAGGCCTGGCATCTGGGGGGTGAGATCACCAGGGACACAGCCAATCATGTCCGCTCAGCCCTCTGCTATAGAAAGGTCCGTCCTTACTGGATAGGCCTGCAGACCAGCTGAGCTCCTGAGGGAGGAAATGTGTACCCTCTGCTGATATCCCCTGTCTAGGAGCCAAGGATCAGGCTGAGAAGCCTGAGTATAGGGAAAACAAAGATTTCCTGGAGCAGGGTGTGGAGGGGGATTGAATCCACCACAACCCCGCATGGGCTGGGATTTGGCCTCCTCCACCCTCACTTGTCTTCTTCAGTGAGGGAAACTAGCTAACGCTTGAGGTGGCACTGGGCTCAATGACAAAATGATCTAGATATCAGGGCTGCAAGATGCAAACACTTGGCCTGCTCCTGCCCAGGAAGCTGCAGGCAGAAGGATTGGGGGGGGGGGGAAGACCCCAGGCCACTGTGAAACAGGGCCACCTGGGCAGTAAGAGGAGGGGCCAGTCACAAGGCTGCCTGATGAGCTGAGAACATCAGCAAAAGGATTTGTGGAGTATGGAGTTAGAGATCAGATGAAAGTTTGCTGAGTTGGGGGGTGGGGGGTGGGGGGAGGACTGTGGTGATAGCCACGTGGGTCTGTGTCTTGTTTGATGTCAATTCCACCCAGAAACCTGCCTTTAAAAACCCAAGGGCCGGGGCTGGAGAGATGGCTCAGAGGTTAAGAGCACTGGCTGTTCTTCCAAAGGTCCTGAGTTCAATTCCCAGCAACCACATGGTGGCTCACAACCATCTACGTTGAGATCTGGTGCCCGGGCATATATGTAGAACAAATGCTGTATACATAATAAATAAATAAATGTTTAAAAAAAAAAAAAAAAACAAAAACCCAAGGGCCTCATCTGAAAGATGGACCCTTCTCATTCATTTCCCCTTCTTTTGCCTCTGGCATAAAATACAGACATGAGGGTTGGTGCTTCAGGAGCTTCAAGTAACAAGGTAGAAGGTGGTGCCAGGACCAAGGAGAGGGAGAATGAGCTGGGTCCAGGTGACAGCGAGACAGCAGTCTCATCTTGAATGCCTATATGCCGAATTACTTTTCATGAGAGAGAAGTATAATCTTGCATGGCTTAAGCAATTTATTTAACTATTATTTATGAAATCAAAGCTTATCCTGAGTGAAGCAGCAGACAGCATTCAGTGATGGCCAGTTCTGTGCCAGGTACTATTCTGAGGACTTGTGTATTGTCTTTTAAAATCTATGTTATGCTGGGTAGTGGCGGCACACACCTTTAATCCCAGCATTTGGGAGGCAGGGGCAGGCAGATCTCTGAGTTCAAGGATAGCTTGGTCTACAGGGCGAGTTTCAGGGCAGCTCAGACTACACAAAGAAACTCTTCTCTGGGGGGGGGGAGAATCATGTCAAATTTTTTTTGTTTGTTTTTGTTACAGGGTTTCTCTGTGTAGCCTTGGCTGTCCTGGAACTTGCTCTGTAGACCAGGCTGGCCTCTAACTCACAGAGATCCACTTGCCTCTGCCTCCTGAGTGCTGGGATTAAAGGTGTGCACCACCACCTCCCGGCCGATATTTTTGTAATATACAGTGTAAGTACCTTATCTCTACTGAGGCCCAAAGATGGCAAACAGCTCACCCAGGTCACACAGATGTAGGGCCAGGTTTTCACCATGACGCTAAACCAGGTCACTCAGAAGCTGGAAATTCTCCTGCTTTCATCATGTGACCTCATTCTCTTTTGGGTTTTGTGGTGGTTTGAATAGGTATGCTTCCATAGTCTCATGTGTTTAAATGGTTGGCCCACGGAGAGTGGCACTATTAGAAGGTGTGGGCTTGTTGAAGTAAGTGTGTCACTGTGGGGGCAGGCTTTCAGGTCTCCTATGCTCAATTAATGTCCAGTGACACAGTCTCCTTTTGCTGCCAGTGGATCAGATGTAGAACTCTCAACTACCTCTCCAACACCATGTCTGCCTGCATGCTGCCATGCTCCCTGCCATGATGATAATGGACTGAACCTCTGAAACTGTAAGCCAGCCCCGATTAAATGTTTTCCTTGATAAGAGTTGCGTGGTCATGATGTCTCTTCACAGTCACACAACCCTAAGACAATTTTGTTGGTGCTGGAGAGATGGCTCAATGGTTAAGAGCACTGACTGCTCTTCCAAAGGACCCTGGTTCAAAACCCAGCACCTGCATGGCAGTTCACAGCTCTTTGTAATTGCTGTGCGTGGTTGTGCACGCCTTTAATCCCAGCACTCGGGAGGCAGAGGCAGGTGGATCTGTGTGAGTTCAAGGCCAGCCTCGTCTACAAAGAGAGTCCAGGAGAGTCAGGGCTACGGGCTACACAGAAAAGCCCTGTCTCGACCAACAACCAAACAAAAAGGACAGTTTTGTTGTTGTCACTTTTAGTTTTTTGAGTCACGGTCTCATTGACTTTGCTGAGGCTAGCTTTGAACTCATAGAGCTCTGCTAGCCTTTGCCATGGGAGTGGTGGGATTCAAACTGGGTGCCCTCTGCCTATCCAACAACAAGGTTTTTTTTGTTTTGTTTTGTTTAGGAGAACATACATGAAAACAGCTGTCTCTGAAGGCGTGTTTCCTTCTGCCCTCTACTCTCCAATGTCCCTGAGTCCTTACTTTAGCACTCACAATGCACAGCACCCCAAGTGCCTACAGCAAGGGGCTCCCAAGCCTTGAGTACATCTGTCCTTAATGCCTGATGCCTACCAGCTCAGCCCCAGGGCTGGGTGCCTGGTAGCATCGCCTCAACAACCAGGCCATCCTCACCTCAGTACATTGGTTTCCACCAGCCTGTCTCCTACAAGGAAAGCCAACTGCAGACATCCCCACTGGAAGAGAGACTGGAAATGCACAGGCAGCCATGTGAGTAAGAGCTACAGTTAGCAGACTATTTCAGAATGCCTCTTGCTGATAGCTCTCACCCCTGAACCTGCTAACAAAGGGTGAATCCATCTCAGCTACCTTAGAAACCTTTTCTGGGAAATACCAGTTGCAGCCCAGTCACAGACTAGCCAGCACCTCCCTTGGGTCTGTGGTCCTCCAGGGCTGTGGAAAACTGGTCTATTTTCCATAGAAATCCTAAGAGAAGGACTGAATGTGAGAGAGGCACTTGAAGTCAGCCAGGTGGGGAGCAATGAGGATCTGGTTCCAAGGCTCAGGACTTGAGTGTGTGCAGCAGTGTGTTTGTACTTTGCCCAGGAAGAAGGGCAGGGACTGCTGCTGAGCCTGTGGTAGAGGCCAGGCTGTCTGTAGGAGGCCTGTAACAGTTCTTTCAGAGCCTCATAGAACGTAGAGGAGCTGAGGGCAGGCATAAGGAGAGGATGATTGACAGGTACAGGATTCAATAGAGTTAGAACTGAGAACCAACAGATTGGATGGATGGGTAGATAGATGATAGACAGACAGATGGGTGGTACGTGAATGAATGAATGGGTGGGTGGGTGGATGGATGGCTAGAGGGTAGATGGATAGACGGGTGGGTGGATGGATGGATGAGTAGACCTAATTGATGGGTGAGTGAAAGAGGAGATGGAGAGATGGATGTGTAGGTGGATAGGTGCTGTCCTAGTTTACTTTCTACTGCTGTGATAAAGATCACGACCAAAGGAAACTTGGAAAGGAAAGGGTTTATTTATCTTACACATCCCCATCAAAGTCTGTCATTGAGGAAAGTCAGGGCAGGAACTCAAGACAGGAATCTGGAGTCAGGAACGGAAATGGAGGCTATGGAGAAATTCTGCTTACTGGCTTGCTCCTCATGGTTTGCTCAGCCTGCTTTCTTATACCCTCCAGGATCACTTGCCTAGGGATGGTACTGCCCACAGTGCATTGGGCCCTCCCACATTAACCATTAATCGAGAAAATGCCTCCTAGTCTTGCCTACAGGCTGATGTGATAGAGGCATTTCTCAGCTGAGATTTCCTCTTCCCAGGTGACTCTAGTTTATGGCTAGTTGACATAACTAGTACAAATGTATTGCTGAATAGAGAGATGGGTGCATGGACAGGTAGATGACAGAAAAACAAATTATTGATAGATGGTAGCTGTTAGATAGAAGATAGGTGATAGATAGATCGATGAATGGGTGGATAGGTGGATAGATAGATAGAAAAGCAGGCTGGCAGCCTGGAGATATGCACTCAGTATATAGAGCTAATATGGGGATATCTAGCCCTGCCTACACTTTTTTCTGCAGACTCAGGATGTTCTTCTGTTTCCCCCAGTACACAGCTTCTCTGGTGGATATGATGATGGGGCACCTCGACGGACTCACAACACTAATAACAAGGTAACAGCTCACTGGGGACATGCTCCTTCACTGCACATCAGGAACTGAGCAGATAGGTCTTACGACTGAGAAGTCCTTTGACTTCTGCCCTGCAAGGCCCAGGCTGACCAGGACTGGGGCCATAGCCAGTCATGTAGGTACAGCAGCAGCAGCTTGCTCTAGTCCTGGCTCTGCTGCAGGTTGGTTGTGCGACCTGGGGCCAAGGGTCTGACTTCTTTGAACCTCAGCTATCCATCAAATGCTGGGCTTCTTCACTACACTCCCTGGGTGGGTTCATGGGGCATCGGGAGCAAAAGGAACCACATGCTCTGGACATTGTATAGTGTTTGGCAAAATGAAGGATTTCATCACTCTGGCCCCACTTCAGTGACAGCCTTTCCTTGTGGGACAAGTTATGAAAACTGTGAAGGTGGCGATACTGACAGAGACGACATCAGTGGTGTCAATTCCTGTTTGCTGTTTGTGTCATGATACTGGGACGCCTGGCAGAACATGCTGTACACACAGCTCCCTCCTATCCCACCACACCCCAAGGGTTCCAGTCATTATGACAGCAGATGGAGTTGGGAGAATAGGCTCCCTGAGAATTTGTGCCCCTCCACAGGCTCTGAGTCTTCCTCCTTGTTCCCTGATCTCAAGTTCCCAAGGCATCCTGAGGGCAGTATAGGATTTTCAGCTCCAGGGAGGGTCCCCTGGAAAGCTGTTCATCTGACCACCCCTGGGCTGGCTGCCTCTCCCCAGTGAGCAGTGTGCAGAAGGGTGACTCCTGAGTTTGGCACAGGGATTTATTTTCCTTCCAACAGCCCAAGGGCCATGGGTTGAAGAGGTCCCGGCTCTTCCTTTGTGTCCCTATCCAGGATTCTTTGAGAGAGGGCTGTAGAAAAAAAAAGTAATTAAATGATTTAACCAGTATTTATATTATCTTTAATTGGTTGGCTGTGTTAATCCTTAACCCGCTATTATAAATGAATACACACAGACACTGGATGGATTTTAATAAGCCTAGGCCTGAGTTCTGTAATACTAGCCCATCTAAGCTAGCTCATAATTCTATTACCCAAATATGACCCCATATATACATATGTCCCTTTGGACTATTATTCTCAACACTAAGCCGATGTTCCAGGCCACGTGGAAGAATCTACCCCATGGCATGTCCTCCTTGTCTGCTCCTGGCTTCTCTCCGGCCTTCTTCAAACAGGACCAATCAACATTTAGAATGCTTAACACCGCCCCATCAGAGGGCTCACTCTACTCTGTGGGTGAGGGTTAGGTACCAACTTGGAAATAAATGGTCCCACCCAAGTGTGCCTTGACCCTCAGGGCAGACATACCTGTAGGCTTGGGGCAGAGCCATAATGAGTCTCAGGAGAGGGTGTGGAAAGTCTGTGCAGGGCAACTGGGCTCTGAAGGAGAGTGGGACAGGAAGGATCTGGGCACCAATCATATGTTCCCAGCACTCCTAGGGAAGATGGTTCTGATCCACAATAGCGGAGTGAATTTCTATCCTGGATATTGACTTTTTGGGTGCCTGAAGGAAGCTTTCCTGGCAAGCTCAACAGCCAGTCATTTCTGGAGCCTCAGCCCCTGCCTTCTCCAGATAGTCAGGGGTCACTACTTCTCAGGCCAGCCACACAGGCCCCTGAAGAGGCCTGCCCCTGAACTATTGCTGTACACCCTTCTGGGGACCAGACCCTAGGAATGTTTTGACTCAGAAAGGCAGGGGCCTGGAGGAAGTGCAGGGGATAAGTGATAGTCATGGTGACACTGGGAGCCTCCAGTTAGCTTCTCCCAGACCATGTCTCCTTAGATGGGCATCTCTGAACAGTCCAACCCCAATCCCAGGGACATTTACCAGCTACTTCCTGCCTCTCCTTATTCATATTTAAAGGAGATGGCTCCTGGTTAGGTCCTGCAGTTCCCCTGGATGTCCTTCATTTGCTTCCTAGATAACTGTGGGTTTTGAGGAAAACCCTCTGAGGAGGCTGCCTCTGAGAGAGAAGCAAAGGCCTGGCCTCAAGCAACATAGGCCCAGTTTCTTCCATGATGCTTCAGCATGGAGGTTGTCGGTACCCTCACCGCTCTGCAAGGGCTGCATATTGCAAGGCTGGTAGATGCCCAGCTGGGCAGGCTGCCCTCGTTCATGGGGGCAGAGGAGGGTGAGGCACTGGCAATCACCAAGATTAATTAGTGAACACGGCTTGTTCCAAAACTGGAGAGGAAGTGGGTCACTCTTGGAGGCCCTGGTCAAAAGCAGGCACATGCCACTTCTGAGCCTGCCAATGGGGAGAAGCTTCCAGAAGATGCTGGGAAGCAAGTCTGAGTGATAGTCAGTCTAAATCTAAGATTGTGGTGGAAGACAAAGTGTCAGGCACCAGGAGGGATGACACCTGAGACAAAGTTAAGACATTCTTTCGTGTTTGATATGTTCCCAGGGATACTTACCTTGAGTAAGCTACTTGAGTTAATCTAAAGATGCATAGTAAGACAGACACATAGATGATGGGTGGGTGGGTGGCTGGATAGACAAAGATGATGGGTGGATAGAAAATGACAGACAGATGAAGGATGAGTGACAGGTTAAGGAACCTGAAAGACACACTTGGTCCCTCAGTGGGAGGTCTGTGAAGCCACAGTGCTAAGAAGCACACAGTGGTGTTGCTGTTTCTCTGGTTGGATGTGACTACAGCCATCGTGAGTCTCAGTAGCTGTGACACCCACACTAGACCCTCTTGAGATTGGGCATGTTTACATTTCCCTTGTGGGTGTGAGTGCAGGATGCTCACAAATATCCGTAGCCTCATGAAAGCCTCACAAGGTCCCTTAGGGCTTCTTGGTGGTATAGCCAGCTGCCTATAAGTCACCCATTGGGGCTCCCCGTTAGTACAAAGAGTAGCTGCTTTGATTTGCCTGTATATAACCCCAATAAACTCACTGCTTAATATCCTGACCTGGACTGCTGATTGGAAGGTATCCACTCTGAGACTAGTTCTTCTCCCTCTGTTAATCCTGTCTAAAAACATTCTCATGGATCTACCCAGAGGTGTGTCTCCCAGGTGATTCCAGATCCCCCCATGTTGACAGTCAAGATTTGCCATGGCAGTCCCCACAAGGGCACATCTAGCTCTGGAGGCTTTGACTTTGCTGAGGACTGAAGGGAGTCTGAGCAAGGGAATTACCAATCCAGCCACTGCCCACCATGTGCCTGGGCACCTGGGATCCAGCAGGGCATTAAGGGTAGATAGACACTGTATCCTCACATCCCACTCCATGTGACCAGGGTTTGGGCACCAGCAGTTCTGCTCACTGCAGTCAGATGTGACTTCTACCCAGAAGAAGTGAGATAAAAAAGTGGCTTCCAGGGAGATTCAGACCAAGCCAGGCTTGCAAGGGAGCTGGGACACCCCTATAGAGGTTTCAAACCAAACCATACAACCTACAGTTCTGGGGTGCTGACATATGAAGAAGTCTTCTTTATACCAGACAGGACCAAGGAATGGGTACTGAAGGGACTAAGACAGTTCTATAATTGAAGTTCCCTTCCCACAGGTTACTCTAGGTTGTATTAAGTTGACAGTAAAAACAAATCAGGACCACCGTCCATGAAGATGCACCCCAGGCCACCCCCTAAAATATCCTTTTAGTGTCTCCTAGCCCTACTAATGCCTCACAGTGGAAATTTAACCTTCTTCCTCAGTTTCAGAGGGGCCGAGCCATCTCAGCCAAGAGCAGTGTGGATGGAAGATGGAGACCAGGGGCTCAGGGTTACCCATCTCCAACTAACCCACTGCAGCAGCAGATACCAGGCTGCACTGAGCTCTGACAGATGTCCACTTGGAAGAACTGGACTCCACCTCTCCAAACATGACACTCTATCCCAGGTTAATTCAACACAGAGTTTGGACCTAAATGTGCATGCTTGACCTGTCAATCTTTGTAAAGCCATGAGAGAAGAGATGTTTCTTGGATGGGACATACAAAAAAACCCAAAGTTAAATTTGAGTTTATTAAAAATGAAAAACATGAGTCTAGTGGAAAGACATCATTAAGAAAAGAAGGAAATGGGCTGGAGCGATGGTTCAGTGATCGAGAGCACTGGCCACTCTTCTAGAGAAGCTGAGCTCAGCCCTCAGCCTCACAAGGCAGCTCAGAACCATCTGTAATTCCAGTTCCAAGAGGTCTGTGTCACCCTCTTCTGGCTTCTGTGGGTACTGCATGCATGTGGCACATAAACATACATGAAGGCAAACATCCAAACACATACATTTGTTATTTTCCGAGACAAGGTTCCTCTGTGTAGCTCTGGCTGTCCTGGAACTCACTCTGCAGACCAGGCTGGCCCTGAACTCAGAGATCTGCCTGCCTCTGCCTCCCAAGTGCTGGGATTAAAGGTGTGCACCACCATACCCAGCCATTACAGACAGCTGTGAACTGTCATGTGGTGCTGGAATTTGAACCTGGGTCCTTTGGAAGAACAGACAGCGCTCTTAACCGCTGAGCCATCTCTCCAGCCCATAAAATATATTTTTTTAATTATTAAAGAAAATAAGGTAAGCCATAAAGCATGAGAAAATAGTCATGGAATATGTAACTGACAAGAGCTGCCTATCAGCCCTCACAAAGGTCTTCATAACTCTGTATTAATAAAGAAGAACCAAGCCATGGTTAATATTAACTGTCAACTTGACAGAATCCAGGATGGATTAAAAGACACATCACTGGGAAAGTCTGAGAGTGCAGGTCCAGGAAGGATTAATCAAGGCGAGAAACCCCTACCCCAGAGTGGGCGGCAGCTTCCTGATACATCTCAGATAGCTTAGAGATTCCAGGGAAATTAGGTCCCGCTTGCCGGCCTTGCATCTCTGCAGTGAGTGTGTTTGTCTCACTGTTGCTGCCACTGTCCTCTTTAGCTTCTAGTTCCACCATGGATTAAAGACCAGTGACTCTCTAGGAATTCTCCAGGCCTTCAGCACCAGGCTGGGACTGCAGAGGTGCCCAAACTCATGACTGAGCAGGTACCAGGTTCTCAGCCTCTTTGGTGTACAGGTGGCCATTGTTGGACTACCCGGCTCCTGTGGTGTGAACCAGTTTACAAAGTCCCCTTTTATAGCATTTATTCATTCTATCTGTTACCTTCCTCTGGAGAATTCTGATACAGGACCCAAGTAATGATAGCAGGAACCCAAGAAAACATTCTCAAACAACCATGGATAGCAGGTAGACACTTGTCACTACCAGTGAGCATCTTTAGGATTCTGATTGGCACCCACCTTGCCTAGTCAGTCACCTTGTCTCCAGTCATCCTCTATCCACAGACTACATGGGGCCCTCTCTCTTTTCTGTGCCCTAGGGGCCATCAAGAGCTCTGGCTTCCTGATACCTTAGAAAACTTGGAATAGCTCTACTTCAAGACCCAGCCATACCACTTCTGGGTATACATCCAAATGATCCCTCACCAAACCACAAGGACATCTCCTCATCTATGTTCATAGCAGCTTTATTTGTAATAGTTAGAAACTGGAAACTACCCAGACGTCCCTCAACTGACGAATGGATAAAAAACAAAACTGTGGTACATTTATACAATGGAATACTACTCAGCTATCAGAAACAAGGAAATGCAATTTGCAGCCAAATGGATGGAACTAGAAAAGCTCATCATGAGTGAGCTAACCCAGACTCAGAAAGATGCACATGGCATCTATTCACTTATAATTGGATTTTAGCCATATAGTACAGGATAACTATACTACAACCAACACACCAAAAGAAACAGGAACATAAACTTTGTTACCTGTTATAGAGACACTTTGCCCTAGTGGTGCTGTCATGTAGGCCCCCAGTACACGAGGAAGCTCTTAGCCCTCATATGACTGCTGAACTGGGGGTGGATGAGGGACTGATATATAGGGACACCCCACTCCAGAGGAGTAGGATAGGAGGGAGAGGGGGTAGAGGGTGGAAGGGTGGAACTGGGAGGGATGGAAAGAGGGCACTGTGATGGAGATGTAACTTGAGGTAATAAATAAACAGAAAAAAAAAAGAGCTCTGCTTTCCACCCACAGTCAGACCATAGGACTATCTTGTACCTGTAACAGAGAGCTCAACAACGGGGGAAGACCCAACCAAAGTCAGACAGGGACAATTCAGTGGATTCCTGAAGAACAGGAGTGAGAGATAAACTTTCATCCCTTTAGACATGATCTGAGTGGTCAGAGTCCCTGAGCCACAGGTGTGCAGCTTCCTGTGCCCCAGTGTGAGCCATCTGAAAACGGATGGGACAGAGACAGGAGCAGAGTCAAGAGGACAGTGAGACAAGTCCCTGAGATGCTGCTCAGTCCCTAGATCCAGCCTAACATGAAGCCTGGTGTTAGGTTGTAAAATGGGCCACAGGTACTTGCCATCTCTTTGTGCATGTGGCACATGAGATTTTCTGGAGTCACTTGGGATAGGGAGGGCACCACAGACCAAGGAAAGGGTCCCATCAAGTCAAGCTTGCCATCACTCCTGAGGAGCTTGCCTTTCATTCCTGCTGCCATCTGCTGCCCTATCATAGCCTCCAGACTCCTCAGCCTTCCAGCATGGACTCAGTGCACTCATTCTCCGATGGGTCTGGGCCTTCAGCACCAGACTGGAACTCTTGATGTGTCCAGCCTCAAGGACCAGGTGACTACCAGATTCTCAGTCACCCTAACACTTGGACAGCCATGGCGGGGCTGCACAGCACAGATTGTGTAAGCAAATCTAATAAATCCCTTTATAATATATGTGTACTCTACTAGTTCTGCTCTTTAGAAAAACATGCTTAACATGGACCAACCAATCTGAGCCCTTAGCCAAGTCCAGAGCCCCCTGCGACATCTCCTTTGACTACCTAAGTACCACCGGATGCCTACAGTGACAGGCTGCTCTTTGATTCTGAAATGACATGTTGAGAGAGTTACTTGGGAGCCTCAGGTGACAGAGATGAGATGTTTTGGGGTCAAGAGAGAAACCTCATGGTACTGTGACACCAGAGGATAAGAGATTCTTACAACATGCCTGTAAGTTCTAAATGCAGTTCTATATTTTTATTTTATTCAGTGTCCTTCCTTCCTTTCCTCCCTCTCTCCTCCCCTCCCTCCCTCTCTTTCTTTGTTTCTAAAGAAGATTAACATTTATTTTTTGTGTACAGATGCTTGCCTGCATGTGCATATACACAACCATGTGCGTGCCTGGTTCTACGGAGGCCAGAAGAGGGCACCAGGTCACCTGGAAGTAGAGTCCCAGATCATTGGGAGTCACTATGTGGGTATCAGGAATGGAACCTGGGTCCTCTGCAAGAGCAGCCATTACTCTTAAAAAGACAGACATCTCTTTAGTCCCTATTCAGAGATTTTTCATAAAAGTTGCTAAGTGCCTCTCTTCTGAGTCTCTGATTGTTTTCTTTACCTGCGTCTGGCCCTGTGGACCCTAGTGATTGTGGAACTGTCTTGATACTTCACAGGATACAGGGAAATGGTTGGGGTCAGGTCACACACACTGCATGCAGAAGCTGGTGTTGTCTCAGACTTGAGGCCTTGGTTGTGGGTGGGTGATCTGGGCTGGGGACTTGGCTCTCACCTATTTTGAGAAGTAGGCCCTAAAAATAGAAAGGGTCCTGATTTTGCAGTTTGAAACTCTTAAAGTCATGAGCTAAAACAATGACTCCCAGCCTGGGATCTTCTCCTGAATGTTTCAAACTCAATGAGGGAAAAAAAGAACAGGCTAAATTGTCTTTAAAGACAGAGCAGTACTCAGTGGCCTCACGGATGCTGGGGCCAGCCTGAAGAATGGCCCCGTTTGGTAGAGTAGGAATTTAGCTTTGGAGGGAGGGAGAGAAGAAGGGGGGATGTGTCCTGGTTTGACACAAAGGCCCATAAAACTGTGAGAAGGAAAGAGGCACTGTTTGGGAGGAATTCTGGTAGGAATAAGTGAAATTAAATGTCTTTATGAATGGTTGGTCAATAACAGTTCAGAGCAAGGTGCAGTCTTTCCCTGAAGATAAGCAATAAATGTCTGACAACCAGGAGGTCCTCAGGTCTGTCACTCAGATCTGTTTCTCCTTGTCATGGGCATTCCCTGACAGATCTGGCTTTATTTGAGAGTTCTTACAGAGTTAACAATGGCCAAATAAAGCCATGAGAAGGGAGGCTAGTTCTCAAGCTCATGCACCAGGGTACTCCAGGAGAATGTCCATCTTCCTTTGTGACATATTTGTCAAATGCTGGCTTTGGATGGAGAATCTAGAGGGAGCTACTTGGATTCCCACAGGTCTTATTCTATCTTATTCTGACAGAGGGGGAAGAATTTAAAACTACATTGGTGTGTGTAGTAATGGGAAAAAACACTCAGGGAAGGGGAGAAGTGGAGGGGATGGGAATAGTCACTCCAAAGGCAGGGGCAGGTAAGACCCAGAGAAAGGATACAAGAAAGGTAGTGGGCAGAGGTAGAGTGGGGCACACAGGCAGGGAGCAGGGAGGGAAGGGGGCATTTGTATGCAGCAAGGCTGGAAGAAGTTGGAAACCATGTTTGTAAGAAGCTTGGTATCCCCTGAAGAGATTCAGAAACATGTTTATTTGGGGCCAGAGTTGAGCCCATGGAAACAAACAGTGGAAAGGGGAAAGGTTGTGGCAGGGGTGAGGTGACGCTCTGAGGGTAGCTGAAAGAGCTGCACACTGAGTGGGGACCACCCCATGCCAGGGTCTTGCTCTTCCCCCTGGTACAGCCTAATTCTCAGGCTTAGAAAGAACCACCTGGAAGCAAATAGATGTGTGTGGGGTGGGGGAAGGCACAGGAAAGGAGACTCCCAGAAGAAAGGCTACATGGAAAATGGAGAAAGTAAACTTCATAGGCCTGGCTCTGAGGAATGCTGCACAGCATGGTGAGGCTATGTAGTTACAAATTAATTAATTAATTAATTTTACACCCCAATTGAAGCTTCCCCTTCCTGCTCTCTTCCCAGTCCCTTCTTCTTACCTCCCCTCCCCACCATCCTCCCACCCTCCCTTTTGCCTCAGAAGAGGCTCAGAAAAAGGGAGGCCTCCCATGGATATCAACCTTCTTGGCATATCAAGTTGTATTAGGACTAGGCACACCTTCTCCTATTGTGACGAGGCAAGCCAGCCCACTTAGGGGAAAGGGATCCAAAGGCAGGCAGCAGAGTCAGATACAGCTCCTGTTCCTGCTGTTAGGAGACCCACATAAAGACCGAGCTGTACAACTGTTACATATGTGCCTAGGTCCGTCCCGTGCATGCTCTCTGTTTGGTGGTTCAGTCTCTGTGAGCCCCTATGTGCTCAGGTTAATTGGGTCTGTATTTTTTCTTGTGGTGTCGTTGACCTCTCTGGCTCCTTCACTCCTTCTTTTCCCTCTTCCATGGAATTCCCCAAGCTCTGCTGTCTCTGCGTCTGTTCCCCTCAGTTGTTAGGTGAAGACTCTCAGATGACAGTTATGCTAGGCTCCTGTCTGGAAGCACAGCAGAATATCATTAACAGTGTCAGGGTGGGTTCTTTCTCATGGCATGGGTCTCAAGATGGGCCAGTCATTGGTTGGATTACCTCAATTGCTGCCCCATCTTTGCCCCTGCATAACTTGTTGGCAGGACAAATTGTAGGTCTAAAGTTTTGTGGCTGGGTTGGCATCCTAGTCCCTCCATTGGAAGTCTTTTCTGGTTACAGGAGATGGCGATTTCAGGATCTATATCCTCCATTGCTAGGAGTCTTAGCTAGGGTCACCCTCATAGATTCCTGGGAGCTTCCACTGTCCTAGGTTCCTAGCTCATCCCAGAGATACCCCCACCTACTGATTCCAGTTCTCTCTCTCCATACTCTCTCCCTCTGTCCTCCCCACACTTAATCCCTCCTGCTCCCTTCCCCACTCCTTCCCCCAACCTAGTTCCCTCCTCCATACACCCTCCTACTTCTCCTTCTCAGTGAGATTCAAGTGTCCCCCTCCTCTGGGCCCTCCTTGTTACTTAACTTCTTTGGGTTTGTGAATTGTAGTATGGTTATCCTGTACTTTCTGGCTACTATCCACAAGTGAGTACATATAATGTTTATCTTTCTGGGCTTGAGTTATCTTGGTCAGGATGATCTATTCTAGTTCCATCCATTTGCTTGCAAATTTCATGATGTCATTGTTTTTAATAGCTGAGTAGTCCATTATGTAAATGAACCACATTTTCTTTGTCTATTCTTCGGTTGAGGGATATCTAGGTTGTTTCCAGTTTCTGGCTATTACAAATAAAGCTCCTATGAGCATAATTGAGTAAGTGTCCTTGTGGTTTGGTGGAGCATCTTCTGTCTATATGTCCAGGGGTGATATAGCTGGGTCTTCAGGTAGAACTATTCCCAATTTTCTGAGAAACCACTGCATTGATTTCCAAAGTGGTTGTACAAGTTCGCACTCCCACCAGCAATGGAGGAGTGCTCTTGCTCCACAGCCTCGCCAGCATGTTCTGTCACTTGAGTTTTTGATCTTGGCCATTCTGACAGGTGCAAGATGGAATCTCACGGTTTTTGTGATTTGCATTTCCTTGTTGACTAAGGATGGTGAACATTTTTTTAAGTGTTTCTCAAGCATTTGGTCTCAGCAAACACTACATACATGTGCACACAATCCCACACAGACAAGCATACACATGTAATTAAAGATAAACTAAAATTTAAAATCTTAAGAAAAAAAACACTTAAAAGAAGAGAAGAGGCTGGTGTAGGGAGGGGAGGGAGTGAGGTCTGCTGTTGCATTTATCCCAATGAGTATAGACCCTGCAGTCCTATCTGAAACACATACATATACACATATGCAAGTCTCTCTCTGATGGACAAGAGCCAGCAGATACAGGGTATTTGAGTATGACAAAGAAGTGAGTCAGGTGCTGGGATGTCTCATCACATGCCATTTAAATTCCAGTTTTCAAGGAATGTGACTGTAGTGTGGGCCCCTGGAGCCCAAGAGTTGCTGAAGACCTTTGCCCCATGTGGCTCTCTCAGCTGGGTCCAGTTGTGGGGCTCTTAGTCCTTGTTGCTCCTGGTACTGAGATTGGGGAGCCAGCAGCTGTCACAGGAGAAGGGTGCTGCCTCTGACCTCTGGCTGTTTGGCATTGTCACTCTGGCCCTGTCCTGAGCTCCTGTGAGAACTGAATGTCAATGAGGACATGATCACTCCTAGGTGTGGTTGGAGAGGAGAAGGTTTTTACTGTAGATATAAGGAAGTGAATAGTCAGGGGCATCTGGAAGGGTCCAGACTGAGCTGGACCATGAGAGAAGATGGGGAGGCAGAGATTGAGAGGAGAAGAGAAGAGAAAAGGACAAGAAGAGGGACAAGGAGAGGGAGAAGAGCCAAGGGGACAGAGAAAGCCAAGAGAATGAGTGGTCAAAATGGCTGGAGTATATTAGAATCAGAAGCTGGGGGAAGGAATGTGAAACTCAGGGGCTGGAGAGGTTTTGGGTAGGGTGTGGGGGTGAGAAGTGCTGAGAGGAGCCAGGACTCTGTAACAGGTGTGCTGGTGATATCAGCATGGAAAGCTCTAAAACCCGAGTGAGCCCTCCACATCTGCCACTTTCTCACTTGCTCTTTGAATACAAGAAGAAAAAGAAAAGAAGAAATAAGAAAGGAAGCACATGACTGGTCCTGGGTATGGTGGAGGAGAAAGTTTATTGCAGATAAAAGGGAGAACACGATCAGAGGCAGGGACATGGGGAGAGTCCAGAGTGAACATGACCAGGCTGAGCTGGGCCGTGTGAGGAAAAAGGGAAAGACAGAGTGGAGAGGAGCCGCTGACCAAGAGGGGATGCCTGGGCCAAGAGGCTGACATAGCCAAAATGGCTAGATTATATAGGAACAGGAGCTGAAGGGAAGGAAGCCCAGCTCAGTACCTGGGCTGGAGAGTTCAGGATTGGGGGTGGGGTATGCCAGCCAGGAGGACCCTCTAATAGGGAGAGACTGAGGGATGCTGGGAGAACTTGGCAGCCAACGTTCACTTTGACGTTAATGGGCCCTTCGGTTAGCCATTTGTCCCAGTAGGAGACTCAACACTCTTCTTAGTACATTTTTCTTTCAGCTTTCTCCATCCCCATGGAGGAAGTCCTAGATACAATAGTTCATTCTCGAAGGTGAGTGTGCGGACAAAAATCACACATTCATGAACTCAAGCCTCGGCTGGGACCAGGGCAACACTCTCCCCTCCCTCCATGACAGAGGCAACTTAAGAGCCTGGACTTGGAAGCTCAGGTTGTGGAGAGTCCTGCTGTGCCTCCTAATAGCTGTCAGCCTCAGTGGCCAGCTCCTAACAAACACACTCCCAGAAGGGGTGGGCAGGGCAGCACAGGGTATAGGGTTGGGAGATGGAGGTGCAGGAGGTGAAGGGAGGGGAACCTAGCCAGGACCCAGAAATTGCTGCATCTGTTTTGGGGGGTGGGTGGGCACTGTATCCTGGATTCAGAAAAAAATGCACATACAATATAATATATAAGTATAGGCGCACACACACACACACACACACACACACACACACACACACACACACACACACTCCTCTATTCATGATAAAAGACCACGGGGGCTGGGATGGTCTACAGCCCAGCTAAAAGTCTGCATTTTTCAGCAACTGCAAGGCCTAGCCCCCTGCACTACTATGAACACTGAGATGAGATCTAGATGACGGAGTTCTTCTGGGTGGAGTTTCTGGGGAAATGGTTTCAAAGGATGGTCTGAGCCAGCCAGCCTGCCTTTCTTCTACCTGCAAGGTATGTCCACTTCAAAGGTGACCAGCCCTCAGGAAACAGCTTTGGGGAGCCTGGGGTTACTCTTGGGAAAGCCCTAAGGACCCCCAAGTATAGTGGCCAGCACCTTCTATCCAGAAGGCAGAAGTAGGAGGATTGGAAGTTCACAATCATCCCTGAAACATAGTGAGTTTGAAGCCAGCCTGGGCTACATTAGACCCCATCTCAAAGCAAAGCAAAATCAACCAACCAAAACCCCCAAATAAATAGCAGGATGTGACTGGGTAAGAGAGGTGAAAACGAAGAAGCAGGAGGGGATTTGCATGAGGTAGTGACCTTGTGGTCTCTGCTGCCCTCCTATACCCTTCCCACTGCAGCACTGGGGATCATTTCTAACAAACAAATGTGGAGGCCACATTCTGAGCCACCGTAGTACCATCCCTGATAGCTTCCAGCCCTTGACTCTGAATGAGCATGCTCCAAATTTGAATGAGTGGGACTTCCTAAGAACCTTGTACAAACCCAGATCCTCAGTCTTCCCCTCCACATCCCTAGTCCTATCCCCATACTAAGTCTTCCATCCTCAGACCCCAAGTACTCCCTCACCAGATCCGAGTCCTCCCTTCCTGCATTGTGAGTCCTCTCTCCCTACATTCTCAGCCCTCTCTCCCCACACCCCAGTCCTCCCTTCCCACACTGATAACTTCCTACTCTGAGAACCTGGGGGCCTTAGCTCCTGGAAAAAAAAAAACCCTTCCCACCACACAGACTCTGTCCCTAGTGCTAGTGACTCATAGATATTTCTGGAAATCATTTCTCAGTTATTAGCAGGCTACCTGTTCCTCCCTCACCTCCCAGACTCCTGGGTACTATGTGGATGCCCCAAGCAAGGAGGAGATGAACCCTGATTAGCAGGTGAATGGAACAGCTCATCTCTGTTTCCTGGCAGAGAAAAACTTTGGATGTCTCCTCTGGAAGTGGAGGTTCTAGACCCTGGAAGCTCATGAAAAGGGGCTCAGAGATGCCATGTGAGGGAAGAACTTGGCTCAAGAATGGTTTCTGTGTCTTTTGGTGTGGGTGGGATGAGCTGACTACATAGCCAAAGGGAGCCTAGGAGCAGGCTAGGGACAGGTAGGGTAGAAAGATTAGGATAGCAGTTGTGGGGCAGGGTGTGAGATCTTGGCATATCTCTTAGTGACCAGGTGGGGCTGGGTCTTCCTCACAGGTCCCTGTAATGTAACTCTCTGGTTAGATGTCCCAACTACAGTGCAGTCCTTAAAAAGACCATGACTGGCTTGACAAGGAACCCTAGAGGTCTCCCCTGTTGCTGGGGAAGCCCCAGCATCTGATTGTGTGTTGCAAATACTTTTTGAACAGACTGAACTGAAGACTCCAGTTCAGCCAGCAGCAGACAGCGTATGGCCTTCTTCTCCACAACCTGGTTCCTGGATATCCCGATCAGCCTTAACAGGAGGCCATTTTGGGAACAAACATCTACATATTTTATGAAATACTAAATAAAACAGCCATATGGAGTGGAGGCCGTGAACAATGATCACAATTAACCTAACACCCTGGGGTACAACTGTCCAGCTAGGCATTTCATTTAAGGCAGCTCAGAGACTTGAAGCTCCTGGGGAGCACAGGGAATGGATTTTAGGTCTAGAAGCTCATAGATGTGAAAGTCATGGTCAGAGTCTCTGCCAGTCACCAGCCTGGGAGGCAAGCAGCCCATATGTGCAGAGTTTGGCTCACAGGCACTGGGGCCCTCATAGCTATACAACTCATAGCTGTAAAACTCCTCGTGGCAGTTTCCATCTTATGGTTGAGGTCTGAGCCAGGCATTCTCAGGTTCTTGATGGTACACACACAGGAGAAAGAAAGCCTTCAGGTGTTGCTATGGAGAGTAGACACACAGCACAATGCAGGTGGGAGTCCTAGGTTGCTAACAGGTTGCCAGGCACATAGTTAGGAGAGAGATGTGTGCACGGTGCAAGCCAAGTGAACTCTGAGGTTACTAACTATCCCCTGTGCTCACTGGCCTCACTCTCCTACCACTTTCCAGGTCACAGCGTTCTGAATGGCAGAAGTTGGGAAGCTGTCTCCTTTCACTCTTCCTGGGCAATGCATTAGAACCAATAAGAAACTCCAGTATTTTCTGAGTGGGGGCTGGAATGGTAAGCTTGTTAAGCAAATGCCTTTCCTCTTGGAAAATGACTTGGCTGCAGTAGAGTACATAATTTGCTGGGCTAGTGTGAGCTACAGCAGGGACGATGAACCCGCTCTTCAGAACTGGAAAATGACCCATAATGATCCAGGTAGGTGTTTGCTCTTCTTGCCTGCCAGAATCTGGTTGATTGGGTACGTGAGGACGCTTTTGATTTTGCTATTGAGACACTGGGCATTCTGGAAGGTGGCTGTGTGAGTGCTTTTGACAGCTATAGAAATGGTCCGGGTAAAACTCTGGAGCAGGTGCAGCAGGCTCTCACAGGTGCCTGCTAAAGACTCACTCAGGGCCAGCAGAGCTCCCAAAGAGAACCAAACCCACTCAGGAGGTGGATGCCATTGTGTAACTATTTACTTCAGACTGAAGCCTTCTCTTCTGGGCAGAAGGGTGTGAGGCCCATGACATAAGAAATGTTCAAGACTCACAATGCCTTGCACAGATTTTAAAGGCAATAAGAATTGCTGGGGAGAGGACACTCTTTGGTGGAGCTGCTTGCAAGTTGTACAAAGAACTCCAGTTGTCACTCAGGGGTGTCTTTTTTGGTGATGTGTTTGAGTCACCCATGCTCCCAGTAACCTCTCACAGGAGACCCTGTGAATAAGTTCAGACAACCTGCTAGTTCACTGAACTAGAAATGATGGACTCCTTTCTTTGGTCTATCACGCATCCTTGTCTGGGCTAATAGACACTTGTTCATGTCTCCCAGGAACAACCATACAATAATTGCCCTAAGAAGGCCTAGGGGCAGGTAGCCAGATGAAATCAGTGAACAGTGGTGGGAACACAAGAGCTCTCTAGCACGAGAATGCTCCAATACCACACAGGACAAACTCAGGCTTAAAAAAAAAAAAAAAAAGTAACTGTTGAATATCTGTTCCTCCTGTTTTTTAGCTGGCCGCCCTTCCCACAGAAAAACCCTGCATGTAAAATCTATTTCTGTTGTTCCTGCCTTAGCCTCAGAGTGCTGGGACTATAGGCCTGTGTTGCCACCTCTATTTATTTCTTAAAATAAATCTTTTTAAAAAATTATTTTTATCTGTGCGTGTGTGTGTGTGTGTGCCCCATGTCAGTGCAGTGTCTGTCTGAAGAGGCCAGAAGAGGGAGTTGGTATTGGTCCTGATGCAGTCTTTCAAACCTACCAGGCTATGTGACAAAAAGCCCACTACTTCATCACCTTTGTTTTCCCCCTAGCTGTGGTAGGATTAGGGAAATTGAGCATAGGGATTTTGGAATAGCATAAGATAGGCCTCTCAGGTAAAAAGATATGAGTGGATCCAATTATATCCGGATATGATTGACATTGAAGGGCCTGCCTTGGAACAAGCCCACCAAGAGTAAATTATGGAACTTTGGACAAGGGCGTTCCCTGAAAAAGGCCACCAGGAACCATAGTAATGAGAGGCCAGAATCCTCCCTGAGACTCTTTATGACACAAATGATTTAAATCACAAGCCTACGTGACCTTGCAGGCCTTCTTCCTCATCTCTCTGAGAGGCTTCACCACACTCTGCTGTTTATCACCATCTTGCACTGACCTGCCTCAAATCCAAAGGCAGATCCTCCCTGGTACTCTAGAACATCTAAATGGAGATTTATCTCCCCTCAGAGCCCGAAAGCATCGGATTGGACAAAGCACCAGAGCAGAACCCTTGGAGGCGTCTAAATGATGAGCCTAAGAAACTTTTCATCTTACAAATAAGTGGGCCCTAGGACTGTAGAGGCAATTCTTGCTTGATATAAAGGCCGCCCCACTTCAATGGTTGAAACAGATTAAATTTATTTATTTATTATTCTTTTTTTTAAATACTTTATTTTTTTTTCTTCAAGTTACATCTCAGTAACAAACCCCTCCCTATTCCCCCATCCTAACCCGCCCTTCCACCCTCTTCCCCCAAGAAGTTTCCCCTTTCAGTCCAACAGATGGTTCCTTCTCTTATAACAGTAAGTATTATACAAAACAATAGATATAAATATGCCACATTTATGAGAGTAAATTGGCTCAGTATACCTTCCCAATGTCCAGTTTATACATATTTGGCCCCTGACTTTAACATTCTACTATCTAACCAACTCCATGAGTTTAAAGGTCTATATGTGACTCAACATTCATACTATCTTGCAACACACTTTTAAGAGTATCTTCTTAGATCTATAACACCCTCTTGATTCCTAAACAGTTCAAAATTTAACTATGAGACTCTAGCTGTCTATTCTTCAACCACCTCAGAGACCTGAGAGGGATAAATATATTTGCTTATATAGGAAGTGCAGGGCCTGCAGCTTCCAAAACTAAGAAAGAACATACCAATGACTGCCTGGACAGTTCCCATTTTCTCTCCATACATTCCAGCATCAATCTTCAGCCTTTGGGTCCTGTTTCTCTGACAGACATTTGTTGTAGAGCAGGGATTATGAAGGACTTACCTACCCTGTCTTGGCAGAGTTAGGCTGTCGACTTCCCTGCTACCAAGTTTTGTCCTTTTTGGACAGCAGTCTGTCTGCAGTTGGTGCAAGAGGTTTTTTCATGCCAAGAGAAAGGCTTGCCACTAATTCAACCATCTTACAGTGGAGGTTCTTCGATGCTTATCTTCTACTTGGAGTAGAATAGGGGGTGCTGTCAGGCGCTGATATGTCTCGATATAAAAAAAAATCTTGATTTAAGATAACATCTTTGAATGCCATATTCTGCAGATCTCTAGGGGTTTTTGAAGATGCCCTATCCATCTCTTGTATTTAGATAAGCAAATGTTGCTTGTCTCTTAGCAACTTGATTACTGGGTAGTTTAGAGAATATCTGTGATAGACTGTCATAGTAACTAACAAAGTGACATGTTTGCATGACTAGGAGTTTGTTTTAACTATCCTAGACCGTTTTAGACGGTTGGTATCAAGAGGTCAGAGCTTCACATTTTATTTTTAAGTATCTCTAGGTATGATACCATTAGAAAGCGTTACCTTTAAATTTGTATCAATATACCAAGATCTATTCAATTGTGGTTAAATATACTCTTAATTATGTATCAATATACCAAGATCAATGCCTATGTAGCCCAATATAATCTTAATATTACGTCCATATGCAAGGGTCAATACCATTGTGGCCAACTATAATCTTAATTTTGTATCAATATACAAAGATCAATACCGATGTAATCCAATACAATCTTATTTTTGCACAATAAACAATGGTCAATACCACTTTAGCCAAATAAACTACTAATTTTGTATCAATATACAAAGGTATAAGGGCATATTCAATAATCTGTCCCTTCTTCTTGGACCTTCCTGTGCTATGTCTATATCTCATTTTTCTCAAGCCCATGCACTCCTACATAGGAGAGAAAGAAGGATACAGAAAAGGAAAAATAGGAATTCCCTGGGGCTAACCTCCAAAACCCATTAAGACAGGACCATTTATCAGCTTGTAGTCTCTTCCCCTACATAACAGAGTTTTCAGTTATCCTTCAAATAACCAAAAAGAAGAGCGGAGAAACACCCTCCCCACCCTCTGGGCATGGGACGTCGCTCTCTTAAAGTGACTTCCTGCTGATTTGGGTCGTAGTAGACCTGTTTGGGGCCCGAACCCAAATGGGAAAAATGATTAAAAATGTTAGTACACTCCTTTTATGTTCAGTCCTTCTGTTCTCAGCTGTTTAGATGACCTAAGGGGTTTGTAGGCAGGAGCTGATCTTGCAGGTTTCACTGAGGTTCCTGCCGGGGCATTGTGTAGAGCTGAGCGGTCCCAGTGACATTGGATTGCTGTGGTGGTTGCAGGCCCCCGATGGAGACAGCTATTGAGGAAGTCTGCCAGGCAGAATCAACTGGGTCACTCGTCCTCCTTGGTGCCTGATTCTGCTCTCTGCTGAGGATTCCGCTGTCCAGCCGTCCCCGGGCTCTCCTAACGGACACTTCGATTCTCCTGGAACGATAAGAACAGAGCCCTGCCCCAATCCCAACCCTAGGACAATTGCCCTCTTTTTTTTGGGGGGGGATGGGGGGGCTAGGTAGTACTTCTCCTGAAGCTAATTTGGCCTTCTGACAACATACAAAGCGTTATCTTTCAATCCGGGTTAAAGAAGAAATCATTCTGTCACCTTGGAGCTAAACCAGCTCTAGTGTATATATTTTGAGATCCCAAAGGACAATCTGCCTGCATCGAGAAGGCCTTTTGTAAGTAGCCTCCAAACCTAGGTCCCTCCAAAACCCATGTGTGTGTCTCTGAACTCTAATTATTGGGATCAGGGACCTGTGTTTCCCATCTGAAGGGATCAAAGATGTGTTCCACCACTCCTGGATGGAAGTCTTTCTCTATTTAGAGTTTGCCCTGCATCAGGCTGACCCTGAGCTCCGGGATCTGCCCGTTTCTGTCTCCAGTGTGCTGGGAGCTGGGACCAAGGGTGTACTCTTCTTGAATGGTGGGACCAAGAGTATGCACCCTCACCACCCCGCTCCGTATGACTCCAGAATACATAAGACCACCAACTCTACGGTGCTCCCCCCCCCCCCCCCGTCTCCGCTGAAGTCAAAGGCATGGGCCAATACCACAATTCTCTTGTATTTTACCTTAGCTCCACGTCTTCTCTACACCTGGAGGTCTGCAAAACCAGGCCGAATGGCTGTATCCTCTGTTCCATTCACAGTGTTTCAGCCCTGCCCCCTGCCTTTTTTTTTTTTTAGTTAATAAATTTGTTTGTTGCTTCAGGTTACATCCTTATCATATTGTCCTCTTTTCCCGCTTCCCAGCCCCACCCTCCCATGCTCTACCCCCTGACCCTTCCGTCTTGTTCCCCTGGGGTGGAGTGTCCCTGCCTAACATTCTCTCACCACAGATCAGGAGTCATATGAGGGCCAAGAGCCTCTTCATTCACCGGGGGCCTACGAGGCAGTACTGCCAGTGAATGGTGTCTCATTGCTACTGGGGGAATACTAAAAAAAAGACCAACAAACACACAAACCCACAAAAACAAAGAATATCAACAAAAAAAAAAAGAGGAAAAAGAGAAGGGAAAAGGAAAAAGAAAAAAGAAAAAAAGAAGGAAAAAGAAAAAGATAAAAAAAATTATGTCCTTGTTCCTTTTGATGTGTTGGTTGTCGTACAGATATCCTGTACAATATAGTTAAAATCCTACTATAAGTGAATAGATGCCATGTGCATCCTTCTGAGACTGGGTTAGCTCACTCAGGATGAGCTCCTCTAGATCCATCCATTTGGTTGCAAATTGCATGATTTCATTGTTTCTGATAGCTGAGTAATATTCCATTGTATAGATGTACCACAATTTTTTAATCCATTCTTCAGTTGAGGGACATCTGGGTTGTTTCCAATTTCTAGCTATTACAAATAAGGCTGCTATGAACATAGATGAGGAGACTTCCCTATGTCTCCGTGAGAGGTCCTTTGGGTGTATACCCAGAAGTGGTATGGCTGGGTCCTGAGGCAAGGTTATTCCTAGATTTCTAAGATATCGCCAGACAGACCTCCATAGTGGTTGCACAAGCCTGCACTCCCACCAGCAATGGAGTAGGGTTCCCCTTTCTCCACACCCTCGCCAGCATGCGCTATCATTTGAGCTCTTTATCTTAGCCATTCTAACAGGTGTTAGGTGGAATCTCAGGGTCGTCTTGAGTTGCATTTCTCTGATGATTAAGGATGTTGAACATTTCTTCAGGTGTCTCTCAGCCCTTAGGGATTCCTCCTTTGTGAATTCTCTATTTAGCTCCATCTCCCATTTTTTGATTGGATTATTTGGTTTCTTGGCATTTAGTTTCTTGAGTTCTTTGTAGATTTTAGATAATAGCCCTCTATCAGATGTGGGGTTGGTGAAGATTTTCTCCCAGTCTGTTGGTTGCTGTTTTGTTCGAATGACAGTGTCCTTTGCTTTACAGAAGCTTTTCAGTTTCATGAGGTCCCATTTATTGATTGTTGATCTCAGGTCCTGAGCTGATGGTGTTCTGTTCAGGAAGTTGTCACCTGTGCCAATGAGTTCGAGGGTTTCTCCTACTTTTTCTTCTAGTATCTTTAGTGTGGCTGGCCTTATGTTAAGGTCTTTGATCCACTTGGAATTAAGTTTTGTACAAGGTGATAGGTATGGGTCTAATTTCATTCTTTTGCAAGTGGACATCCAGTTGGACCAGCACCATTTGTTGAAGATGCTGTCCTTCTTCCATTGTGCGTTTTTGGCTTCTTTGTCAAAGATTAGTTGGCCATAGGTGTGTGGATCCATGTTTGGGTCTTCAATTCGATTCCATTGATCCACTGGTCTGTTTCTATACCAGTACCATGCTGTTTTTATTACTGTTGCTCTGTAGTACAACTTGAAATCTGGGCTGGTGATACCTCCAGATGTTTTTTCATTGTACAGGATTGATTTAGCTATTCTGGGCTTTTTGTTGTTCCATATGAAGTTGAGAATAGCTTTTTCCAGGTCTATAAAGAATTGTGTTGGTATTTTGATAGGAATTGCATTAAATCTATATATTGCTTTTGGTAGGATAGCCATTTTTATTATGTTGATCTTACCTATCCATGAGCATGGGAGATCTTTCCATCTTCTAAAGGCCTCTTCCATTTCTTTCTTCAGGGGCTTGAAGTTCTTGTTATATAGGTCCTTTACATGCTTGGTTAGAGTTACCCCCAGGTATTTTATGTTGTTTGTGGCTATTGTGAAGGGGGTTGTTTCCCTTATTTCTTTCTCGGTATATTTGTTTGTTGTATAAAGAAGGGCTTCTGATTTTTTTGAGTTAATTTTGTATCCAGCCACCTTGCTGAAGTTGTTTATCAGCTGTAAGAGTTCTTTGGTGGAGTTTTTGGGGTCGCTTATGTATACTAACATATCATCTGCGAATAGGGATAATTTGACTTCTTCATTTCCAATTTTTATCCCTTTGATCTCCTTTAGTTGTCTTATTGCTCTAGCAAGGACTTCAAGTACTATATTGAAGAGATATGGTGAAAGTGGACATCCTTGTCTTGTCCCTGAGTTTAGAGGAAATGCTTCAAGCTTCTCTCCATTTAATTTGATGTTGGCTACTGGCTTGCTGTATATTGCCTTTATTATTTCTAGGTATGGTCCTTGTATGCCCATTCTCTCCAGAACTTTTAGCATGAAGGGGTGTTGGATTTTGTCAAATGCTTTTTCTGCATCTAGCGAGATTATCATGTGGTTTTTTTCTTTCATCTTGTTTATGTGGTGAATTACATTGATAGACTTTCGTATATTGAACCATCCCTGCATTCCAGGGATGAAGCCTACTTGATCATGGTGTATGATACTTTTGATGTGTTCTTGAATTCGGTTTGCTAGTATTTTATTAAGTATTTTTGCATCTATGTTCATGAGGGAGATTGGTCTGAAGTTCTCTTTCTTTGTTGGGTCTTTGTGTGGTTTAGGAATCAGAATGACAGTGGCCTCATAGTGAACCATCCCTGCATTCCAGGGATGAAGCCTACTTGATCATGGTGTATGATACTTTTGATGTGTTCTTGAATTTGGTTTGCTAGTATTTTATTAAGTATTTTTGCATCTATGTTCATGAGGGAGATTGGTCTGAAGTTCTCTTTCTTTGTTGGGTCTTTGTGTGGTTTAGGAATCAGAATGACAGTGGCCTCATAGAATGAGTTTGGCAGTGTTCTTTCTGTTTCTATGTGGTGGAAGAGTTTGAAAAGTAATGGTGTTAGTTCCTCTTTGAAGGTCCGGTAGAATTCCGTGCTAAAGCCATCTGGCCCTGGGCTTTTTTTGGTTGGGAGATTATTAATGACTGTTTCTATTTCCTTAGGTGTTATTGGGCTGTTTAAGCTGTTAATCTGATTTTGATTTAGTTTTGGTAGGTGGAATTTATCGAGGAAATTGTCC